>CM034001.1:1578991-1965615 GCA_019603395.1 Cyrtorhinus lividipennis
TACTCCCGTCTTCAACTTACTCAAGCCTGCTTGGCATGCGAAGGGAAACGACAATAACATTATTTCCTTCGGAGCCCCCGTTCTCCTCGTTTGTCAGTACATGATCGCATGATGGAATGCTCTCAGAACAGAGAATTAATAGCCTTCCTAAACCACGACCGGATGTTCTTTCCACGGACGTAAACTCGATTTATAGCCATTTGATACCGAACTAATAGAGCAAAAAAAAAACGGACAAACGTTTAATCAGAACACACAAACCACCCGATTCGTGTGATTGCCATCATGCACCAGTTCATAGCAGTTTATAACCATATCTGGCTTTATAGACCGACCGATTCTACACTGAATCGGATTTGGAGATTAAAACGTGGTCGAACATCATAGAAATCTGAATTCTCCCAATAACATGATCACGAGGGAAAAAGGAAGCATGAACGTGTCCCTGAGGTTACGAGAGTATGTGGAGTAGGCAGGTTTTCTGACAATGTGTGTGCATGATATGCGTTCTCCGGCATTTTAGATTGTGAATCTCACTCATGAATACGTCACAAATTACCGGACTTATCAGCTTCGAAACATTAGTGGAAAATGACCCCACACGCCTAGGGACCTGAAAATCTCGAAAACCAACTTTCAAAATAAGTATTAAGGTACCCGTTCTGACCCATACACACCTCCATGTCCAGGACCAATCTCTATGAATTCAGCGAAAAAAATTTAGTGGGAAATGATACCCTACATGCCTTTTGTTCCCTCTAGTTCCTCCAGTTCCCAAAAAGTTCCAAAAATCGAGTTTTAAAATTAACATTTTCACCCATACCTCCCCCAAATTTGTCCGATCGGGTTGAAATTTTTTCGAGGACCACGCAACTAGATTAATTAGAGCATCCGTCTTAACATTTCTTGGTGCAGTCGAATGTGCTCGCCTACAGCATGTTGCATTGGTATTTCCCAACAAGAACAATAAACAAAAATAATGGCGTAACTGTGAACCCCTCCCTCATTTCTGAGTTCAGTTAAAAAGGTGGGAGCCATGCCAAAAGATAGCTACACATTCTCTCTGAAGCACGGCTGAAAGAAGGAAAAGTTACTAGGGTCCACTCTGTTTATTTTCAAAGGTGGAAAACGAAACAGGGGTTGAAACTTGAGGGTAGCAATAAGTGCCCGAGCTAACCCCTGATAGCAATCTCCTCCCTACTACGACTGTGATGGCCTGGGGTGGAGGGGTTCGGGTGGGGGCTTTTCATACGAAGAGAACTTGAGCCTTTTCATTATGCAGTTTCATTTGTCCTCTCCAATTTTCCTTGCGCACACCCACACAGTCCCTTCTCGCCCTTTTTGCCTCCAAGCGTTTTCCACTCAACGTATAGTTATAACCCGGTGCCTCGTTCTTTTGCGGAAGACCTTCTCATTCGGTCAGGTTTTAATGGGATTTACCTCGTTGAAAGACCCTTCTCGCTCTCACCCGTTATCCATGTTCACCCCTGACGCTTTCAGGTCTGAGGTGGTACTGTCGGTTCAGCCAGCACAGCCTATCCCTAAAAACATTAACAATTCCAATGAAGCAAACGTTACAAGCTTAGGGTACCGAAAATCTAGAAAACTCCTTCCCCAAATTCATATTTTTCGTACCTACTCTCCTACGGTGTTCAACGAAAGCTATAACTCATTCCTTCTTACTGTAGATAAATATAATGAGAAATGTTTCTATTTTGTCGTTGCGGTTAATGTGGTCCTTAGAGCTGATGGGAAAATGAAATTATTACCACCGCAAACGACATTAACAATTACCTACTCGTTGTATAGCGCGTCTGACAAAAATCATCTTCGTACTTCGATTTCCTCCATATTCGATAAAAAGATTAATAAAAACTCGCATTTTCATCCTCACTTAAGTGCTACTCCGTATTAATGGATCTCTTCTTTCTATTGTGTTCAAGTTGAAGAGTATCGTGACTTGTAAGAAAAATCATCGAGCACTCGTGAAAAACTTGCTAGGGGGAAGATGGAGGATGAACTAGATTGATCGGCCGACCCCTTGGCGCCAGTAGGGTCTGTCACCCCCCCCCCCTCCCATCATGGAGGGTGAATTTCGCAAAAACAATAACAGCTAGCTGAATGGCAACTAAGCACAACCCAGCCACTGAGAACTATCTTCGATGTATTGATGCCCTAACAGTTTCAAAACAGTTCATTTCGAGCACGTGCGTTGGTATGACTTATAATTTTCGGTACTGTTTAAGGTATTAGTCTTCGACCGCGGGTATTGGGCGTGTGAACACGTACAATTCTTACAAGAAATCGGACGAGGAATTTTCCTCGTGCTCTAAAAAAATCCATTGAAGCCACGATATGTTTTTCACCTGTTGGACCACCACCCTTCTCCCCTCCATATCTGTTGAAATGTTGACTTTGGCCCAAGGCAAAAAGTGCCACCAAAATAAATGTTTTTCTATCCCAGGGATTAACGATCCTAACCCCTCATCTCGCTCACGTGAAGGGTCTCCTACAGCTCACGCTTTTTCCAGAGCTCCCCAAAAGATAACAACAACGAAAGTACCAGCCTGCCAAACCGAATTAGGTAGTCACGAGGGGGAACGGTTATGTTTACTTCCAATGTGTTTTATACGATATCGATTTCTGCTTACTAGACCTCCTTTCCAGAAGTTCCTACGAAGGAATTTTTTGCAAGCTCGAACAATGTCAGAAATTATTCAGTTCTGTCAACGTAAATATACCAACTAATTAACCATGGAGAATAGAAAAGGGAAGCAACTAGGGGAGCAACCTATATCAATTTTGGTGTACGAACAGAAACAGGGGAAACGTGGTGAAATGCATAGGAAAGGCTCTCGTCAGCAGGTGCTAAACAAGTATCCCCGAGCTAAGAGTCCTGGAAGGTGTACCTTCTTCGAGAAAAGAGATACGTCTGTGGCATGAACTCTCCAAATGACTGTGAAGGTTTGTTTGAATCATTACAAAACACAATCAGGCATGATCTGGCATCTGCAAGGATTGAGCTAGTGTTGAATGGTACCACTCAAATCAAATCTTGGATAGGGATTCTGGCCGCAGATATCACCAGGCTCAGAGCTCATAAGGAGCGATCCCATTCCCCAGTTCTATTCATGTTACATACGTACACGCATTATTTTTGGATTAAGCAGCTCATCATCCATATACTGAAACCCGTCATTTGTTTCTCCCTTTTTTAACACCGATCTTTCCCGTCTCTCGCTATGACCGACAACGAACAACCAAACATCGGAAACTCGTCGTTGGACAGCCCTAATACTAAGCCTTCTGGGTGAAAACTCTTCGCTCCCCCAACAGAAAAACACCTCGACAAGGCCTTTCGGCCTTAAACCGTTGATTGGTCCATGTTCGCCGTCCCGCTGCAGGCCCCTCAGATAAGGCTTTTCACCCCAATGGTTGCTACCCCTTCGCGAAACTCTCATTGCAATTATCGACATTGTTCGTTGCGTTTTATTTCCAAAACTTGGAGGTTTTTCAAACACTCAATTATTTTATATTTATAGTAATCATATACGTCGAAACGATGTTTATTCTCCTTCAAAAATTATTCACGGTTTTCCTCTACTTTTTGATTGTTTTCATATACTACCTGGTTAATACTTTGCATAATTTTATTGATAGAAAAATACCTGAGGGACATTTTAAGAATACCTGCAGTCACTTTTCATATGCATTCATTCCAGAGATTTTGATCAACCATAATGTCAATACAGCAGAGGGCGTAAACGTTATTAATTCATATCTTCATTTTTTCTCGTTTTAATTGTCTACAGAGCAGACAGAACCAGGTTAGACCTACAAGAGCTACCATATAGTCAACTACAATTCAGGCAAACCTGAGCTACAATTCGCATCGTTCAAATCTGAGTCAACTTCACAAACTCGTTCCTCGATAGATTCCTCCACTTGATCGGTACACTTTTCATATCCTGGAGAGGCCGAACGCGTAACAAGACTCATCCGCTTAGAAAGCCGTAAAACAAAAGTAACAAACCTACGCATGAGGCATATAAATTTTACGATTCTCCGGATGCAGCCTTTCTATTGGATTTGTTTTATTTTTTCATGCATAAACGAATGATAATAAACCTGTCAATAAAGAAAACACGCTTCTGTTCAGCCTTTTAGTTGCCTTGTACAACCTCGTTCTACGTAAAAGGGGAGGTTAACCAGCTAACCATTTAACGTTTCCTCTTCAGAGCTAACCGAATTCCGTTAGGGGTTACACTGCCCTGAGGAAAGTCTTGGGATGGTAATGAAGGAATTGACTCATTATAGCTGTTGACTTCTATCCGCGCCCCTTCAACCCTTCCAATTTCTTAACTGGAGCTTAATTGAGGCATAAAAGCGCTAACTAATTGCCCTCTTCGTCCTCACCCTCGGAAATTTCGCGTAAGTCATTTATGTACAATCTTTGAATAACTAATTTGCTCTCATCAATTGGTCCTAAAAATTTCCTACCCCCCGTCGCGGTATGAGAGCTATTTATAGTAGAGTTACGTCGTAATTTGTTTTTTAATTAGGAATAAATTGAGATTTGTTGGCAACCGTTACTCTTCTGTGGGGCTCAGCAGCTAGGGAAAGGGTAATTTAATAATATGAACAGCTAAACCTACTACTTACCCTTCAAAGTAAAGTCGCCTCAATAATACCATATTCTCGCTAAGAAATTCATTCTTACCAGCATTCTTGAGTTGATGTTAAGGACTTCACAGAAGAAATCGTCCGAACTTTATTTGAAACTAAACAGAGTCCACCGGAAATTTTTTTCATAAAAAATGAGCCTTAAAAAATGTATTGCTTCATTGATTTTGATATCATATCGGGAAAATACAAAAAATATGCGCCCACATGGCTCAAATTGTACTTTGCGATGCATTTTCCCCAGGAATCACGCTATCCGCAAGACACTCCTCTAAGACAGGTTTATGAAAATCATGTTATCGCTTCACTCTGAGCATACAACCTAGCTGTTCGTACGAGTTCCGCCATTATGGGCCGTTTACTACACCGAGGTATATAATGTGTACATTAAACGGGCGTCAAAGGTGACTTTAGTACGGGATATTAAAGGTGTAAGGATTGGCCTGAGGGCAGTATAACCGATGCCTGTCACGACCCTGAACACATAACGCCTGTATCCGACAACCGCTAAGTTTATTACTTGCAGAAAAGGGAGCACCAGGAGGTGAAGGCTTATTATACAAAACGGCATTTTACGAGGAAGAGCCGCTTTTCTCTTCCTCCTTCGGCCAAACCCGCTCTAAAGTCGCGCGGGGTGTTTGTTCCCTTTAGAACGCTGAGCGTAACTTGGATACTGAGCCCGTCAAACATTTTTGCTGTTCCTCGTCTCAACAGTAAAACCGGGTTTTACCGCCGCTCGGGAGAGCTGCGGGTTTTTTTAGAGAGAGAAGATCCCATCCAGGAAAAAAGGCCAGTTATCTGTGTGAAAAATGGCCTAGACCTCCCGGCATTAGAATAATACGTTCTTCCACCCTGACACCCTCTCTCCCATTTCCGTGCCATTTCTTGCCATCGAGGCACCGAAGCTCTGGGGGTCACTGAGTCATCCCTCACAAAGCTTTCAAAACTCCCTTTTCCCCTTTGCTCCAGCGAATTCAAAATAACCTCCATAACGAAAGTAGCTGGTGTTTTTGACGGGGCGCTCCTCGTATAGTTGGATCCTTTCAGGTGGTAACGGCCCATAAATGACTTGGACGACCTCTCAACATAAGGGGAGAGAAAATATCGTCGGAGAAATTGCTTAGAAAACTGTATTAAACATCGAAAAATCTCAAAATCCATTGTCAACAACTCGGAGTGCCGTAAAACGAATGAGAATGGCGTAACTTCAGTAAAGTCCAAATTTAGCCATTGTGCCGAATTCTGACATTTTGCATTTAAATTCAATATGTGTGACCAGAACATGGGACAGTTATTTCATTCATTGGATTTTCATACCTAGAATCGTAGTTGTTGGTCCTCAAAACAAAACAACCCAATGGTGACAACTGGGTATTGGCGAAAATGGGTATTTTATAAATAGGTTTTCGATATTTTCAAGTACCGAGGCGTATGGGGTATCGTCTTCCAATAAACTGGGGACCTTGAATCGATTGGCATAGGTTTTGAACCGATTGCCAAAAATGGGTGCGATTGGGTTAAAATGTGTATACATAAAAAATTGACCTACGCGCGTGAAATATTCCGCTCAATTTCGGACAACTTGGTACCCTAAATAATTACTGGTTGAGGGTAATAAAATTTTTAATGGAATTTTGGAAAGTTCTCGAATTAGGAAATTATAGTTTGTAGTTCGTGTTGTTTTTGCTTTGTTATCTGAGGTACTCTTCAGAAAGGCAGAACGGGGATTCAATAAATAATTAATTAATTTTAATTAATTGACTTTCTTTAAATGAAGGTATTTTGAACACAAATAAGAGTGCTCTCAACTATCATCTCACGCCAAATTGGAGTATTATCAACACTGAAATTCTTTTGTACCCAATTTTGTATACTTGTTATTTACAGGACGAGACCTTGGTTCCATTCAGTAACGTAATAACCGGTGATGGCCAAAAGCCAAATAGTTGAAAGAGCTCCATACAGCTCGTTTTTCATTTTGGAAAAAAAAACGCAAAATGAAAATCATAACGAGTAAAAAGCTTTCAGAGTAATTTCCATTTCTCCTTCTCTCTAGCAGGGTTGATTTGGAAAGAAGCTCGTTTCCTTAGCGGTAATTCAGTCGCGAATTTCGTTTGGGACTCGGGACCGGCTCTTGGTGGCGGAGCAACTTTGTACAAGGGGGAAAAAGTTGAAAACGTGAAAGGAGGTAACTCTCTACTTTCGTTTTGCCCATTGCCATCAAGCGCTCGTTTTTCGAGGGAGGCACACTTTTCAAATTACACCTTCCTTCTCGAGCTGAGCCCATTCGCCTTTTTTTTTACTTTTTTCGCTTCAATTCTACCCAAGCCGCCTCTTTTTAGCCTCAAAAACTTGACGAAGCAACTGGTGAGTAGAAGTTTCCTTGCATAAACCCCTCCCGCCATCATTCAAAAAAAGAGGGGGGTTGATGAAAGTTGGCCCCATTCAATTACATAGGCCCTGGTAAGAGACCTTTGATGCACGCTTACCCCCTCCCACGTCTCTCCCTCACCCCTTGTTCCTTTTCACATACATCTCCGTCTCTTTGGTCGTCTGAGAGGCTTTCTATCTTTCGCTTTCACACACGCATGGGTTTTGCCAAAGGAGACTTCGCAGGTCCCCATTGAAGAACCTTCACATCGTTTGTGAAGGAGCTGAGGATAACGAACGTTTTACCCTGATGAAAGGAATTTCTGAAGACTGGGGAGCTTAAATACAAGTTCAAGTATGGTGTGTGCAGTTAGTACTGTAATGCGTACATAGTACTTGGACTCGTGCGCAGCCCTCGCTTCAGAGCACTCTAGGTGTGCCATGTGGAACCAGTTCAGAGTAAAGAACACTGAAATAATAATAACACTCTAGTAGCTATGATATTTTTATCAACAATATCATGCATTCTTGCATTAAAGAAGTAATATAAAATACCCAACAAACGCCAAAAAATATAAATGCTCAATGATCTCACTAAGGGTTTTGGGCAAAGTTATAAGTACAACAAACATTATGTCAATGAGCCAGCTTCTGTGATGATTGATGAACCCTACCCCAATAGACAGCTTCCCAAGCTTCTTGGTTCGCGGACCCTTTTTTGCGAGAAAATATCCATGGCTGACAAAAATGTTGAAAGATATAATCAGTAGCTTGTGGTAAAAAAAGCTTAGTAAATCAACCATGCTTAATACTAATTTAAACTGAATTTCATGAGGACACATGTCAAACTTTTGCTGCGTTGTTCTATTCTGTCATTGCAATCATTACTACGCATCCGTAGGAACAGGAACCTGTTGCCAACAAAGTGCCAGACAGTTCCTAGAACAGCCTAATAATAATATCACAAAATCACGTTTTGAGCGTCCAAGCAATCCCTTTCTAATCGTTAGCCCGCATTTCGCATTCGTACAAATATCACCAGCCCTCCCCCTTTTTGGTAATCGCAAGAGATGGGCAAACATGGCCTCCCGTCTGCGAGCCATATGGTTATTGCACCTCCTCCCTTCCACCCTCGTCATACCCGAAACATCTCTGGTTCTCAAACGAAACCAATTTCATAGCCCGTTGAGTACACGTCATTATACAACTCTGATTAGGTTTGTTTACCTTGAACTGCTGCAGGGCGAGGGCTGATGTTTGAGCTCTTCGCTTTTCTGTTTATGCTCAAAATAACAACCCTCCGGTACAACTTTCCGTACCACGTCTCTCGTACAATGTTTCGCAAAACATGTTGTGAGTGATTTTCACGCATTGAAAACAACTATATTTACAGTTGGTCGATACATCCTGCCCGGCAAGAATAACGACAAACATTTCAACGACTATAACTACTAAATCAATTTTGATACTTGATAGGATTGAAACCCTGTTCACTTTATTTTTAAATCAAATTAAAACGAGGTGAGATCACTTTTTCCATTTAAAAGAAAGATGTTCCACCGGATGATATTCTCTTAAAGTAAAAGATCACACGTTCATCGATTTGCCCAGGAAGTGAATAAAGCTGATTCATCAACCTCGCTAGTGTCCCAATCAGCACCAGGTCTTCCAGTCCGTTGCCTGCTACAACGCGCAAATTTGGAAGTTCCAGCAATACGAGGTGGTAGAGTAGGTCTTCAGATATTTTGTTAAAAGACTGAGGACACCTCCCGGGGAGAACTCCGTGCCGTAGGTAATATATTACCTAAAAATGGACAATTTTAGAGTTGCGCACCCTTTGCGTGCTAGCTAACCCGGTTGCACGCAAACAAAAAGTTGTTATTTCCGATGACATTTAGTTATGATAATAATATGAGATTCTTGCAAAAAGAAATATGAAAAAAAAAAAAATTCTTCACTTGTATTAGGTCGATTTTAGAAGGGAACAACTCATGGGGTCAACATGTACGCACATATCCTGAGCAATGGGCTTGAAATCAAGGCTGAAATTGAACTCGATTCTCCTTCATAGCCTCAGGCGAAAAAATGATGAAATTGGCCGTTTAGAAGAACATTTTCAATTCAATTTCAATTGGTTTTATACGCGGAAGGGAAACAATATCAACTGTCGTCGGGCAACGGGTGGAAAACGAATAATTAGCTTTACTCCGCTATCCTGTTGCTTTGCTCAACTCGCTCACCTTGAGGGCATCTATCACAGTCAAAACCATCTCCCTTGACGTTTTCGCTAGCAAATTCCGCTGATGGCTCCTGATCTTGATTAACGAGCCGTGAGGAATTTCCCTCGTTAGAAAAAGTGGTGAAAAAAAGTCTCCCCTTCCTCATCACGCTTCCCGGATTTTCAGGTCTTTCCTGTCTCAAATCACGCATTTCAGCGTTCATTAAGGTGAGTACACGAAAAACGAGATTTCCTAGTCTTTTGAGGGAGAACCAAGGGCGTCAGAGCACCTTGGTAAATTAAGATGCGAATCGCGCAAAAAAACTAATGCCGGGCTTTTGTTTTCAAAGCTCCCCATAGCTGTCGAGAACCTATTTACATAAGACATTTCCCGGGAGGAGCTAGTGAAGGATTGTTCATTTGCATTTTCTTTTGTATTCGAAAGTAAAGGTTGTTCAAAAGGGAGGCTACGTTCAACATAATGTTTCTTGTTCAGCAATGACACATTAGTCAACAATACCCGCATTTTGTAGAATAAAACGATTCACTTCGTAAAAGGTCGGTTCCGCGTGAGATAACAACATACCTACACGAATTTGTGGCGGGAACACTCTTGTGTTTCACCTCTCTGCATCAAGTTACTCACAGGGTCTTATTTCGCACTTAGCTTTCAGAGGCCACACCCGAATGCACACAATATGCCACTCTTACAGAATGGAACATCAGGTACTCCAAGCATTCGATTTTCACCCAATTTTTCTGTGCTCTATTACTACTGGGACTGCTTTATTATTTTTATTATTATAACGAAATTCCCTGAACTAATTAGAAATTCACGATGCGACATATCAACGGTGAATTTTTACTACTCCAGTATCATTCACATTTTGGTCTGTTGGAGAGAAAATGGTTGTATCTCATGAAAACTATGCTTTTTGTTCATATCAACACAACCAGACAGTTTGCCCCTTTACACAATACTATCAAGAATCTGCTGATCCATTGGAGCGTGAAACGGATTGTATAGTATCCGATAGTATTTCCGAGTCCTGGTACTATTGTTAACGAGCCAAATAACCCAATTCCTCAGCTTAGAATCGTGTTCATAATTACGGATAAATAACAAAATGTGATTCTGGTACCGACGCACTTGCAAGGATTCCTATAGAATTTTATAATGAGGTTGACATTTGAAAGGAGGGCTGTTTGATCGACGGAATGGAGAATGAGCCGGTGCCTCCTATATATTTGAGCAGCCATGTGTGATAAATACCTGAGACTAGAGGCGGTGGAAGGCAGCGGTGGGGGTTGCGATTATTCTCCTGTTGATTGCGAGGAGGGGACAATCCACCCTCGTGTCGTATCTGCAGCCGGTGCCTCTTCGAGACCAGGCCTTGATACAATTCAAGTCGTGGTTTGGATTCCGCATTTTTCAACGAGCAACGAAGTGCATAGGTACCATCTTGATGATTTTCTCGCGTAACTTACCAAGTAAATTAATTTTCGCCTGAATGTCATGTCTTCTTAATCGAGGAGAACAATTGATTCTGAATTACATATATCTCATGTCCTTTCAATCCGAATGTTGTGTTGCAATTTTCCTTAAAAACGTTAATTGAGGCTGGTCGGCGTGATCCGTTCATTTCATTAAAGTTTAAGGAACGTGCTATTATTTCCTCATGAAAACTACTACCCGACGAAGGACCCCGTGAAGGGTTTTCGTTCAGGGCGGCATTGGCTCAGAAGCAATCGTCCCACTTCCACCCCTAAATGGAAACAACCCTTCCCGTTTTCCTCTCAGAGAAGGCAACAGGGATTACTCCTGTGCGACCTTCAGTGGAAAAGTCAATTCAATTTTCTGGTTAGCTGACCAAGCTAACCTAGCGGCAGCCCCGAGGACGGCTTAGGGCCGGTTTGGAAGGTCCCTCACGGAAAATTTACTAACAAAAGGGCTTCGACGGGGTCTTCCTATAAGTCCCTGCTTGGCATCTTCACAGCAAGTACGTACAAACTAATCGTCCTTCCTTAGAAATTCCTTTACTATAAAAAAAATATAAGCCCGAACCGTGGAGACTTGATGACAATCGGAACTCTTTGAAACCCCATTAATCCGCGATTGAGCTGAAAATGTTTTAGGTGCAATCATGGCCCAAACGAGTCTGATCCAGACTGTTTATTTTTTCTTCAAAAAACGAATTTATGGTCAATATGGAGGTCGAATTTGAATCATGGATTTGTAATTCTCGTAAATGTAGATGTAATCCCACAAACGTCTCTTTTACAAGAGATCTGTAACGAAGGACAAGTCACTTGTTTTGTACAGTTGAGTTACAATGGATGCTATCAACTATTCAATGTTTTCAACTTCTTTATGTACAATCTCATATGAGTATGAATTGGTGGTGGGTAAAATATTCGGTGGCCATTGTCGTCCGTGTAACCACTGTAGGCAACACTAAATACCTCGTCATATCCAAGAGATGAAGCTAATCTGGCAGAAAAAACACTCGTGCATGCCATTTTGACACCGGGGAGACAATTATTTTGCACCAGCTCTTCTGTGGCATCGATGAGAGCTTTAGCCATCCCTTGGCGCCTGAAAGTGGCGTCTGTCGCGAGGACGTGCACTTCCAGGAGGCCTCGAGTAAGCTCGCTGGTCCGAGATTCAATGAAGTCAAAAAACTCGAAAATCTGGAATCAGCATTATCAAATTTCTATTTCTACACAAAGAATATCAAGAGGATATCATTCAAACAGACAGACAAAAGATTGAGTGTAAATATTGCATTCACAATGTTCTGTTGTACATTCAAAATTTGACCAAAACAATGTTCCCTCTAGTCCTACGAAAATCTAGTTTAATACAAAGTGACCGGAGTTGAGTGAGACGCTAATATTCTGCAGAGAAAAGGGATGGGGGAAAAACGTATGTCTGTATGCCTGACTGAAGCACACGCAAATTGAAGGAAGTCGGCGTGAAGTTTTGTTTTGACGATACACTTGGAGACAACAAAGAGTAGAATACTTGATTAAGAAACCTCATACATAATTACGAGCTGCATGGAGCGAATTTGAAGGGAAGTAGGTTCCCAGAAGGCGGTCCTCGCTTGTGTGGCTACCCTTTTCTTAACGAAGCTTAAGAGGCAACAACCGAACCATTTTATAAAATGTATTGATTATTTTTTGTAACTCATTTTATCATTATTTAGTTTCGGTAATGAAATCTGAAATGTAAAAACCACAAGTTGTATTGTGAATTTACTACACGCCGTTGAATTCTTTGACCAGGACTGTAGCATGAGTGTGGGGAGTAGGAGGGGAAAATATTGGCACCCCTTTACTGTCCGTGTACTCCGAATATGGCAAACGACAAACTGATTTGAACCCCAAAGCAATCGCCATATCAGCCGAGTATTTGCTCGTACAAGTAATTTTGATCCCTTGGTATCCGGCGTTTCTAGCATGGCTGATCGAGATTCGACCCAAGTCCTTGGCCATTCCCTGCTGACGGAAGTCGGAATCAACGGCAATGGCGAACAATTCGATGAGGCCTGTCACGTTAAGTTGGCAATGTTTTTCAAGGTGCTCAAAAAATGTGACAACCTGAAAAAATGGATCAGAAACACGGTTGTAGCACTGCCGTGTAGAGTTCCGGAAAATTGTGAGTAGACAAGTCCTCGCTGCCAACTCTACCGTTGAACCAATGACCCTACATTACGCAGTAATATTATTATACGGCTGAGGATGAGATTTTTTGTCACGAAACTGTTTTCATAATGAATGAATGGGATAGCAAGCCTGACTTCCAAAGTTCAACGTCCAGGAGAATGGCTCGGGCTATTCGAAATTCCACAAAATACCATACTTATACTTGTGGAAAACGAACTGTCGCTCAATACTATTAGTTTCTACGTTATTATAGAGACCTGTACGAGAGGTTTCATCACTTGGCATGCAGACAAAGTACAACACAGCGTGAGTGTCACTCACCTCTTGGATCCTTCCTGGAGTATGTTTGTCATTGTCCTTATGTTGAGGAAGTTCAGCGAAGTTTACGTTGATGACAACTCCTACAATCCGCCCAGATGGCAGCACGGCCTTGTAAGAATGACCCTGATCGAGCATTTTAATAGCGAATAGCTCCTCCATCGGTGGATGGGACTTCATATCGCAAGTGAGTGGTTCGTCTTTGAAGAAAGAACGTTTTAACAGATCGTACACACCTTCTTTGTCGGCCGGAGAGCACTTTTCTATAGTCCACACAGCAGTCACTAAAAAAAATTTAATAAGAGTAAACTCCCGTCCAAGTTCTTTAAATTTCTCTAGACGATTCAGGGCCGTGAGGGTAACAACGAAGTACTTAACAAAATTTTAAACAACCAATCCGTAAGTGCCAACCTGAATTTGAATTAAATCAAGTGTAATTTTTTCTGAAATCCTATTTTCATGTACTGAAGACAACGGTACTGTGAATAAAAAAATTAATAGTATAATAAAATGAAATTACGGTTCTGTTCGAAAAAAAAAAACATCTTTTGAGGTACTTGACGGGATAAGTGAAAAATTTAAACACTAAAATCCATAACCAATGGTTAACCCACATTCCTCGTAGGTATTTTCAATTTGGGGTATCGTCCATTTCCCTCAATGAACTCTGAAGTGGCCAGTCACCCGGTTGAGCCATTCTCGAGTTATTGCGTCGCTTTCGGTGGCCTCCTCCGGACACCGATTGGATTGGTCTTATTGATTGAGGACAATTGAAGGAGCATCAATATTCCTGTCCAAAGGCGTGTCACGTCTTAACCTCAATCCGGTCTCCTTCATGTTGTGTAGAATCTGGATGGTTCCTGATTCAATTGAGCTTGCGTGAAATTCATCTAGTCCTAGCAGATACTGAAATGCTATACCTAGGCCGCAATAATGATTCATAAAAGTTACAAGAATCATGCTTTTTTCTAATGACGTTTTGAGATTTTTAGGCGGTTTAAACGAAACGAGTATGTAGCATCATTTTAGCTCATTCTATTGAGATGGGAAAAGAACTGATTGCCGCAAAACTCACGACTCCTCCATTCAACCATAAGAAAATGTTTTCCTTTGTGATCTGGACTAATTAAGGATGTTCCTCTCTTTTGTTTGAAATTTTTCAATTTAGTTAGTGACTGATGTTGGTACCCGGTGTGGCTTTGATTCGGCAATCAGATGACGTCACCGGTTCTGGTCCTTCATTTGGCACAATGCACGTAACGGCCTTCATCATTCAGGTGCCAGTAGTCTAGCGTAATTTCCCATAAAATAATTCTTCACTTCGTAAAGAATTCAGACAACTTTGCGATGAAACCAGGCTGATCTTTGAGCGTGGATATCACTCATTGGTTTTCTACAGTTAGTTAGTTATTAAAGAGCAAAATAACTGAGTTAAAACTGGATTATTGTAGCTGTTTTGAACCTAATTTTCCAACTCAGCTGCCTTCAAAAGGCGGCAGAGAGCATGAAACAAGCTTCTGATGAGCGAAGATGACTTTATACCATAATTCATACTCAGTAATTCTATACAGAGGCTGAATTCCATATTCAAGCCAACATTAATTATTTGGTTCGTATCAAACAAACGAAATTTTCGTCCGCCGTCCGCCGTCGACGCCGTTCTTGCTAGTAGAAAATATTCTAAAAATCTAAAATTTTTCGGCTATTGGTCCTTGAAACTTTTCAGCCCTGTCGGACCACGTTTGAGTAGGGTACTTGGGTGAAAATGTGTTTTTTTAATTTGATTTTCTGACTGGGGGGGCGTCATTTTCTGCCAAATATTGGACGCTGAATCCATTTGGATGGGTTTCGGACCGATTGGCGCCCGCAGACGGTGGATATGAGTTAAAGTGGAGACCTACCTACCTACTTGAAAATTGACTTTTGAGTTCTTCGGGTACCTGGGCGTGAGGGTATTATTTACCATTAAATGTTAAACGCTGAATCGAATTGAATGAGTCCGGGACACTCCACACTCACTGTTTCCCCCATAATCTTGCTCCAAGGTATAATTAACCATTGGGGAAGAATTTGCAAAGTTTTTTTAAGATCACGTGCCAAATATAAGTCAATTCCGTTAATTCAATCGTAAAGCGTGGTGTCTTATGAAGCGATAATGCTCTATTGAAGAGCGAATAAACAACAAATTGATAGATTTGTATACTTATGGACTTTCTCTAACCACCTTATCAATGAGGTCACGGAACGAATACCCTCACCCTTATCCACGCAACCTCCTTTGAGTCTTATGAGCCAGCTGGGACTAAGTAGGTAAAATAATGAACTCACTTTCGATGCTTTTCTCGTGCCGTGCTTCACTTTTACCCGTGTCTAAATGTCCAGTCTCGTCTCCAAAGCGCACCACGTCAAATGAACGACTGTCCAATAAGACTCACATCAGGAGGTCAGAGAGTAAACTCAACTCTTTTTATCGTACGTCATAGCCGCACGGCCGCTTTGCCTCTCGACTGTCCGTCCAGCCTACAAGGTAAACGTTGCGTAATCTTCTCCTTCCCCATCATCGCCACCTGTAGTTATATTTCACTATCGCTCAGTCATTCGTGCTCACAATATACGGGAACCACGAGTGTTAGCTGTTTATTGGAGATAAGGAATACCACTAAGCCAGTCAGGAACAAGGGGGAAAACTAAGGACAATTGAAGACCAAAATGAGCTGTAAACATTTTGATCAAATAAGGAATATTTGGATAGAGCTGGAGAACAATTATCAACACTCTCACTTACTGCTGTATTCTCTTTAACTCGGCCCTTTGGAACCAGGGTTACAACCCCTCCTGAAGCGTCTCCTGAAATCCAATTTTTGGCTTCCTAGGGTTTTTATAATTCTAATCAGGGTGACCCCGAACGTTTATGTTTGCTAAAAGCAATATGGTTTTCCTGAGATCTTCCCAGAATTCTCATCGAGTTCAACTTTTTACTTTCTTTTCTCCCCCTTGTGCCTTCCAAAGGGAGATTAATTTTTTAAAAAGTACGGGTGATCCATTGCGGTTATTAATAGGAGAAGAAGAACTCCCGAGCGAAATTTAAAAGTTGTTCGGGTGGTCAGAAAGGGGGGAAGAAGCATTTAAAACTCACGCTTACTTGATGTAATGCTTCCTACTAACTGAAGATGCATCATCTTAATTTTAATTTGTGAAAGTTTTTTTAACCTCTCAACTCTCAACCCACTCCTGTTTTTTTTTCTTTTTCTTTTTCTTTTTTAGAAGCCTATTTGTTAAATTAATTCCCTAGATCCGAGGATCTGCTTTCCTGCGAAGTAGCCCGTCTCCAGTTTTTGAAATATAAGGTGCCGATTGTTTTTCCCTGAATATATATACATAAGAGCGGCGAGTGATCTTCTCTAACACCGAATATTTACGTCTAAAAGAATGCATTTACTCTTTTGATGTATTACACGCCAAGATATATTCGTTTGAATCTAATTTTGGCTATGTAAGAACAGCGAAACAATAGTCTGTAGAAATGTGCAGGCAGACAACCGAGGCGACCGAATAAGGGCAATGAATGTCAAGCAACAATGAGGCTTCGCCCTTTTGAAGCTTCGTTCCGCTATGGTGAAGCTTTGTAGGGAAACCCCCAACGAAGGTTATTATAAGCCGTGATTTCGAGCCTCCCACCCGGGTCGATCCCTGAGGAGGTCATCCAGAGAAAACCAAAAGACTTGCAGACGCAATCTCTAGGGTTACTTGTTGCTCCCGCGATGAGCACGAAAGGGCATAGACCAGAGCCGCGACAATGGAAAAGAGACTGGGATTACCAAGCCCCACCCCCATGTCGACAATGGGAACCTTCTTCTCCATGATGAATGGACCTGGTGAAAACCCTGTCACAATGGCTCGGAGGGTTCTCCGAGTATTGTCCTTGCTCCCTTCGTTCGACAATGACCCCTCCAGAGCTTTCCAAACAATCACGAGAGAGGAGCAATTATTGTAGAGTCAACCCCACAAATGAATCCTCTCTGATTGGAAAATTTCCTGGAGTGACAGTTCAGAACGAACGTTCTCTTTTCAATTGCATATCGACCGAACAGAGGCATTGTCGAGAGCCATTGAAACGGCCAAGAGTCCTTCTCGGTGCGTCCTCACGGTGATCATGGCTTTGTATTGCATTCCAGACCGTACTTGAGGCATCAATAACGTCTCAATAGTTGACCAACTTGAAGATTCAAAATGGAAAGAAGGTGCACCATAGTCGCGAGAGCAAATTTTGGAATAATTTGGATTTCCAATTGTACTTACCTATGTGGATTTTGGTAAAGTTTTACCAGTATTTCGATGATGACAGCCCTCACTGGTTAATTGGGGAAAAAGCGTATTTTGGACACAGGTTTTCAACGATCTTGAAAACCTAGACGTTTGGCGATCGGTTGTGAACGGTTTTGGAATGATCGCCGAAACCCGACGCAAGATATAGAGGGAGAATGAATACGCGTATTTTGAAAATGATTTTTTGATATTCCTTGGATCCAGGACTGCTTCGGCTTCTTCTTAATTGAATTTTGATCGCTGAATCGTTTCAGACGGGTCCAGAATCGACCGCTGCAACCGAATGTGGGTACTTCTGCATATGGAAGTACTCGTATATGGGAAAATCGGGCCATTCATTGAAGGAAATAATCACTGTTTACTCGAAAGACACAATTTTCACTCTTTCTCACGCGAAAAATAATTTGCAGTTTTTTTTTAATGTAACCAAAGTTGTTGTATTTTAGAACAGGAAAATGCACTTTTAACACAAGGAACAATGACGTATAATGTGCATAATTCTGCCAACAGGCATTTTTCTCTCTTTTTGCCGTTTTGCATCGACATCTGACAATACTAAAAGAAGTCTTCCGCACTATATTATCCTGCGGAGTAAAACGGGTTCCGTAGTTTATGGGATTACAATTTTACGGCAATCAAATGGTAAAGGAATTAGGATTATAGTCCGGGGAAAAATCCGATCTGATTAAACCTGAAAGAAAGCGGGAGAAAGAAATCGTTTGAGTTAGATACCAAGATTCTTGTACATTCCCCTTGAGAGCAGAGAACATGGACAAATAAAAAACAACGGGTTGTTTGCACTAGAAGACTCGAGCGAGACTATGAAAATTCCCTTTAGGGTTGTGAAGGAATTTGCAGAATGAGGAGCGCGGAGATAGTGAAGAGCAGAAGACCAAGGTAGAGAGCAGTTCAGTTTTTCCCCTTTTTTTTTTGGCTGGATTCCAATTGTGTGGGAGGCGGGTGGTCGAGGGTCGGGTCGATAGTGGGCCCCTTCACTTGTTACAGCCTCAACAGGTTCAGAGTCAGAGGGGAGATGAGGGTTGACGGAACTGCTGAAGTTGGTAGGATCGATGCCTTCTTGAAGGGAAAGCCTCATTTCGCAATCGTCCTGACATATGACTTCAAATGAACGCTACTACCTGGACAGTGCTCACTTACAACAGGTGAAAAAGGAGAAGAACGCATTCTAAAGAACTACTACTCTGAAGAAGCAAAAAAAGTTAATAACGCAAAATTTATTTTTCTCGATTTGGCACAAGATGCTCGGGCGCGCATATTACCAAGTACTTATGATTGGAAGATTCAAATTTGTTCATTTTTAATTAACATTTGGTGGCTTGTGAGTCCTTGAAATGAGGTCAAACACGGCGGGGTGGGTATACCACTCCTCCAACTCTCAGCAGTCTTGCGTCTTAGATGATCTTCGGAACGTCTTACAACACGCTGACTTCTCGTCAATTTTAGTTTTATTATTCTAAGGATTACCTACTCATTTTTTCAGACTATGTTTTGAATTTTAGAGCTCTTTATTGCTAAAGGAACCAATAACATAATGAACTATCACTCTTCAAAAAGAAACCTTGGAGCATGAACCAGGAGCATGGAGACTCATTCCTATCGATTCAAGGTCCGAAATTTAGTAGACAATTATAGCCGTTTTGCCTAGGTATGAGAAATCTCGAAAAAATACATTTTAAATGGGTGCATTGACCCATGATTTGACTTTGACCCATATCCTTATCCGGTGGGCGCCATCGTTCCAGGACCCGTCTCATTTGATTCAGCGTCCAACATTTAGTCGAAAATGATACCCCACACGGCTAGATCGCCGAAAATGAACTTGCATCGAACATACATTTTTCAAAATACACATTTTGACCCCTACCCCCCACCCCCCAAATTGTATCCGATAGTGAACGGCTGAAGAGTTCAACTAGAGCCGGAAATGGGTCTGACCAAAATGTTGAATATTTAGAAAATTGTTTACTTCCAAAAACGGCGTGAACAGCAGACGACGGGCATTTTTTTAAAATTTTGATTTAGACACCTTGAAACGCCCAGACGTTTCGTATCTATAATATTGCTATTTAATTTTGGAAAAATAAAGGTTGAGGTGATGGATATTTTCTCATTAAATTGACGCAGTCAATGGTTTAAATTGACGCCTCTCGATTGTCCAGTATCCATTATTTCCACTTTTTCAAAGCCATTCAAAGAAATTCAGTTTTCTGTTTGTCAGTCGGCCTCTTTGCGTTTCCTTGCAACGACCCCGAAGTTTGTAAATGGACAATTCCAGTACCACAAGCTACAGGGGGTTCAACCATAAACGACTTCGGAATATTACTTTTGTGATGCAGGCCTCGTTTCATTCGTCATCTTTGAAACGAAGCGATGATTCATCAAGGAACATTTGGAGGCAAGAACGAACAAACCACCGACTTACAGGGCATGATTTGTAGGCGGGGACTGCACAGAACGTGGGGCAGAAAGAAGGCAAATCTCGAAGGGTGATTCCCGCCGCGACTTTACCGCCTGGAAGGCGCATTTGCGGGCTAAGAAGGACTTAAGAATATAAGTTCTCATGTATATGGATGCCAACGCGTTATGAATATTGATGAGACTCGTGTTTACATCCCACCCCTAGTCCTTTACTGTCGCCCTTCTTTCTAGCGAGGCCGTTCGCCAGCCTTCTAATCGGATTTATCAAATATTCCTCGCCGTTTCAAACGTCTACAAGAGTCTCCCCGAAGGCTGCAACAGTTTACAACTCTAGGAATTGTTGCGGGTTCTGTTGAGTAGAATATTAATGCGACCCGCTTTTCACAGAAGCGAGTCAACGTTGAACGTAAACTTCCTTCTACGGCGTTCCATAGTGTTTATTGAGTATTTAATGTGAGTTTCTATGTGGTAACATTTAAGTTCACTAAGGTTTGAACTCAAGATTCGGTGAAAATGTGATCAATTGAATGGATTGAACCGACAAGTAGGCAGGGGGTTGGCAACGATCGAGGTCATTGCAGGACGTTCACGGCTGCAATGGCTCTAAGGGGCGCGTTTAGTAAACAGACAAACAGCGAAAAATTATCTCTACATACGGACACGACAATTATAATCTATCCTACCCATTACATCAATGCATTCTCTCTGTTTTTCTGTCGGTATGCGTAACATGAACGCTAAACGAGTCAACGTATTTGAACGATTCTCTTCAAAATAATCGGTACACCCTGCATCACTTTAGGCTACACTACATACAATAGCACAATATAGCAGGGATAAAATAACTGCACGCAGCGGTCCTCCTCAGCTCGTTTATGAATAGCTGTTATGTACCCCGGTGATCAAATTAAGTCCTTTAAATTCATTAATTAAGCCTGGGCGGAGTCATTCAAGTTCTACTTCTTCCATTGAAGACAAAGAAGACGAGTTGGTATATCACCAGCTCCTTCTTCACATTTCTTCTTTTTCATTGCGAGAAACCAAATCGCTGGTAAGCCTGTGGCAAGTAAGAGCATATTTCAGCCACAGCCAACAGGACACCGTCCACCAAGTCACAGAAAGTTCAAATAATTAGAGAAAGCGTGTTTCCTCGGACTTTTATTTGGTGGTTCCCATTTGACTACACATAAGCGGTATGCAGATGTTTTAGAGTTAGTATCTTCCTCCCTAAGGGCTGCCTAAAACTATAACTCCTTCCTCCTCCACCCACTCATTCCCACAAATGCGAATGCGGCCAAGAAGGAATTGGTGGTCCGGAAAAGTCCCAAAATTAAATACAACCCACTGTAAATGGCCGTCGAGGTGCTAAACCGCAGGTGAGAAATAAAAAGAAGCCATTTCTCCAGCACCCTTCCCATCGCCAGCCGCGAAGTGATCAAGGTGAAGGCGAAGTGATCACCACCGGAGGCCCTTACCTCGGTTTATTTACGACCGAGACATTAAGGTGTTGAGGCCGATTCTTTGATTGTCTCTCCCTCCGCCCTTTTTTCCGATCAGAAAATCCCCTTTGCGCTGTTTGCGAGGAACCTGTAGGGAATTAGTGCCTGTTTTATGGTCCTCCCTTTTCGCTTTCCCTGGCCCTATACGTCACGGAGTTGTCCCTTCCCCGATCAGGACGATACATTTAGTAACTTATCCCTCGGGACTATTATTCCGGGGATTCCCTTGTTCTCTCGGGTTCTGGAGCGATAAATTTTGGTCGAAGCGGAGCGAAGGACGTTTTGCAGCTTCATCTCTTCTTTAATAGCTGCCCTCCTCCGACTGGTTTCGGTCCATCCATCTTTCACAGCAGCCCAGCACGAACCCCAAGTCCGGGCCTATCCCATAAAAAGCCTGCCAGGCGCGATAGCTAGGACATTGACAACGGTTCAGTCTGTATTTTAAAACCGGTAAATATTTTTCGGCTATGAAAGCATTTGGAGACATGGTTATTAAACGATAGAAAGTAAGATTAAAAGTACTATAGAAGATCCAAAAAGACCAAGTGGAATCTGGGATTCCAAAGAGAAAACTAGAGGAGGCCACTATGTCCTTTATCAGTCCTTTATGATTATACGAGGTCAATGCGGGAATTCATGCCTGACAATGACAAGCTGGTGTAGAAAATATAATAAATTGATTCTGACTTTCTCCTTGAAATCCGGGTTCCAGAGTAGCAGTACAATTATTCCAAGAACCATCATCTTACCACTCGATTCGGGAGCGCATTGCAACATTCCCCCACCTCGCGATAAAGATTTACAGTGTCCCACCAGTTGAAAAAAAAAAGAAAAATCAAAATCAAATACTGACAATTTGTGATGCTGACGGAGAAACGTTTGAGTGCCACCAGTCACCATTCGATCCAGCAAAAAAAATATACTCAAGACTCAATAATTCCCCAAGAGTACCTACATTTTTCATAAAACTTAGGTTTAGTTCAGTTCGTTTTTCGGCACTCAAATAATCTATTTTTTCTGTCCAGACCGTTGGAAAGCAGATTTTTTGGTGCATTTTTTAGCTTACCTTCACAATTTTCGAAACAAGATGTAGTAGGCCTACGAAGCGTTGACAAAATTATTTTTTTGGACTGTTTTTTTACTACTTCATTGCACCTAAAAAACATTCAATGTTGTTAGGCGTTGAAAAAATAGGAAATTTAACGTTTTTTCCAATGGCACTCTCAGATTTGAGTTTATCTGAAAATTGAAATAGTTGTGTCCCTTTTAGTGGCATGAGATCGAAAACAATCGCTAATAACTCAGAAAATATGCCAACCAAAAAAAAAAAAAAGAAAATTGGTGCTTTTGGTGGAAATGAGTTGTAAAACACTTGGAAGTCGGGTCGGTCATAAGTCGTTGAGGAAAGAACCACATGGTTTTTATTGCAAGCAATCTTATTCGAAATCCTGAAAATTCGCGATCGTATGGAGCTGAATAAATTCATTTTTGTCATCACTGAGAATGTTCTGTTCTCTCACGTGTAAACGGAATAAAGATTACGTTTGGACTCCTGCCCGTCCTTGGTTATTGTATCCCTTTCTGATGGTCAGTTTTCCATTTCCTGGCCTCAGCGGTGAGATATCCTGTACCAGATAGTGGTGGAGAGAGGGGGAGAGGAATGGGATTACATCCCATTTCACCCCGAACCACATTTCTTATCAGAAGGAAAACCTCTAGCCCCCCCATGCGCTTTTTCGCAATGACAACAACGTCTTTGGCCATTTCCCCGAGGGTGGTCCAAGCTTCCCCTCGCACCCTTCTCCAGTCGCGTTAAATTGAAAGAAAATAATGTATGTGGTGTCCGTTTTGTTGTGTACCCTTCCAGGCTTGGCCATAAAGAACTGTTTTTGCATGCACGGATCTCCCCAGAGCCCTAGGGTGGGAGGGGATTTTAATCTCGAAGGGCGCTTGGGGATCCTTTTTTCAGGATGGTTACCCTCCAGAGTTTTTACTGTCCGCCCAACTCTTCCAGTAATTTATCGCCGTATTTGTATGGCTGACGTACTTTACTGTCCCTTGTTTATTTTTAATAAAAACACAAGTCTGGCCTGTTGTTTCTATTTCCGATAATTATATTGTTTGTTTTTCATTCCAATAACGGTCCTCCGTTATCCAGATACGTCAAACGGGAAAAAATGTATTCTTCTTGCTCTCGTATTTCCTTTCCATCATGTGGTCATCGGGAGAACGTCGATATACCACCAGGGTTCAAAACCCACAATTTACTCATCACAGAAGATTAGCGCTAAAATTTCAATTTAGCCTTTAATACATACAATACATCTTTGAAAACATTTTAGTTATTAGATGATTATCCTACCCCTTATTCATTTAATGTAGGATGAATCTTACAATTTTGTTTACGTAGAATAAATTGATGAATTATATACTTGTTTACGCTTTTGTTTATGGGATAACATTGTATGTAAATAAATTTAATCAAAAATCGTACACATTAGTTTTACCGCCGTTTGTCCCTCGTCTACCGTCCGGGCCAAAAATGTGAAAAATTACTTATTAAACCCCCTTTAATGCTGCATCTATTGGCATTGTCAGCAGTATCAAGTAAATGATAACACTACCACATTTCAAGGCACACAGCGAACACTAGATTCAGTAATAATTATAAAATTAGTACCCTTTTTGCCGTACCTTCGCTCACAAATCATATATGAAGAGATAGGTACCTAGGTTAACTGCGTGCCAATGTACTTTTTCTCATTTCCTCATTCACTGCGTCGCACCAGAACACTGCTCATCTCCCACCACGAGCTCTGGCTCACATGGAAGATGAATTTCTTCATTTGGTTGTTTTACAATTCAGAAACGAATTTAGATCAGCAGATCCAGGAGTAATTACTAGTGAGTAGAGAGCCTGTTGAATCTGCATTCATATCGCGTTTCTTGTAGGATTAAAATGAATCGAGGAGAGGATTTCCATTATCAATGGGCGTATAATTATGAAATACGCTAGCAATGAGCCTCCCGATATTATGTTGCCTGAGGATACCCCAGTTGAGGGTTGCTGATCTCATTCACCCATTTGATTTGATCCCCTCAACGATACACGCTTCAGCAACTTTATGCATTGTGATCGGGAAAAGGGAGAAACCATCTAGTTTGAATCCCTTTGGAAGATCAGCCCCTTTAGAAACCTCCGTCACACGGGCTTTGTATGAGGTTCACAGAAACCTCCGCATAGGAGCTTTAACAAACAGCACCTCTTCTAATGCATATTAGTGTCTCAGGGAGAGCTGGTGACAGGAGGCGCCTATACTTGAAAAGCTTTCCTGGGTATAACATTCCGCTGACAATCTGCCACTCCTGTTTGCCTGAGCAAAACCCAAGTGTCATTTTACACTGGGTGCTCCAACCGTCTCATCAAATATTAACCCCGTAGCGTCTGAGAAGGGTTTTCAGTTATGAACACGGGATATGCGCCTCTTGACACTAAGTTAATATCAGGCAGGTAGTACACACTACACGTTTCACCCAGTTCGCCCCATGTTTCCGGAGTATGGGAGAATTATTAAAACGGAATACCCCTTCAAGTGGCATCTACATCATATCATGTCTTCCAAGGATGGCCTCGATGGTCGATGTAAGCTGAGCCACCAACCTAGTTCCCTCAGGGGCGTCACTACTGCTGAATTCATTACCAAAATGAATACTAATACGACGAAGGTTTTTTCTCGGGTCCCTTCTCCAGGCACCGCTTTTATGAAACTTGTCATTTTCCCCAAACGTGTGTGTAAACTACATTAACTAGAAGATTCATCAGTATGGAACTAAAATAGTATGTCCGTAATGGGAAGTAAGAAGTACGCATGAGTAACAGCCCCTGAGGTGAAGTGAAGTTCCGTTAGAACAATTATTTTAGTATGCGATTCTTGCGTATCAGTGCATCCTTTCTTGCTTCACAAGCTGTATCTCAATTCTTCACGCAGTGCTCAACTGATCACAATTACCATATGAAAACAGGCAAAGAGAGAAGGAATCAAAGGTCAATAATCCTCAAGTATCCCCTACTCTCAATTTGAAGGGAACCTTCTCCGACCTAACAAAAGCCAGAGGAAAAGTCGATGATCTTGCTCGGTGTCAGAATTCTGGTTTTAGGGAATACGGGTTGGTTTGATCAGGCAGCAACGAGGGGTGACAACCACCCCAAGACGTGAGAAAAATTGGGGTGGAAAGAATGTAAGTCGATCAGTCTCCAACATATCCAAATACATTTATAACGAGTATTGGAAAAACGGCTATACCTTCGACGGTGTGGACAAGCGGTTGACAGTTATGTTGCAAATTATCTGAGTAAGGTTGCAAAATGCTAAACTGATTCATTCGGACTTCCCCTCATTACCTTCTCGAGATATATTTAATTTTGTGTATAATTTATAAGAACGTAATAATTATATATAATATGCTTCTGTCATAAATCGGATGTTGTTGAGCGGTTATTGCTTAAATTAATTTTCTGTGAATGGCAGCGTGGCCCATTGCCAAGATGATGCACGGAGTTGACAGCTCGATGACTTATGTTTGGAGTTCAAAATGACCACCCCGTTTCTTCTCGGGCCTCGGCTCCACGCAATTGATAGTTGAGGCTCATTAAAATCTCGCAGCTATCAATCTCAGCAGATCGCCAACTCCCCCTAAAAAACCTTTTCAGCGAAAAAGATCATGAGACCTCACCTTGCATTTAATTAAAACCCAAGACCGACCATCATCAATCAAGCATTCACTTTTCTTCCTTACAATTTTTCTCATCACGGAAAGGCCTAAGGGAAGGGGGTGCCCAGAAAGGGCAGGAAAAAAGACGCGTCTTCTGGAAAGCGAAATTAATCTTCTAGAGATTTATTATAAGAGTTTTCTGTCACCGGTCCCGCGATCCTGTCACTATGGAAATCTTTCATCCATCTCTGACGGCAGCCTCGACCTTGCAGGTTTCCATCTTATTACTTCACCCCTCCTAAAGAACGCGTAAGGTGAGAGCGGCCAAAGTAGACGAAGAAGAAGGCGAGAAGAGGAAAGAAATGTTAATGAAGGATATTTACCGGGTACACGGTGGCTGTCTTGGAGTAAGACAAATGGAGCTTCCTTACTGATCGCAACATTTACCACAGCAGTTTGCCGTACAATTAGCTCACTCCGTCCGTTCTCATCAAGTTTAATACGGGTCTCAACTCACATTTAAGTCTTTATGTGGCCATGTCGGTCCGCAGCTATCCTCTAATCTGGTTATCAGCGCTCATATGGATTAAAAGTGTGGTTAAAATAATTTGAGCCCTTGTAAGGTCAAATGTAAGGTTGATGTAGGTGCCAGATGCCACGACAAAGCTGCCCTATTATTACTGTTGGCAAAAAGTGAATGTTCCATCGAAATTTGAAGAAGACCTACAGAATAAACAGACGCTGATAGGAGGTAAAATGGGGCTGGATAATTATGAACTCATCTGCCTAAAAATGAGGCTCAAAATCAAAATTACTTCACCTGTACCGACGAGGGCCCTTCCACTTCGGTAATTACATGAACCGCAAAATTATTCGATTCCATCTTACTTGACGGACTTTGGCATATCTCCTGCATTCTCTCGACAATTTTTTTTGTTTCCGTTCATTTACAATTGAAGAAGGCATCCGAGAGAAAACTTGAAATAAGAACGAAGGGTGAAAAGCGACGAGATGTGCTCCCCAAGTTACACTTCATTTCCCATCAAATGATTCAAAAGACATTCGGCAGGCTTGGCAGGCTCTTTCTATACAAAGTCAGTTCATTTCCTGGCACTGAGCAAAAAAGAAGATACACGGAAAGCAGAATGAGCAGGCGAGAAACCGATTTTCCCTCTACGAGAATGAAAGAAGAAAAAATTGGGGTCCCACAACTATATTTATTGAGGGTGAGCAGAGATATTTTCAGCCCTTCTCAATGCCCTTCGAACAACAAACAATTGACTTATAGCTTCAAAAACAGAATCGTCGTGGTGTTATCACTATAATGTACTATTGATCGAAAACAGCACTGTACGTAGGCGTCCAAATCTAAATTTTTACTATGTTTCAGATGGCATCTCATCAATTTGAGGATAAAAGATAGCGCACATCATACTTGAATCAATTTGAGTATATTCATAGACGTAACTGATGTCCAAATCAGGCACCGAAGAAATTGGCGATCACTGGTGCGAATTAATTTTCAATACGAGCGATAGTAAGTGATCCTAGTTTAGCGAAGGCATTTGAAGGCAATTTCAACAATGAGGTAACAAACTTATATTATCCTTCCCTTCCTTCCAGAAACCGTCCAATTGGAAGATAACAACAAAAAATTGTTTCCACGGGTCTAAAATATATTTGCCCACCCCGCACTATGTGCAAGTGACACTATTTTTCTTATTTTGAGTAGAAACCTTAATTTTTTATAACCGGTTTAGCGAGCACGCTAAGTTGCACAACCCCGAAATTGTCAACTAATGAATGACGGGGAACTCTAGAGTGTGGCACAAGAATTTCCATTGTTTTTGACGCTGATTCACATGATGCTATCCGTTTCTTGATTCAACTCAATTTTTGCGGAATAATTACCAATATTTGTTAATTTCGCGTGAAAAATACCCCTTTTTTAGCGCGGATGTTTGCACATAAAATTTCATAAGGTTATACTTTTCTTTTTTAATAAAGAAATAGAAAAAACGTATAAATTTATGAAATTTTATAATTTTTTATGTTGAATACTCTGTATTATAGAGTACTTCCTTGCTCTCCCTTGCTGCCAGGCTCCTGAATATTGCCGTAGAAGGTACACCAATGCACTTTTAGACAACTTCTATTTCACTCATCTTCCTTTGATTTAATTAATTCCTGCGCCTGTCCTGCAGTTCTCAAGCAACAAAATAAAAAATGATGAAATTTTCCTGGAACGATTTTTCATTTTTAGGCAGATCGGGGTTGCAGAGGAAATCGTGCGTTCTAGGCAACAATAGAACCCAAAAGTACTCTGAACTTTGATATGAAGTCTTCCAAACAATGCAATTCATTAGAAGAAGACAGTCCGGAAAGAAGAAACTTTTGACGTTTTCAAAGAGAGAGGGGGTAAAAGAATCCGGGAAACCAGGCACAAAGAAGAGAGCATCAATCTGGATGGATGCCAACCAAAAACATATGGATGCCTCACCCTTCACCAAGAAGAAGGCTCCTGGCGTCCTCTAAAAGAGTCTTCTTGAGAAGAACAGGAGCGGTTTTGACGATGTTTTCTCATCGAGCTAGACTGCGTATTCTTTTTTGCTTCTTCAGACGTCTGAGGGGTTCAAAACAAGATGACGGGAGCAATTTGAAAAGTTTTTTATTGTGTTTCGCTCCCCTCGTTCGGAGAAACTTTAACGCTATGTACGAAGTGAAAAGGAAGAAAAGTTAGCTTCAACTTATTGTCAGAATGCATAACCCCAAAAAACAAAACTCGATTAGTAGCCTTCCTTTGTCGCGTTGTGATAATTTCTTCGAGGTGGGTCTGAAAAAAATGTGGGGCCATCACTTGAACGTTATTGTATTCCTTCGTGTCTAAGAGTCATCATTTTAATCAAGTTCTTAATATGAAAATGGGAGGTTTTTGTTGATGCTTCATTCCGTAAAGTATAAAGGGAGTGTTACGTTGAAGCAGCTTATCAGAAAACCAAGTTAAGCATGAACGTTCAAGGAGATGCTATTATGGTTCCCTTACTTCTACTGTTCGGAGAAGATTGTATCTACTCAGAGTTTGCTCAAAACTTGAGTGTTACTTAAAATGAGTAAGTAAATGAATAACATCATTCGAGATTGCACGGTTATGCTGAGTACCAGCTCTTGGCTGTTATGTCAGTTTCTGTTCTGACCCGTTGGTATACCGCAATTTACAGGGTGACTGGCTACTCGCGTTACAAACTTTGAGATCTTTTAAGATATTTGATGCTGAACAAAAAAGTTTCTCTTCAACATGATCTGATTCCTAACCGTTTTCCAGATATTTTGATCGTAAAGGTTTTTCATAAAATGTAGTATTTACTGATGAGAAACCCCCATATATCGCTGAAAAATTAATTCTGCCCCAAATATGTGGGCACCATTTGAATCTATGTGAAATTTGCAACTGAGTACAACTTTGGCCGATACCATGAAAAAACTCATGCAGAAACAGTATCATCCACCAATGAAGCAAAGTCAACATCTACGAAATTTGGTGAATTTACAACGTTGCATCTTAAACACAATTACTTATGTAAACACCGGAAAATTTCTTGAATACCAACTTTACAACGGTACCAAGATTTTATTTGTTTGCTCCTTTGAAATTGTACGTAGAATGTGAAAAAGTAAGTGCGGAAAAGGAGGAACGGATTACGAGCAAACATTCACAGGCTCAACTAAACACATTTACAACGCTTGTTCAATCGCTTAAAACTTGTTTGTTCAGCATCAAATTTCCAACAAGATTTCGAAGTTTGTAGCGCGAGTAGTCACTCACCCTGTATATGCGTAGAGAGAACATAATTAGCAAAATCGTAGGAATGGCACTTAGCGAGCAATTATCAACCCCTCCCCCAGGAAGGACGATTTTTTCAAGCACCTGCTGGTGAGTGACTGATAATGTATCTTGAAGATCATACAAAGCTGGTAAGGCACGTTGAAAGCTTCGTACTATCAATTCTTTTTGACATTCACTGACGTCCATTTTAACTTGATCATTCTTCGCCATGCAAATGTTCTATACAGCAATAGAAGATTCACCGTCCAAACTCCCGTCACTCGAACACATCATTCAAGCGTTTGGCACAGATCGTGGTGTTTGCGGACCATTCAAAATGAAATATTTGTTTTTCTCCCATTCTCCAGTTGTAAATACACGAGTGACGTAGGGTCGTGCGAATGCAATGAACGCCTTAAGTCACCACGTCCCAATGGTCATCAGGAGATTGTGTGACCCTCATAGAAAGGCCAAAGGGCGCACCTATATTTATTATTGCGTCGCTAAACAGTAGGATACCGCCTCGAAGGTTCCTTTATACAAAAATTTATAGTGTTTTCCTAGGAGGTCCCGTTTTCCTATTGTGGTTCCCCCTCCCGGTTTTTAAGAGCAAACGTTCCGTAAATTCGAGTCCGCCGAAGGGGGTGGGAAAAGGAAACTGAGCCAAGAACGCCCCTTGGCACCGTGGGATTTACGGTTGTTTTGCAGGAGGTTTGAGGGAGAACCTTCTCTGTGGTGGGCGCAAGTATTTGCGGGCAAAGGATAAATCCTGGAGTGGCTGAGGTTTGTGCAGGGGTCCTGCCAACGTCACACCTGGGTGGAAATGGATGATTGACCCAATATTGATACGATATTAATTTATGAAGGGGGATTGGAAACAGATTCGACTCGTGAAAACGTTCGAACGTTGGGTTATAACCAGAATTTCAGTCAAACCGGGATGTTTGATTTGAATTTAAAAAAAATGCAGCGCAAAGAAAAAATATTTGTTCTAAAGGATTTACATCAGAGAGACCTCAAGTTTAGTAAAACTGGTTGCGAAAAAGGAAAAATTTGAGTAGGTAACAAGAAACACATACATGTGTGTTTTAGTTGAACTCTAATATGTAATAGATTGATTTTTTTGCATTATTCGTCATATTTCTTAGTTGGTTCACCTTAGCTGGGAATGCTTTCAGGTACTTTAGAAAGGTAACAGAACTCAGTCAACACTGGATCATTCTCAGTAAGGGAAAACAGAATGATCGGTCCTGAGAGAAACATAGCGGCACACCAGTGATATCACCAAGAGACGTCTCACATTCGGCGCTAATGGCTCCCCCCTCCTCGCCCCTACTGTACCGCTACAGCACTTCAGATGTTAATTGCTCGCGAACATTTAGCAAATGACACCGCAGAGCTAGCAAAGCCGTAGAAGGGGGTGGGTTTTGACTTCAGAGGTATGTGTTTACCAGGTTTCTGGCCGAAGCTCCTGAGCTTCCTGGCGGAGGGCCGTAAATTCCTGCGATAATGCGATATCGCATAATGAGTAGAGCACGTGTGGGAGGGAGGGGGGGTGTTGGCGTCTGCAAGGTTTTGTTGCGCCCCTCGCCTAATTGTTTTCTGTTGCTAATCGTCTGAAGTGGAGCGCCGCATTGAGGGTACGAGGGTGAAATGCGACGACGACAGCTGGTTGTGAACGTCACAACAACGTTCCACTAGAATTATGCACCACTTTGTACAACCTCAACACATCACAATAGGTGTGCGGGGTGTCTCCTGAATATTGGATAAAACATTCGGCTTATCCATTACTTCTACATGTTACAAAATCACAGGGGTTGGTTATTTCTCGGACCAGGCACATGGAGATTCATTTCGATACCTCACACGCCTAAATCAGAGTCAAAAATATCGGAAAGGCGTAGACCATGGTGGAGGGGGGGGGGGGGGTTCTGTTTTTCAGGAATCAGACAGTTTTTGACAAAGAGGAACTGCGAAATATCGTGGATGAAAAATTATCTGAGTGAGGTTTCAAAACAAGGAGAAGAAAAAGTTTTGAGATTTAAAAAAAGGTCTCATTTCCGGTGGAGGGAAAATTGCGTTAAGGACTTCTAATACCGAGTAATGGAGTTTGAAGTACATATACGTCTGGATAACAGATGTAGGACTTTTAATTTGGAATTTTTTTTTTTTTTCGGATGCCGTTTCGAAGAGGGATGAGCGTGTAAAAAAATTATTCCTGGCCAAAAAAAGGAGTACCACGAAAATAGCTTCAAGAAACTGCGAAAAGTGCGTCGCGGTACCTACGTCCACGTACCTGGAACAAGGCAACCGAGGTTTACTGAAAGACATGGGCACTCCTATATCTGCAGCTGTCTAAACGCTTGAATGAGTGCTACCAGCAACTATACTTGGCTGATTGAGTTTATTTACTCGCACTATGGTGACCTGAGCCAGCCCTCATCTGACTGCACCACCCATTCCACGTGGCAGGAAGGGCCTGGAGAAAACCCTCATTCGGAAAACGTTTTGCTGCCCTCGAAACCGCAACGACAATGAGGGCACTCCGTTTCAGTTGCCAAGTTGTGCCACATTCCTCGGATTCCTCCCGGTGGGATTCCTCGCGTTCCTCCGAAGGCTAACTACCCATTCATCAGGACGGCCCTTCAGGCCCTTTGGTCCCCCCTGAAATGGTTTCCATCCCTCGAATAGCCCTTCCCATTTAATTTGACCGAAAACGGACCACTCCGGTGCTAATTACCGCCACCTTTAAATCAACACTCGATAACTCTTGACAGGCCTGTTGTGGGAGTGAGGTTTTTTTCTCATTAGTTCTGACAAGCTTCCGGCCCGCTACACTGCTCTTTTCACATTGAAAAAAAAAAAAAAAACCTTCTAATCGAATTCCCTCCTGAAAAGCCGAACTGGCCCTCCAGTCGAAGTGTGCGCTATCTCGCAGTACCTTCTTCCATGCCCTTTTTGTGTTTTTTTAGAACGTTAAACCTTCATTTCTGGCACTTTTAATTCGATTTTCTTTCCATCACAGTTATTACGCGAATGGGGTTTTTGGCCGGACGGGTTTTTACGTTTTCACCGCTCAGTCTAAGTTGACTTGATGGCTCGCACCTAAGCGAACTATGTATATCCAAATGCTTCGGTTCTCCCGCTTGAGAATATATTTCCCATGCTTTAAAAAAAGCTCTAGAATCAGTACGCAGTGTTGAGTTTGAAGCAATCACACCAATGATACAGAAATGTCAACCTCCAACTATCTAGTAAGTATCTAGGTTCTATCTAGTAAATCTTGGACATAAAATTGAAAGGTTTGGCTGAAGAGATCAGACGACGACACCCAAACACTTCGGACAAATCCTTGAAGTAGGAGCATTTTTACAACATCCCTTGGAGTGATACGGGGTCTCGCTAGTGAAGAGAGATGCCCATGGCTGGAAAAACCAGGTGGTTACCATGTAACGGGGCGGCAGATTTCAAGCGCCCCGTCAAGAAACTTCGGCGGCGGGGGACGGAACGACCCCTCTCCCCTCCAAACGCCTAACCCCAGCTGGGCGGAAGGCGTGTCCTCTTTGGATTGGGTAGGCGATGGGCGGCGCAAGACACCCAGGGAGGAGTAGAAGGGGAAGGCGACTTGACGAGCGGACTGAGAGAACGAACATCAGGCAGTCGTATCCGAACTCAAGAGAAGGAAAGTTGGAATCCCCGTTCGCGGAACGGAGTGAAGTGAACCGGGACATCGAAGTGAACCGGGACATCGGAGTGAACCGGGACATCGAAGCGAAGTGAACCGGGACATCGAAGCGAAGTGAACCGGAACATCGAAGCGGAACACCCGACGCGTAACAAGTCAACCCCTTGTGACCCGGTGTTGTGAAAGTGACCTGAAGGAACGAGTGTATCGTGGTTCCTTCAGGGTGAGAACTCGGGAATTGGGAGATCAGCCAATTCCTATCCCGTAACAGTGGACCCTTATACGAACTGAAAATCCCCCGTCGGACCCGAGTGTTGATCCGTTCGCGCCCGATCCGACGGCCAATAGTCCAGGTTTTCCACGCACCGCCAGTCGTCGGACCTCCGTCGGAAAGAGCCTCGCCTCCTCCGACCTGGACGGCGTTCCCCTGACCGAAGCCGAGCAGCGAAGAGCACATCACCCTGTTGTCTCCATCCGAAGGAGTTGGTGCACGTAAGTGGCGAAATCACTCTGTCTCGTACCCTAGCAACGCGAAAGTCGACTCTTTAAATCTGGCCCAAGCCCTGACGTGTAGTCACCAGAAAGCTGATCAGAGAATTGTAACTTGTAACCGTAGTATTTAGTACTTTGTCTGTCGTAGGAAAAGCAGAGGGAATTAGGGGAGGACATTAGTGAAACACTTGTATTTTTCCGTTATTCCAAATCAAACACTCCTGAGCCTTCAGCTACCTCGTAAATTCATTGGCCTTCAGCCCTTCACTTCTACCTACTCACTAATTAGATTAAGTCATAGTCAGTATCCTTCTCGGCCGAGACATTCCATATTTCATATTTCTGACAATTGCGTTATTATAAACCAATATTGAACTCTTGTCTTTCACTCACGAAACCCCATTCCTCAGAGCTTAGTAAATTCAGGTGTACTTGGAGTCTATGACCGACCATCTCCGACATTCCGGACGGTAAGTGAAAGTCTTTAGTCTCCCACTAATTTATTCGCCTAGGTCTATTTCTGGATCCCTAGCCCGTTAGGTGAAACGGCGGGTTACAACCAAAGGTTGGCTGTGGATGTAGATAAAATGACAGAATAACCGAATAAACGATTGGAGGGGTGCGAATAAGAAAGACCATAGAAGGATGACGTTTTTCATGTTGTGCGCGCATTCAAAGTATTGTGAGGTACAAGAGGATACCATTATGCCTATCTCTCCTTCACCGTTTCTGAACAAACTATATTGATTGATCGATGGGTGTATTTTCAATAACTCTGAGAGTAAAGTTATATTCTTTAGAGCGACTGTGGATATAAGGTTGGCATCTACGATTTACAAAAGTCACCCGAGTGAGAAACAGGGGAAAGACTGGGCCGTGCGAGGAATGTTAATTCTCTCGTTGCCTTTCCCGACCTCTGGAGGCTTCTGTTCAATCAGCCCCCCCCCCCCTCATAGTGTCGGCCCCGAGGCGGAAAACGCTCCCTACGTGCTCTTTCTAACAAACTGCTTTCATTGGGTCCTCGTCTACATCCGTGAGCCGTCCCGAGCGTGGAAAACGCCTAGGATATGTTTGGTGAGTGTGAGGCGTTAAAGAGGAAATTGAAAAGCCTGTTCCCTTTTCTAAGTCTCGAGGGAATTGTTTTTGATCAGGCGTCCTCCACTCGAGCAGTACCGAAAAAGGGGAATCAAGCGTTTCGAGGACGATCTCGCCTGGGACATTGTTGGTTGTGAAGAAACACTGAGCACCGTTTCCCCCTCGGACGTCATACTCTCGAGAGAAAGAACGGACGCAGGACATACAGGCAGCTCAGGTGAGGTCGACCCACCAAGGGTGCTTGGGGGGCCAATTCTAACCAGAATTTGATGAACAACCCCTATTCCAGCACACGAAACAAGCACAAATGATGTACAAAATTCCGAGGCGTTATGCAGCCCCTGTTCCGAGACTGTCCCGGGGCTTGTTCCGAGGCCCTCTGTTCCGAGACTGTCCCGGGTCTGTTCCGGGACTGTTCCGAGGCTTGTTCCGAGGCCTCTGTTCCGAGACTGTCCCGGGTCTGTTCCGGGACTGTTCCGAGGCTTGTTCCGAGGCCTCTGTTCCGGGACTGTTCCGACACTTGTCCCGAGGCCCCCTGTTCCGGGACTGTTCCGACACTTGTCCCGAGGCCCCCTGTTCCGGGTCTGTTCCGGGTCTGTTCCGAGACTGTTCCGAGACTTGTCCCGAGGCCCTCTGTTCCGGGACTGTTCCGACACTTGTCCCGAGGCCCTCTGTTCCGGGACTGTTCCGACACTTGTCCCGAGGCCCCCTGTTCCGGGTCTGTTCCGGGTCTGTTCCGGGACTGTTCCGAGACTTGTCCCGAGGCCCTCTGTTCCGGGACTGTTCCGACACTTGTCCCGAGGCCCTCTGTTCCGGGACTGTTCCGACACTTGTCCCGAGGCCCTCTGTTCCGGGACTGTTCCGACGAGCCTTCAGCTCCAATTGACATCCCGATTCCAGACCCGTCATAGCTCTTACCAACTGGGAAGTCCTTTCTCGATTCGTGGGGAAATTATCGGTCCTTGGTGCGCAGAAAGTGATCTATCGGTTCTGTAATTCTTTTTATTTAGTTCTTTTGTTCAACAAGTGAGTTCGCGACCATGCAACGAAACAGCAGCCCATCAGTCGAGGGCGAAGCCATGATGAACGCCGTGACGGAAGCGATGAACAAACTGGGCGCCTTCTTCCGCGAGCCTGCGGCCTCCGGCATTCCGCGGTCGTTGTTCATGGAAGTCGACACATGGAACCCTGATGAGCCGGATGCTATCACGGCATCCGTGTTCTTCCAGGAAGTGGAGCAAGCAACCCAAGAGCTTGACGAACACAAGAGACTGCGATTCCTTCGCACCCGCCTAAAAGGTGGAGCCAAGCGATTCCTCCAGGATGGTCTTGGCGAAACCCCATACACGACCGTGAAGAAGGCCATACTGGCATGGTATGGCGAGGAAAGTCCCGAGAAGGCGACCATACGACTCTGGACAGCCCAGAGAGACCCCGACGAGTCCATCCGACGGTTCGCAGAACGACTTCTGGCCACGGCACGATCGGCTGTCCGAACTGAACCCAACCTGAACGACGCCCAACGTCGGGAATGGACAAGACGAAAGGCACTCAGCGCTTTTGTCCGCGGGCAACCGAAAGAACTCCATCTCTACTTGCAGGGTAACCCTCCGGACACCTTGGAGGATGCAGTGGAGCGGGCTGAGGGATGGGAGGACGTAATGAGAGCGAAGCAGGACTACGATGCTCGATGGGACATAACCGCTGTCAGCGGATCAAGACCTTCGGAGCCCAAGAAATGCTACTCTTGCGGAGAACCAGGGCATTTTGCAGCAAACTGCCTGCAAAAACCCAGAAGCCCGCTCCGTTACCCAAACAAACCGGCCACGTTCGGCGATCACCAGTTGATACCGGTGCCGACGAAGTTACCACCGACCGTCCCAGTGCTGCCCTGTATGTACTGTGGTGATATGTCCCACTTTCCAGTGAGTTGCCCCCACGGACTCTACGCGGCCTTGTTCTGCAATTTCTGTGGATCCCGTGACCATCTGGAGGCTGATTGCCTGAAGAAGAAGAAGACCCTGCCCATCTCGAATCCGCGAATGCACCAGGTCAGAAACATCAGTACGACCCAGGAAACCCAAGCCAGTCTCACAACAAATAACGAGGACGAACCAATCGTCGAAGTCCGCGGAGACGAGCTGGTGTCCTACCAGACCGCTGTGAATGGTGTCATGATGCCCATGATACTGATCACCGCCGGCTTGGGGAAGGAGTCCCGGCGAATGGTCGTGGATACTGGTGCTGCAGTGTCTGTCCTATCAAGACCTGTGCCTGGCATTGACATCCGCCCAACAGCGATGGAGCTATGGGGTGCCGACGGACAACCACTGCCCGTGCTGGGGATCCAGGATGTACGTATCACCATCGGTCCGGTTACGATTACGCACGCGTTCTGTGTCTTCCAACGACCTGACTCCGGCTTGGATCTGATCGGACTGGACCTCCTGAGGAAATTACCCCTTGGCATACGCCCGGATATCGGCGTAGTGGAGATGAAAGAACCCGCCACGGGGAAGATGATCTCCATTGGCGTGGTCGCCCCTGACCCGGACCTCCTCAGGCACATCCGTCAACTAAAGGACGACAGGAGGGCGCAAAAAGCCCAGGAAACCGCCCGAGCCACGAAACCCGACACCGACAACAATCGCCAGGGCGGGTCCACAGCCGCTCCAACATCTGCCGAGGCCCCCGAACCTAGCGTCGACGACAACCACCAAGGCCAATTGACCACCGAGACAGCACCACCCAGAAAGCAGCCGGTGGTACACCCTCCGATGTCCGAGGTAGCAGAATTCCCAACCGAGATCTGGGACAATCCTCCTTCAACCTCTGAATTGGAGTGCCAGGTGCATCAGCATCTGACTCATCTGGCGGGACCCGACTACCAATTGGTCAAGGACTGCCTGACGCAGAAGCTGCATCTCTTCGAGAAGCCCGGGAAGGAGGGTTGTTCCCTGCAGGTGGCTCACGAAATTGACACCGGAAGCGCGAGCCCCACGGCCAGAAAGCCCTATCCAGTGGCGCATGCCCTGAGGGGCTTCGTGGAAGACCAAGTCTACTCCTTGCTGGCCGACGGTGTTATTGTGCCATCCAAAAGCCCCTGGAACGCTCCAGTAGTCATCGCCAAGAAGAAGACCCCTCCCGGTGAGCCACAGCAGTACCGATTCTGCATTGACTATCGGGAAATAAACGCCAAAACCAAGGGTAACAAGTACCCTATCCCTCGTTTGCAGGAAACCCTGGCCATGATGGGGCGTAGTAAGATCTTCACAACCCTGGACCTGACTATGGGATATCACCAGATACCCGTCAGTCCCGAATCAAGGGAAAAGACCGCGTTCACGGCACTCAATCGTCACTTCGAGTATGTGCGCATGCCCTTCGGGCTTAAAAATGCCCCGGCAACCTTCCAAGCCGCCATGAATGACGTACTCGACGGACTGCTGGGTGACGGTTGTCTAATATACCTCGACGATGTCATCATCTTCACTGAGGATCTGCAGTCACATGTTAACATCTTGCGAGCCGTTCTGGAGAGATTTGAAGAGACTGGATTCCGCCTTAATCTCAAGAAGTGCTCGTTCCTGAGGTCTCGCGTCAACTTCCTAGGCCATGTTATCACGTCAGAAGGAATCGAGATGGAGTCGGAAAAGGTCAAAGCCATAGGAGAATACCCTCCGCCGACGAGCGTTCGCGAGCTCCGATCCTTCTTGGGACTGGCCGGTTTTTACCGCCGTTTCATCGAGCACTACTCGGCAATGAGCGCCCCTCTCACCAAACTCTTGAGGAAAAACCGGGAGTACAGCTGGGGTGAAGAGCAGCAGAGCGCGTTTGACCAACTCAAGCAAGCGCTCATGACCCAACCCGTGCTCGCCTATCCGGACTTTGACAAGCCATTCATCCTGTCCACGGACGCCTCAGGAACCGCTATGGGAGCAGTACTAGCCCAGGAACATCAGGGGCAGGAGCGACCGGTCGCTTACGCGAGTCGCGCCCTCAACGATGCTGAGACACGTTACTCCACCACCGAGCGTGAGCTCCTTGCTGTAGTCTGGGGCGTGACGCATTTCCAGCAATTCCTGCTCGGGAAGAAGTTCGTCCTGAGGACCAACCACGCAGCACTCACGGCAGCCATGAATCTACGCGATCCAACTTCGCGCATTGGACGATGGATCCTCCGGCTGACGGAGTACGAGTATGAGGCGCAGTACCGCCCCGGATCGCAGATGGCTCATGTCGACGGCCTGAGTCGTGTTCCCGTTGGCGCCATCATACTAAGCATGCCGAAGGAACTTCTGATGGCAGCCCAATCCTTGGACCCCTGGATCTCCACCCTGACGGCTGATCCAGAGAAGTATCAACTAAAGGAGGAGGAAGGAGTCTGGAGGAAGGAGGTCGATGTGGATGGCCAGCGGATCACGGTGCCACTGATCCCATCCACCATGCGGCGCTGGTTCCTGACCAATTGTCATCAACATCAGTGGGCCGGGCACCCTGGCATAGAAACAACTACCCGTGTCGCAAGGCGGTACGGGTACTGGAAGAAGATGGTACGTGACATCCGAGAGTTCGTCCAGAAATGCCAGGAGTGCCAGGAGAGGAACACTCCCCCAAATTTGACACCACCAATCCAGAAACCCGATATACCGACCCGAATTGGTCAAATTGTCGGTATTGACTTTGTTGGGCCTCTACCTGGTCGAGGGGGTACCAAATACATCCTGACGGTAATCGATCAGTTCTCCAAGTACGCAGAGGCTTATGTCACCACGGATTGCACAGCAGTAACAACCGCTCGCGTATTGACCACAAAGTACTTACCAACCCATGGTGCACCTGAGAGGCTCGTCTCTGACCGAGGCGCCGCCTTCGTTTCTGGGGTCGTCAAGGAGCTCTGCGATACCTGGGAGATACGCCACGTCCACACCTCCGCTTACCACCCACAGGCCAACGGAGTATGTGAGCGATTCCATCGCACCCTGGCAAACCTGGTGGCGAAACTGAGACGGAAAACCCGGGACTGGGAAGCCGCCTTGCCTTTGGCACTAGCTGCCTACCGCAGCCTTCCCCACTGTAGTACGGGCTATTCGCCAAATCACCTGGTTTTCGGACGAGAGCTAAGAATGCCGCACCTAGCCGAAATCAGCATGAAACGGGAAGCAACATCGCCCTTGAAGGATCAACACCAGGAAATGGTGCGGGTCCGTTTGGAAGCCGAGCGACAGTTGAGGCGCGCTTGGCACACCCGTGAGCAGGCAATCAACAAGCGACGCCACTCTCGGGAGTTCCAGATAGGCCAACAAGTGTATGCCCAGCAGCTCGTCGCCCCACCAGGCACAGTGAAGAAGTTCTGGAGCCCCTGGAAAGGACCGCTCCGTGTGACCCGCAAATTGACCGATGTCAATTACGAGGTCCAGGATGTCCTGGGGAAGACCACGCGTTACCACCTCAGCAGGCTCAAGCCAGCGTTTATCAACAGCGTGCCAGACGACGCCGTCACCCCCGACGTAGCGGAGGAGTCGCGCCCACCCGAGAGCCCTGCCCCTCCACCTAGCGAAGATAGTGGAGGGACGTGGTTGTCGGACCCTCTGGAATGGCCGGAACCAGTACAGACCGAAGAAAATCCTGAACCTGGGGCCCAGGGCCCTGGAAGATCCTCCAGCCGAATCCCAATTCCGATTAGGACGGCGTCCAGTCCATACGGGCTAAGACCAAGGCGCAAAACGATCGACTACGCGCAGCTCCACGCGGGGAAGATGTCAACACCTAGAACGGGATGAAGCGATTAAAAAAAAAAAAAAAAAAAAAAAAAAAAAAAAAAAAAAAAAAAAAAAAAAAAAAAAAAAAAAAAAAAAAAAAAAAAAAAAAAAAATTTTTCAAGTTTTGTGGTATACTCGTAATTTGTGAAATAGAATAGGGAATGTCTTACCTGTAGAATAAAATGCACAACACCAGTACTTACCTTGTTTGATTAAAGACCGTGCCTCATGGGTCGGGACAGGACTGCCTTGCCCCCCCCCCCTCTTTTCCTTTGTTTTTCCTTGTAATGGTAGCTAAAATCTAGGATTGTTGTTCAGCGTCTGGCTCTGTGCAGAGAGGGAGGTCGTCTGCATGATAAATGAGCCATTGACTGATGTACAACGGGTGAGTCGGAGCGTGAGAGGAGACTAACAGAAGGGCCGGTTTGTATGTTTCAGGGTATAGTGGGAAAATAGGAGATCAGCGAACGACACCAGAAGACTATGGCGCTACCTCGGCCGCGGGTACCGTCGTCGGTGAGCAGCACGGACTTGGAGCCCGGAAGTACGGAGTGGCTGGCCGTCACCTCCACGGTCATCATGGGGCTGGGCAAGCTGGTCGCGTCCTGCGACAGGATGCCAACACAGAGGCGGATTCTGCTGCGCTGCCTAGACGAGCTTGGGGAAAGCTTGAACGTTGGCGACTCGGGGGTGGACATGAGATCAAGATCGAGTGGTGGGTCGGTGGAGGTCGAGTCCCTGCGTTGCCGAGTGATCATGATGGAACAGCGGCTGCAAGCCATGACCCACCTCAACGACTCATTCGGGTCGAGCACGCATCGCGCCACCCCTCGAGGATCGTCGACACCACGACCTGACAGCAACGTGGAAGAATACCCCGCCCCTGCATTCACAGCGCCCGCCGCGGCCGAGCCGAGTATTGCCGACTCGTCGACGTCGTCCTCGGACTCCTCGTCATCTGAAGAAACCGCACGGGGATCAGACACCACCCCAGGGCAACCGCGTTCCGGCTCCTCCCGGGCCTCCACCCCTCGGCCGGTGAAGGTCGTCCTAGCTGATGGGGATGCTGGCGCTAGTTCACCCGTGGCCCCTGCCGACCCATCCAACATACCACCTTGGAACATCCGCGCCAGCGTACCTTCGACGAATGGGAGCGTCCTGTGCTGCATCTGCACGAAACGACAACACCCGCCGACAACCTACCGCTGCGGTGGCTGTAAAGTGATGTGGAATCGGCTGGTGAGAAAGTGCCGGAACCTACGACCCACGGATCCCGCCTACCCGAAGCCCTGCTCCATCGCCGAACACGAGAAGGACCGCCCACCAGCCTGTGCCGCTTGCAGACGCTGGCGGTACGAGCAAGCGTGGATAGCAGCCAAACGACCTGACGCAATGCCCATCGCACCAGTCACCCCCACCGGAAGGAAAATTGCCGAGGTAGACCTCGGCCTCCGAAGATCGGAGGGGTGTAACGGGGCGGCAGATTTCAAGCGCCCCGTCAAGAAACTTCGGCGGCGGGGGACGGAACGACCCCTCTCCCCTCCAAACGCCTAACCCCAGCTGGGCGGAAGGCGTGTCCTCTTTGGATTGGGTAGGCGATGGGCGGCGCAAGACACCCAGGGAGGAGTAGAAGGGGAAGGCGACTTGACGAGCGGACTGAGAGAACGAACATCAGGCAGTCGTATCCGAACTCAAGAGAAGGAAAGTTGGAATCCCCGTTCGCGGAACGGAGTGAAGTGAACCGGGACATCGAAGTGAACCGGGACATCGGAGTGAACCGGGACATCGAAGCGAAGTGAACCGGGACATCGAAGCGAAGTGAACCGGAACATCGAAGCGGAACACCCGACGCGTAACAAGTCAACCCCTTGTGACCCGGTGTTGTGAAAGTGACCTGAAGGAACGAGTGTATCGTGGTTCCTTCAGGGTGAGAACTCGGGAATTGGGAGATCAGCCAATTCCTATCCCGTAACAGTGGACCCTTATACGAACTGAAAATCCCCCGTCGGACCCGAGTGTTGATCCGTTCGCGCCCGATCCGACGGCCAATAGTCCAGGTTTTCCACGCACCGCCAGTCGTCGGACCTCCGTCGGAAAGAGCCTCGCCTCCTCCGACCTGGACGGCGTTCCCCTGACCGAAGCCGAGCAGCGAAGAGCACATCACCCTGTTGTCTCCATCCGAAGGAGTTGGTGCACGTAAGTGGCGAAATCACTCTGTCTCGTACCCTAGCAACGCGAAAGTCGACTCTTTAAATCTGGCCCAAGCCCTGACGTGTAGTCACCAGAAAGCTGATCAGAGAATTGTAACTTGTAACCGTAGTATTTAGTACTTTGTCTGTCGTAGGAAAAGCAGAGGGAATTAGGGGAGGACATTAGTGAAACACTTGTATTTTTCCGTTATTCCAAATCAAACACTCCTGAGCCTTCAGCTACCTCGTAAATTCATTGGCCTTCAGCCCTTCACTTCTACCTACTCACTAATTAGATTAAGTCATAGTCAGTATCCTTCTCGGCCGAGACATTCCATATTTCATATTTCTGACAATTGCGTTATTATAAACCAATATTGAACTCTTGTCTTTCACTCACGAAACCCCATTCCTCAGAGCTTAGTAAATTCAGGTGTACTTGGAGTCTATGACCGACCATCTCCGACATTCCGGACGGTAAGTGAAAGTCTTTAGTCTCCCACTAATTTATTCGCCTAGGTCTATTTCTGGATCCCTAGCCCGTTAGGTGAAACGGCGGGTTACAACCAAAGGTTGGCTGTGGATGTAGATAAAATGACAGAATAACCGAATAAACGATTGGAGGGGTGCGAATAAGAAAGACCATAGAAGGATGACGTTTTTCATGTTGTGCGCGCATTCAAAGTATTGTGAGGTACAAGAGGATACCATTATGCCTATCTCTCCTTCACCGTTTCTGAACAAACTATATTGATTGATCGATGGGTGTATTTTCAATAACTCTGAGAGTAAAGTTATATTCTTTAGAGCGACTGTGGATATAAGGTTGGCATCTACGATTTACAAAAGTCACCCGAGTGAGAAACAGGGGAAAGACTGGGCCGTGCGAGGAATGTTAATTCTCTCGTTGCCTTTCCCGACCTCTGGAGGCTTCTGTTCAATCAGCCCCCCCCCCCCCCTCATAGTGTCGGCCCCGAGGCGGAAAACGCTCCCTACGTGCTCTTTCTAACGAACTGCTTTCATTGGGTCCTCGTCTACATCCGTGAGCCGTCCCGAGCGTGGAAAACGCCTAGGATATGTTTGGTGAGTGTGAGGCGTTAAAGAGGAAATTGAAAAGCCTGTTCCCTTTTCTAAGTCTCGAGGGAATTGTTTTTGATCAGGCGTCCTCCACTCGAGCAGTACCGAAAAAGGGGAATCAAGCGTTTCGAGGACGATCTCGCCTGGGACATTGTTGGTTGTGAAGAAACACTGAGCACCGTTTCCCCCTCGGACGTCATACTCTCGAGAGAAAGAACGGACGCAGGACATACAGGCAGCTCAGGTGAGGTCGACCCACCAAGGGTGCTTGGGGGGCCAATTCTAACCAGAATTTGATGAACAACCCCTATTCCAGCACACGAAACAAGCACAAATGATGTACAAAATTCCGAGGCGTTATGCAGTTCCACAGCTGCAGAAGGGCCAGAAAGAGACGTTTTCAACTTTGAATGATGCAATGTTCAAAATTACACCACCACCACCCCCCCCTCCACAGCTCACTCAAACCAACGGCAATGAAAACGACCGCAACTACGTCTATCCCTCGTAGCTCATGGGAACAGACCACCAGGATTTGATAGAGACCCCCTCGTAACTGCCCCGGATTGAAGCTTTGAAAGGTTTCGCTCCAAAATTGAACCCCTTGAAGCGTTTTGAGTGATATCGGCCCTGAGAGGAGGGGGATTGAAAAGGAATTAAACCCGATTTTGTTTGGAAACCTGAATGGAAAGTGGGGTTTTCCCTTCCATACAGGAGAAGTGCATTAGAGGGAAACATGTGGGAACGGGCGCAGGTTGCAGTTTCGTGACCGCAGGGGTCTATCGTGGCGAACTTGCCCAACTCCCGTAAACAGTCTGGTGTCAATGGATAACTCATTAATGACGAACGTAAAGTTCAACAGGATTGAACGTAGAATCAATTCCACTCCACGAAACTTTACATTGCCAGGTTTGAAGTGCGAAGCTAGTACTGAAATCCTGGAAAATAGGTTATTGATCTTCATCTCTACAAGACCAAATCTGTCAACAGTCAGCTGGAAGCATCCAGAAATGTGGATTTCTATTCCCACCTTTTATCATCAATGACTACCTAAATGGTAAAGAGCAAAAAAAAAAAATACCCTGTAACTCAAGAGAAAGTGGCGCCCAGCCTTGGAAAGATCGCACCGCTCACTTTTTCCACGATAAATGGTCTACGTAGTATAAAAAAATAGGTACTGGATTCCCTCCTTGATCAATATCTACTTTGGAATAATATAACTACTATCGTGAGGTAATTTGTAGCGTTTTAGTAAAATCCTACTTGTTTTGAAAACTAAATAAATTTCCTATCGACCTACGAGTATATTGAAAACTTCCCTTAGAATGCTTTGCTAGTGAAGAAAAACTTGTCTTGCGAAAATGCTTGAACCTAACACTCCTTAATAAAAATACCTAATACAACGCCAAATTAGAGCAATAATATAATGTATGCAGTACCAACATCAGATTATAGACTATGTCATTACGAGAGCAATACAATAATATCGCTCTTGGTGAGGGATTGTTTCAGTTTGAAAAGGAAACGGGAGCGAAACCTAGAGTTCAGAAATGAGACAGGATTCAAGGGAGGGGGGAGGGGAGGGAGGATGTTGTAGGCCAAGCTCGTAACGCCTGCATTGCGGTGGATACCCGGCGAGAATGTTCCCATTTGAGCAAAACGTGGCTGCTTTTCACCTCCTCCTCGTCAACTCCACATGTGTCATCTCTGCACCGAATCCACCCCCCCCCCCCCCCCCCGACACACTAGTAAGTGCGAATTTCCCTCAAGAGAAAAAGAGATGGGAAGACTAATTTAAAAAAAAGTCTAATTTTAAAAAATCCAAATGAGGATAAAATATGAAAGAGATGTCACTTTACACGAAAGACATACCTTTTACACACGATAAAATTAGCGTACAATAGTATTTATTATTATTGTCAATTTTGGTTAGTTATTCCTTGAATAATCAACCTGTTTTCATGCAAAAAGTCTATCTCTCTGATTCCACCGTCCACACCGTCCGCCGTCCATACCGATTTTGATGTGGAAAATTTTCTAAAAATTTAAGAGGGGGCAGGGGTCAAAATTTGTTTTTTGAAAAATGGATTTTCGATATTTTTGGCGATCTAGACGTGTGAATATCATTTTCCATCAAATTTTGGACGCTGAATTGATTGGAGTGAGTCCCCCCCATGCTCCTGGTCTGAATAACAACCAACTCCTGTGAAAGAATTTGCAGCGTTTTAATAATATTTTTTATTTTATTCGACTTCAATGAATCAACAAATTGCTTGATGAAAGTCGGAACCAAAAAATAGTTTTATAAAAAAAAAGCTTTATTTTGTATAACGAGATTGTTAACAGTTATTTGACCTTTGACCTTTTATCTGTGAAAACACACGTTTGCTAGCTAGCACACTCTTGGTAAATACTGAAGGACGTGTGCTCAATATGATAAGTATCTACAAATTGTACCTTCAAACCGCAACTAATTTAAATGTTAAAATAGTTAAAAAATAGCGTGAGTCAAAACTGTCAAGCCCCCTCCTCTAGCTCAAGCAAACCTTCCGATTCACTCAACAATTTTGCCGCCAATGATACCAACTAAAGAGATAGCATAGTATGTGTTTACCCTTGTGGAGCTCAACACGTTTGAACGAGTGTCCAATGAGTATTATCTCTTTTTCTTATCTTTTTTGCTCACTAACTCGCTCTTGACTGGATCGACCTCCCAGAGTTTGTCGTTAGTCATAATCGAGTAACAGCGGATGCAATTTGTCAAAAAATGAGTCTATAAGGGACGCCTTAGAGGTGATCCCTATTTGACTGTACGTAACAAATTATTTCATATAAATTTTCCGAGTTTTAACAAATGTACAAAAAGCCCACCGGCCGGGCAATACCGATCGAGTTGAGATTCGCGGGCTTTTGGAGACTCATGGAAACTTATGCTTTACTGTGAAAGAGTGAGAAACAAAGTAGTTTAGATATAGGAAATCGAGAAGTACAAAATGACTGTGGTAAATGTTGGATTCCTGAGTGTGCTTTCGTCCTTAGGTGAGTATTCCTTGCACTATACTATGCCTACATTATACTTATCTTCTGAATAAATAGTATAATAATTAAAAGTAGTAGAACTTGTTGCATGCACTTTTTTGATTCACAGGTGGCATATTTATTGATTACTTCAGTTGAATTTGAAGTATTGCCTGGGGGTAACAGGGTAACAAAGTAGCAATGCCTCTTGAATCTATCTGAATATGAAATTAATTCCGTCAAATATATTATAATACCAGGACCATAATAGTGAAAATCATCCCGACGCGATTATTGTGTAAGGCAAGACGTCCTTCAGACAAGATTGAAGAGGAAAATTATGAATGAATGATACCTACTCATATCGATCACCCGACGAAAGTAGGTATGAGTTCGGTTTTTTTTTTTCATTTTAAAACGAGTTGTTATCGCGACTGATAACGCGTAGTACAACTCCACCCATTTTTTGTCACATTAACCTTAGATCAATTTTCCACTCCTAGTTGACTCAATAATACCTATGTAGTAGGTACTCTTATTAGGCACGACCTCAGTTTCAGGAATTAATCATTTCTAATGCCACATGTAAACAGCATGTTAAGAATGGTACCTTGGAAACCGGTCTCTTGAATGTTTAATCAGTTAATTAATTTCTCAAAATCAATTTAAGTAAACCAAAAGGTTAATTTTGGCAATTTACCTCATCTTGAAGATGACTAAATAAGTACTTGATGCCGAACGACCGTTGATTCTTCTCATAACTGAATAGCTGCAGTGCAGTTAAGGAGTAAGGAATATCTAGAGGAATATAGGAATAATATAGTGTGGAATATAGGAATATATAGTGAGAATATCGTATGTGAGGAACGTGAGTTTACAATATATTTACATGTTTTGATTTGACTGGGGAAATTACCCCACATAAAGATTTTTTTGGTGTTCTTCCTGTAGTCAGAAATGTGCAAATTTTAATCAGTTGAAGCTATCAGTAATTCCTTTATAATGAATGATAATTTCAAAGCGCTACTTGTCACTTCAAGTGCCGACTAGTGCAAATTCGGGTCAATTATTAACTCACTTGCAAAGCCTACAGTGACTTAAGTTTTGGCCCTCAATTATTGTTGAGTTTATTGGTTAATTGAAAAAATTACTGCTGGCTCCAAATCATGCCTAACCTCGCATTTATAATTCCAGGACGTCACCGCCTCTTACCTGAATATTTTTAGGAGGCGTGAAAAGAAAATAAATTTGCCACTTGGAAACAGCATTAACCGAGTCTTTTGTTGCAGGTCTATTCATAGCTGTCGTTGGCGTTCAATCCAGCCTGAGACATCAAAACGTCATCACAGCCCGATTTCCCGACGCCTCGATGAATTTATCAACGACTGCAAAAGTCGATAAATTGTTTTCGCCTCCTGCCCAGTTGCAGGGCTTTGTGCCGTTCGACCCTCCAAATTTATACTTGTACCACGACTACGTTTCTCAGGGGCTTCCTAAGTTCATGACGGATGTTGAGCTGTCGACAGGGACGCAGAGGATGATTTTCATTCTTCACTGGAGTGTTCGATACTTTCTCGTGATTTTCCTCGTGCTCGGGACCTTGCAGTGAACCATTGAGTAGCTCGAATCCCCTCGCTGTTACTGTGATTTCCCAATATTAGATTCCTTATTATTTATTTTCTACTTACGTGTATTAGTAAAAATATTAGATCTCATTAGAAATATTCTACACTTTAATTTTTGCGAAAAATGCCTGGTATTTTTCAGTGCTAAGAGGTTTCTTTTTTCATCTTAATAAGCACTACTTGTTACTACTTCTACTCTTGATCCTTGTTCATATTTCTTTGCACCGGGTTGAGTTCCTAGCTGTACAAGATCAATGACATACTGATCACGCATATCACAATCTACACTGGCTTGTTTGGTCTAACCCAAATTACTATTTTCCTCATGTGTCCTCAACAAACCATAAGGAACCACAATGAAGATGACAAATTATGCCAAGTGAGAATAGTTTTTGTTCTACAAACTTTATTTTTCTTTTCTTTTATTAATTATTTCATCCGTGTCAACAATAATTGATGTTAGCCCTACGCCTCTTCTCGCCCAATTTTCAAAAAACATGTTGACCCATTGCTTGAAATGCAGCGCTCTGCTAAGCGATGATGGAACCATGGCCGAATGATAGGCCTCATTGGGAGACGGACATTTGAGATTTTTGCAGAATTTTGCTCCAAGCCTTAGTGCCAAACTCAGATGACCCCCATCGCAAACCGAAGGTGTGAATGGTCACAAAATTTATGTAAGCCATCAGCACAGAACATGGGCGAGGGAACTGAATAGAAACTGTATTAAGTATTACTTAACGATTTAATTATAATTTTTAATAAACTATTTTCTTAATACAGTTTGGCGAGTGTTACACAAATCAGATGGTCCGTCATTCTTATGATAGAAACGCTGCAAATTATTTCACAAGGGTTGATCATTCCTGGATCCAGGAGCATGGGGGCTTATTCCAATCTTTTCAGCGTCCAAAATTTAGTGGAAAATAAATGATGCCCCGCACGCCTAGATCGCCGAAAATCAATTTTTCGAAAAACATTTTGACCCCATTACCCCCAAATTTGGTCCGGTTGGACACCTTGAAACGCTCAGAAGAAATTTTTGGGGCGAATGGGAGTGATTGACTTTCTGCATGAAAACTGGTTGAATTCAAGGAATAACTAACCAAAATAGAGTCCATTCGCTGGTACCTTTTAGGTTGGTTATTCCTTAAATAATCAACCTGTTTTCATGCAGAAAGTCATTCTCTCCGATTTTTCCTCTAGTCGTATTCAAACAATATTTAGGTCCCTAGCTTTTAAAAAAGTCATCCGATTTTTGTGTACTCACCTAGAACTACGTGTCGAGTTTTTCCTCGTTATTACGCAAACTGTCTACGGCCTTACCCAAGATAACTGGATAACAGTTCCACAATAATTATACGACTTTGCAAATAATTCCAAGGTACTTCTCGTTCCTCATTGCCAAGCTCATTTTCTTACTACTGAAGTACAACGTTAAAACAGAATTGTAAAATCTGTAGTTTTTTCATAAATGGTATAGAGCAATACGATACAACGGACGCTCATATAAGAATGAAAAACGTTTACTGTAAACGGTTTTTATTAATTTATTGCAAAATGTTTTGTTAAGCCTCAAGGGCCGTGGACGAGTCAAATAAGATGGTTGGAGTCAGTTTTATTAATACATTAGTACGTTGATACTGTATATTATTGGCATCCTTCTTATGCCCAAACACTGTTGAAAAATATTTAAATTCCATGATATATTTATAAGAGGTACTTGTTGCGCGATGAGTACTGATCGTGTCAGATTCCCTGCTAAATCAGCATCTCTCATCCTCGAATGTTGCAAAATGAGTGATTTTCAATATTGACTGAGGACACATTTCCAGTATTGCAATTTAGAAAGAATCAATTATCATCAACGTTGCTTGTTATTTTGGTGATTAATTTAGCCCATTGGGTATCAATAGCCATGCAAGGTTTGTAGACTAAACTTGCATTTTTGATTTTCCAATCACGAAAAAGTACGTATGCTTAGCTGTCGTATTGAAGCTCGTATAAAGTTAAATAAAAATTTGATAGAAACAAAATTCAAATCGTTTGACCAAAATCATGTGCAGTACCAGTTACGCTGCGCAAGGAATAAACGTTACCGGTATTGTCACAAACTGCTTGCGAATTAAAAAAAAAGTGGGGGGGTCGTGAGCCAAGGGAAACCCGAATAAGTCCATTTGATGTAATTGCTTGAGAAGAGAAACCCGCTCAGAAAAAGCTGATGCAGACCCCCAAGAAGGGGCTTAAGAAGAAATGCAAACCTCTTTAAAACGACAGAAGACTTTCGCTGATCCATTCATCCTCACGGCTTCGGCGGCAGGGAAGATTTCGAGCCTCTTGGCACCCGCTACGCCCTTGGAAGAAATACATCCTCGAAGATAAGAAAGCAAAGCCCCCGTGTCTTCGATGTACCTACTCCGAGAGCGGAGGGGCTTAATGATATTTCTTTATCAGAACCTCCTCCATCCTGAATCCGCCTTTTACGTCTGGAGATCGATACTTTACTGCCCCTATCTCCCAGAAAGAGACAAAAGGTGCCATCTGGTACGGTAGGGAAAGACAAGATACGGGAAAGAAGAGGATGCTACTTTACGCCCTGCGAACGTTTTCTCTTCACTGCTAGGTTTGTACGATTGGTGAGTGAGTGTCGATTTACCTATGCCTTTGTGGGTAATCATTCGCAAATGCAACCTTGTAATAGTATTGATAAAAAAATTTTCTTTTCACTCATAATTACTGATGAAGACAAGTTGACAAGGCAATAGAGCATTATTTGAACTAGAGAGCCGCTGGCGACATATAGGCGAGGTGGAGGCTGACTCAAACCACTGGTCAACGTTAGTAGTTTTTTTTCACTAAAGAAATACAAAACTAGTTCTGTCCAGATAAACAATGAAGCGCCAGCAAGTGCATCACAAAACATTCTTTTCTAATCGAAGGGTCGCACTAGACTCGGATCTCGACGTTAAAACGGAGGAATCACGTAGACAACACCGTAGGAGGCAAAAACCTCCATTAGCAGATTTGCAAAACATCAATGCAATGTAGATAATTTATAGAAAACATCAATACACGGATTTGGGTCTACTGTAGATGGCTAGAAACCGTAGGAGGCAAAAACCTCCATTAGCAGATCTGCAAAACATCAATGCAATGTAGATAATTTATAGAAAACATCAATACACGGATTAGGGTCTACTGTAGATGGCTAGAAACACAAATGTCATGTTCCACCTATTTCTGCCATCAACAAGTATTCCTACGAATAATTTCGTGAAATATGTACATGTCTCAATTGGCAGAACTCTTCATGTATTGCAATTGATGAAAAAATCTAACTTTTGTACAGCTTCGGATTTTGGGACGTGGATTGACGCCATATGAATCAACAAGGAGATATCAACTACTATACTTTACTCGACGGTAAATTACATAATATTCAATGAAAAGTATCAATACCGACAATAACCAGTATTGTGGTGAGCATATCGATACGAATATCAAAATAATTGGTGGTACTTTATTACAATAGTGGCTGAGGTCATTACTGACAAAAGCGTTTGAAATTATTTCAGCAATTTTGGCACAACTGTAATCCAAAGTGTCTTCACTTGGAAACCATGATCTGTTTATTGGCTGGGAATACTCAGTTTCCTAGACCAATCAGACGACAATAAGGAAGACATGCAAGGTTTTAATGTTTATTACATAAATCAATACTTGACTGATGATACGATTTATCCTAGACTTTGAGATTTTTGTATTTGAGTGTTGATCGGTGATCCTATGCAAATTGATAACGAACACGCCTTAGTTGGCATTTTTTAAGAAATTAATTTTTATAGAAGGGCTTTCTAATGGGTGGAATATGTTTGTTCATTGTAGGAACACTTTCCAAGTTACTGAAATAATGTGTATAAACAAAATAGAAAGAAAAAAAAAGTACAAAAACTAGTCAAAACTACAGGGCAAAAACTAAGAGCAATACATAAATGCGAACTTGTGTCAGCTCGAAATTGAGGAAAAAAATTTCAGACAATTGGGAGGCAACTTTCATCAGTCCAGAGGTGGGAGTTGATAACAAATTTAGTACTTAGCACCTCTCCTAGTAGTGTCTGAAGTGCTGCGAGTGCGGAGAATCTGAACTACTTGCTACAACAGAATGGATTCAACAATAAATTTGATGAGAGCCTACAAAGTACAAACACTAATTGACGTGACTGATTTGGGACGAACTGGGAGAGAAGCTTAGTTTGGCTCACAAGAATCTGTAGAGTTCTCGCGCCCGCGCAGCACTGCAAACTATAGTAACCCTCCATACTCCTCAATTGTTCTTAAGTTGCCTTTCATTCCTCAAGAGGAATGACAATCTTAAAATCTAAACGATAATAAAGCAACCCTACTTTAGGGTTGCGACAAGCACAGTCAACCAAACAGAGGTTCAACGATAGGCTGGTACAATAAAAAAAAAAATCTTAAGTGAATCTAATATTAGTTGGTGATCCGACGTACCTGCGCCTCCCTCCCCGTGTACAAGGGGATCCAGTACTTCTGTATTGACTGTCCAAAACTGGAAATGGCCTTTTTGATCGACGAAATGTACCCAGGGCGTTTGGGTAAGATGTCTGGAAGTGACGAAGCCTAAGAACAAACATAGAAGTTGTAGAAAGTTTACGAAAATGATTGAGTTGACGTAATAAATGACAAATATATATTCACTATATTACCTGTGCACCTCCGGAAGAAGGGGCCATCTTGTTTCTTTTCCAAGGGCTGTGGAATGGTAGGCAGATATCATCAATGTCCGCCTACAAAAATGGAGATAACAGTTAGAAAATATTATCCTAATGTAAATACGATACTGACGAGAAAAGCAAAAGATAGAAGCGATTTTATATCATAGATCGTACATAGAGATAGAGATTCACAGACGTTGTATGAATATAATATTTTACGTACTTGCTGTTTCCTTTTTCTAGGTGTTAGTGTGTCAGACATAACATTCAGTTCTTTTTTTCTCAACGGCTGCCGGGAGCTCCCTCTGCGCAGAAGCGTTTGCCGACCTTGCTCTTCCTAAAAACAAAATTAGAAGACACAAAACATGAAGCGGACTGTCTATGTGCTGCCCTTGGGACGCAGAAATGGACGCATTCATTTCCGCAAATATGATCAAGTTTGAACAAAATACATGGATTTGAGAATACATGTACAAAATACGGATATGAATATGACTACAAACAACGCAAAAAGCACGTTTTCGTTTATTGGAATGTTGAGCTACTCAATGTTGTCAAACAGCAAATGATGGGGAACCCTTAAGTGTTGCACATGAATATTCTTTTTTAACGCTAACTCGCGTGATGCTATTTGTTTCATGATTCGACTCAATTTTAGCGGAATAATGACCAAAATTGGTTTATTTTGAGTGAAAATAATCATATTTTTTTTAGCGCGTTTCTTTCTTTTTGACTCTACTAGATCGGTTGTGCTGTCTTGACCGGTTTCCAGTCCGGTTAAAAATAACGGAAAAAAGGAGGGAAACAATTATTTTTAAAAAAATGTAACCTACAAACCTATGGAATTTTATGTGCAATTGCGCTACAAAAGTTTTTTTTTTTTTCACTTGAAATAAACAAATATTGGTTTATTCTGCAAAAAATAAGTCGAAACAAGAGACGGTTAGCGATAAATTTAGTTAAATCAGCAATAAAAAACGACGAAAATTCATGTGCCACACTTTTGGAGTTCTTCGTCTATTTGACAATTTTAGGATTGCGCAAAAACTTAACACCTCGCTGAACCTGAAAAAAACATATTTCGATCCCCGCTCAAATTTGGTCCAATCGGGCTGAAAGGTTTCGAGGCCCAACTAAAGCCGAGAACGGACCCACCCAAATTACAGATTGTTAGAAAATTTTCTGCTACCTAAGTCAGCGTGGACGGCGGACGGACATTAGACTTTTTTAATCTAGACTTTTTGAAACGCCCACAAAAAAAAAAATTTATTGGCCGAATCGGAGAGATTGACTTTTTGTGTGAAAACATAGGTAGGTTGATTATTCAAGGAAAAACCAACCAAAATTGGTTGAGGGATCGAATTTTTATGAAATTTTGGAATGTTAGTGTCCTTTGCGCATGGTTGTGGGGTGCGCAAATATGATAATTGAGATCCTTGCAAAAAAAATATAATGATTCAAGAAGAAAACAAACATTGTATTTACTCATATTTAGACGATTTTAGGATGGGGACATTCACTCTGTATGTTTTTGTGTCTATGTATTATACATCCTTCAATTATTTGATGTTATAGCGCCTTACCTGGTCAATCGTCTGATTCAACGCAGTAACCCAATTATCTGACGTATAGGGCTCGTCAGAATATAGCACAAGGGACAATGAGAGGCACGTGACGCTGAAGACTTTATCGCTGAGGACTTGTTTTACCATACATTTTCTCAATGGGAGAACGCACGAACATCGGAGGGAATTCTGTTCGCCGAGAGGCACGCCAGTCATTTTACAGTACATTAGTACGTCGCTCATTAGAACAAAGTATCGGGGTTGAGCTTTTTTGCCTTTTTTGGAAACCTATAACATGTAAGAAGCAAATATTAGGAGACGCGATTTAACAAACTCGGAATTCTTCAGGCCTTAATTTTTTTGTTTAAATGTTAGCCTCACAATGAGCGCGGCCAATGTTCCCAAAAGATGTGCAAAATTGTACAAATGTTCAAACTAAAACGGTACCTTTTACTGATAAAATATTTTGCTTATTTATATCTACTTCAGAAACATGGAAATTCGCCCAGAATTGCTTTCAATAAAAATATTAAAAATTTGATTTTTTCACATCTTGAATGTCCACTTTTACAAGTACGTACGTAACACAAACGAAATATATTACTGTTTTCTCAATTGCACTCACTTTCATAAGAATACCTTCTTTGATAAGTTTCCGTCCAGGATAGACAAGCGTTGGTCGTCCACCACATAAGCTCTTCTGCAGCTCGATTATCCGCTGCATGTTTTCCTGGTCCGATACCAAACTGTTGATGTGTTCTGTAGCAGTTTCTATCAACCTGATGGCCTCTGTGAGAGCAGTACAGATTTTGTAGAGCATCATGAAAGTCTAATGGCGTACAATCACAAAATGCATAATATTTGATTTATTTCACCAATTTTTTCACATTTGTATTTGATTGATTCATGACGTTTTTACGTTGAAAGCGCTTGCCCACTGCACTAAATATTTTAGGCTATACAGCGTCGTGTAGCGCAAAAAAAAAATGGGTTACAAAATAAATAAAAAATACAAATTAATGAAACATAACCAATGACCATGATTTCTTTATAATGTTGGCATTGGAAATTCAAATTTAGATAATCTTGAACGCACCCGACAAATGGAAGCCCTCACTCTGAAGACACTGATGGAGCCATTTGAAGCGGAAGATGTTTTCTCCGACAAGGCCCATTTTCATCTCAGTGGAAATGAGCAGAATATGCGTTATTGGATATTGGATAAACCCCGGAGAGCTCAACCAGAAGCCTCTCCACGCAGAATGGGTAACAGTATGTTGAGCAATTTCAAAAAATGGGATAATTGGACCTCGCTTTTTTGAGGTAAATGCCATTTCTGTCATTGTGGCACGTTATTTGGCGATGATTCAGGAGTTTTTCTTGCCTAAATGGCGTGTACCCATGGGTCTACAAAATTAGTCACTTTTTTTTTTTTTTTTTTTTTAATGATATTTTAATAACTGGGAAAGGGGGAAAGGTGTAAAACTACAGGCTGAGTGGTAACGTCACATTTTGCGAGAAAAAGTGAAATGACGGCTACATTTGGAAAAAAGACGCGAAGAAGTACAACAGCAGTCCTTGCCATCCAGGGTGCTGCACTCTAGCAGGTAACTGTAAACAACTGAATGTTTCCTACCCTAGGTTTTGTTGCTGCTGTAAACAAGAAGCAACGTCAAGGATGTTGTGCGTGATCAATGTCTGTTGAAAAATTATGTTTTGTTCTTAGGTGCAGAATTTTGAGTGAGATTAGGCACAATCACTAAAACAGAAAACCATGGAAAAACTGCAAAGAAGATAGATAGACTCAGGATAGAATTTTGACCAAATTGCAGTCACGGGCGATTTTAAAATCAATGTGATTACTCAAATAGTGATAACTCAAAAATCAAGGTGAACCTCACTTAAGTTGTCTCAACAGGGGCGGGAAGGGAAACGCTGAACACTGACGTCACAGAATTGTCTTCAATTTTTTAAAACTAATTATTTTAATTTTAAGCAGCACCAACTATTGGGGGGAATATAGGGCAAATCTCATTGGATGAAAGAGAATAAAATTGAACAACATCTGGTTTCGGTAGGATGGATAACTGCTCACACAGCACAAAGAGAGATGGAGTGTTTTCTTTTCCTGTGGGGCTATCTCAAATACAAGGTGTACAAAGAGCAAACCAGGACCCTAAAAGCCGCCAAGAACAACATCAGAGCTAATATTGCCGAAATCCCCGATGAAATGCTAGGAAGAGTTCACGAAAACGTCGGAAAACGATTTCTTCAGCGTATTCAGAGTGAGGGCTCCCATTTGTCGGATACGCTATTCAAAACCATATTTGTGAGTTTCCAATACCAACCTGTGAGGAAACAACGTGGCTTAAACATTGTATAGGCTGCTCACCAAGAATATCGTCGTACTGGGAGCTCGTTGAGGGCGTGTGACTGACAAGTTCCTTCAGTAAAAGTCTGTAGCGAGGTACTCGTTGAATTGGAGCGATCAGCAATGAACCCAATTTCATTCCAACTTCAGGTCGAGACTCTTGACGTTTTATTAAAGCATCCAATTTCGGTGACGTTTTGGGTATGTGCTGGAAACGATGATAGAAAATTTCTAATTTCACAAGAACCAACGGCTCAAGATGGCCTACAATATAGGGTTGGTATTGTTTTAAATAAGTTTTTAAAATACATCTCTGCAAAAAGAGGTGTTTGTGGAAATGATATTGAGCAAATGGAATTTCGAGATTTTTGGCGATCTAGGCCGAATTTTCGAATAAATTTTGAACGCTGAATCCATTGAGATGGGTCCTGGACCGATTGAAGCCCATCAGAAACGGATATGGGTCAAAATGGGTAGGCCTACCTAATTCAAAAGGGTGTTTTCAGATTTTTGGTTTGTTACTCAAGGAATAATCAACCTATGTTTTCATGCAAAAGGTCAACCTCTCCGATTCGGCCCAAACATTTTTTTCTGGACGTTTCAAGGTCTCTAGATCAAAAAGATCAAATGTCCATCCGCATCCGGGCTTTTTTTGGAAGTAGAAAATTTTCTAAAAATTTGGAAATTGGGTCAGGGGTCTGTTTCCGGCTCCAGTCGGTCTTCAAAACTTTTCAGCACGATTGGACCAAATTTGGCTGGGGTAGGGTTCAAAATGTGATTTTTGAAAAATGGATTTTCGAGATTTTTGGCGATCTAGGCGTGTGGGGTATAATTTTCCAATAAATTTTGGACACTGAATCCAATAAAATAGGTCCCAGAACGATTGGCACCCACCGGAAGATGTTATGGGTCAAAATGGATATCTATCTACCCATTTTGTATATGTGTTTTCAAGATTTCTGGTACCTAGGCGTGTGGGGTATCATTTTCCACTAAATTTTGAACGCTGAATCGATTGGAATTGGTCCGAGACCCACCACACCCACTGTTTCCATTTACAATTCTACAATTTACTCACCTGAAGAACAGATATTCCCTGCCGATAGTCGTAAGCGTATACTGAGTACAATTTGAAATAAGGAGCAACTGTAATGAACGCTTTTGCCACATCTTCCCCGTGCTTTCTCAATTCATTCAAGAGTTCGCCATTCACGTTGTACAGGGATTCCAGATTGTCCAGAAGCGTTTTCAAGCCATCTGGCACTTTTAGATTCGACTCGACGACGGGAGTTTTAAAAAACTGGAACAAATGGATAAGTGGCATGTAATGGGGATGAATGAGACTATTGTGACTCGTTATATTTTTAGGCATTTCAATTGTACGGTACCTTCATGGCGACTTCCAGGGTGTTCAAGTATGAAACTTCGGACGAAAATATCTCTTCTATGGCTCTAGCCCGTAGAGCTGCTTGTTTTGAAGCTTTGCCTTCGTTAATTTGCTGGTCAAGAGCATTTATCACTGCAACAAATGTGCACAAAATTAGCTAGTAATTGCAGTGGTTTCACAAAGCGCTCTTAGAAGGTTCAGGGAAGAGGGTTGCGAACCAAATAAAATTACGAATAATCGCAGTACCTGCTACGACTTATGGCCTTGTGGCTGGAAAAGCTTCAGGATAAATGACGCTATCGCTAATGTACACGACTATTGATAGTCAAACTACCCTAGGTCCCAGATTAGAGCCTAATCTATCCACCACAGGGAGACGAGCAGAATGTTACTCCACACCGTCTGTTTTGTGAGATTCTCGATTTATTATACATATTTTTATTTCTTCTTAATTAATTAGTTGTATGTATGTCCAAGTATATAGGTGACCCTAAGTGATAGTCTATTTTCATAGCATGGGTAAAAGCTGTTAAGTATGTAAGATGAAACGGTCAGAAGTATCATGAGAACATTTTCTGCGTAAACACAACACCCCCCGGTCAACGACCCTCCCCGAACATGCGCACAATTTGCACTGCGATAATATTTTTTACAAAATAACCATAGCCATAAAAGGCAGACCATTTGAATTACCTCGAGATTTAGATCTGGACGTGAGGACGTTACGTTGTTGAATCAAAGCTTTCAGCTCCGAACTAAGAGTCGGAGTTGAAGGGGCTGTAGTCATTTCTGGGAATATTTATCGAAATCCACAGCGAAGGCGGAACTCCACAGAGGCACCAAATTTTACCGAGGAAGGAGGAACCAAACCTTTACTAACTTAATCTGATAACATGAACAGAAACGTCGGTTATTTGATTCACTTTATTTATTACACGCCCTCAACTGACGATACTAGACAGGAAACACTCGGAAACGTTGAAGATTGATGTTCAAAAACGGTTGGAAAATCAAAGACAGGTTGACTCTGTTTTCGTTGCCTTGAATGGAACAAGAGCGCAAGTGATCGACATACAACACTTGTCTTCATTCTTCTTATGTTATTTTCCAGTACCAGAAGAAATATATCCGTTGAAATAATTGAAATATTGAATAATTCTGGATATTTTTATATTAATTTTATAATTTTAATCTCAGAGAAAAAAAATATTGAATTAGGAGGATGCGCCAGGTAAAAACGTCTGCGTATGCGCAGTGCGTACAACCGTTAATTTTCCTTTATGAGTTATGAAAAGTATCAAGATTTAATTTGAAGGCATTAATCTTACAGGTAGCTTTTGGAGCGATTCAGTCATTTTTCAGTCTGATTTCAAGCAATGAACAGCAGCGCCAGCCACAGGGGAATCAATGGGCCACAGTGCCGAATTCTTGCTGCGGATTTTCTACGGACATTTGCGGACTCAACACTGAAGGCGTTGCAGATAAACAAATGCATATAAGGTTCTTTATTGTAGCAAGTGAGCATTATACCTATTCACAACCGTTTTAGTAAATAATAATTGGGCCATATCAGCGAATTTGGGTTGTGACATAAACCACGGCGGTCCCAAAGTCTGGTGTTTATCTCAACACCTTGCATTACGTTGGAGTATCAGTGTTAAATCCGCAAATGTCCGTAGAAAGTCCGGTTTTTTCGAATCCTTGCGATTCGGCTACCACCTTCAGCTTCCAACTTCCACTTCAAGTTGTGTTTATGTGTTTACATCTTGTTGTAAATACCGGTAAGCAGAAGGCTCTTCCGATTTTCTCAATTTACTCTGTATTCTTGAAGCTGAGTAAATTACCTTGTATTAATCAATCAAGAATCAACAATTGTTTTTGATAATAACATTGAGATAACTTCGCAATGGCTACATCCATTACCACGAATCCTTCCACGGTCCTGCCTTTGGGTAAGTTTGCATCAATTGTGTACCTACTTGTTTTCAACATATTATGCCCTCGATTGCTGCTGTACCTATTTTTCATACCACCATTTTTACCTTATTTCATTACAGAGTTGGTTGACAAATGTATTGGTTCTCGCATACACATAATAATGAAAAATGACAAAGAAATCGTCGGGACTCTTCTTGGATTCGACGATTTCGTCAACATGCTTCTGGAAGATGTTACCGAATATGAAACCACTGCAGAAGGGAAACGAATTACGAAGCTCGATAAGATTTTGTTGAACGGCAACAATATTACCATGGTGAGTCTAAGGTATATTTTATGTATTAAGTACGTTGTTCGATGGCTACGAAAAACTCTGTTTTCATCTCTGTTTTTAGTTGGTTCCTGGAGGAGACATGCCTGGGGAAACGTGATTGTGGTAGTCTTGATACCCTGTATATATACTTACACTTTTTTAAAATAAACTAAACTACTATCACAATGCTCTGTATCATTCCTAGATCATCTGAATAGGTTCATCGTCGTGCTCAGTAAACAGCCCCGTTTTGAGCTTGTTTGGAAAAACCCGGAAATATGAGAGACATGTCGGTTAGTTTGATATATTTGCAGAGTGATTTTTATTTCGAAAACACTCGAGCCGGTACTGCATTACAGTGTAAAAACGCTGCGAATTCTTACACAGGGGATTGTTGTTTCTCGGACCAGCAGCATGGAGGCTCATTCCAATTGATTCAGTGCCCAAAGTTAGAGGAAAATGATACCCCTCACGCTTTGGTTCCAGAAATTTCAAAAACCCACATTCGAAATAGGAAGATAGGTACCAGTTTTGACCCATAACCTCGCCTGGTGGGCGCCAATCGTTCCGGGACCCGTCTCATTGGATTTAGTGTCCTAAATGTAGTCAAAAATCATACCCTACAAGCCTGGATCCAAAAATCCCGATAAATTATTTTTTGGAATACACATGTTGACCTCTAGCCCCCACCAAATGTGATCCGATCGAGCTGAAAAGTTTTGAGGACCAACTGTAGCCGGAAACGGGTCCTTGACCTGAATTTTATATTTTTAGAAAATTGTCTACTACCAAAATCGGCGAGGAAGGCGAACGGACATTTGCTAATTTTGATCTAGACACCTTGAAACACCCAGAACAAATTTTTGGGCCAAATCGGAAAGATTGACATTTTGGATGAAAACATAGGCTGATTATTAAGGAATAACTAACCAAAACCGGTTTGCCAGCGCCATCAGCGATTATTGGAAGCACGTAGTTTCCATACTGTTTAGGTAATTCATCGCTCCGTTGACTTCAATTCCAGTTTCATAATGTTCAATGAATCAATTTCTAAAGGGGGGATTAATAGAAAGATGGAGAACAGTGTAAGTAGATGAAACACATTGAAAAACTGCTGAACAAACTTCACGCTATAATAAGTATATATATTTTTTACCATATAATATGTATATTACTATTTACAAAGACTTTGCACGGATTAGATCACAACAATTGCCTCACTATACAGTCTATCTAAAACCAAAGACCGCCATCCTCTTCGTCTCCCTGGTCGTCCGCTGGTTGGAGTTGCTCAACTTGGAATTGGGGAGCTAGTGGGTCGTGAGCGCTGATTGGTATCGGCTCATGGAGGATTTGGATTCCATCTTTGATGTCGTCCATTGGCATTTCCTCGTCAGATTCACTGACAGCGAGATCGTCGTGAATTTTTGTGGCGTCGACATCTTCGACGGGGACGGGTTCGACTCTTTTGAGGCCCCCGAGGAAGTCTGAAGGGTCGTAGTTGGGGTCCACGTCCATACTTTCATCTGTGGGTGACAATTTTCAATAATTTTCAGCTCACAGAATACGAATCTATACATGCAATGACCAATACATTTAGCGCAGGTAGTATTGTGCGATGAGAATTCTCACCAGGATGAGCTTCTGTGTAGTAGGCGATATTCCCCAACTGAACCATCGCCTCAGCCACTTGTTGGCTGTCATCATCCGGCAACGTGTACTCGGTAACCTCCTCCAGTTCTTGATCTTCTTCGCTGGAGAATTGTAAATCTGAAAAAGAACAGTTTGGTGTAGAACTAATCATTTCCACTAAAATATTATTATTACATTCCAGCCGAGATATTGATAATTTTGTGACGTGTAGCAATATGACTCGCTGAATCTAATTTAAATTAATTTGTTTCTGATTGGGATTACCTTCTTCGAGTACTCCAGGTTCCTTCTTGAAGTCCACATTTTCGACTTTGGAAAAGTCGAAATCCTCAACGTTGGATATGCTCTGAAAATATATAAATGAATCATTACTACCGACTGGATAGTCAAAGAAATGTGCAGATTTAAACGAGCTCTATACAACAAGTAGGACTGAAATAATTTGTTGAAAAATCCTCATTTTTTCAAACTGAAAAAATTCCTTGAAATAATGACTCTTCATCAGAAATACATGGAAATGTGAAGTTACTTCGAACAGACAAAATGTAGCATAGAAAATCCTCATAGTGAGCTAAGAGGAATTCGAGCTAGGAACCTCTGATTGGCCCTCCATTTACAATTTGCGACAAAAATATTGTTGCGAGCCCGCACTGGCGCCGGTCAAATGGGCTGCCGGCGTCGCAAGGTCAACGACCTGTGGAAGGCTAAGGGACAGTTCTCGAACATTCGGGAACCGCCCCGAACGTTCTCGGCGAGGCACCAGGTATAAAACAGACCCACGAGCGCCGCCCAGTTTAGTTCAATTCGGAGTCCGGATATAGACACTTCGGGTTATAAATCGTGCCGTGCCGCGTTATAAATAGTGCGACTTCGAGCTGAACCTCTGATTGGCCCTCCATTTACAATTTGCGATAAAAATATCGAATTTGCAAACTTGGGGCGCATTTTGTCTGGGGTTTAATTTGAGTCAATTCTCTCACCTGTTCTTGGGTGTCGTCGTCATGACCCATCCAGCTATCCATGTTGTCCATTTCCGCTTGTTCCAACGCCCTTTCTTGCACCAGACTGATCTTTTGTTCGAGTTGGCCCAAGTGTTCGTCATACTACACGAGAAAAATTATGATCATCGTAAGCAAGCAAAAATTCCTCGTGAAATACCCATAATGATTACAATACTACGTTCATCACCTCTTCCAATGTCAGCCTAGCAGCATTGACCAGAGCTTCGGCTTTCTGGGTAAAAGGCGATTCTTTCCCGTTGTATAATATGCAATTTTTGAGAATTTTTTCGACGTCATCAATGAACTCCTTCCTGCTGTGGTATTTATGATCTGAAAACGTGACACGGAATAATTTAAATGACACCCGTCTCCGCATTCGCCTTATGTTCGTAAAACGAAGGAATGACTTACTTTTCACTTTCCTCTCGATAGTTTCCAAATCCATCGGCTCCTTGACAATCGTGTAATAATCTTTGACGACTTTCTTGTTAACGGGTTTAGCAAATGGCCATGACTCGGCCATCGTCTTCAGCTTGCTGCTGACAACGTTTTCGAGTATAAACGTCAAAGCGACCTGGTCGTTGTCGTCCAACAGAGGGTTAATAGCCTTTTCAAGGCGCATCAACTTCTCTTCCTTCTCCCCGAATCTTTCAACACATACGCTCAACATCCTTTTGGCGGCCATCGTCAACGAACTCTTGCCGCCTGCGTTGTTTTGAGATAATAAATTAATTTCGTAAATAAAAGAGAACCTCTCTTATTCATACAACAAATTCGAGACTGATGTTTTACCATTGTATAACGTTGAATTCTCCACAATTTGATTGACGTCAGCCAGGAATTCCTCTCTACTTTGATACTTCTTCTGCCTGAGGTTTTCCCTGATAGTTTGCAAATCCATAGGCCGATGGACTATTTTATAATAGTCTGGAACAGCCTGCAAGGAGCGAATGCAACAATCTTTCACTGAGAAGGTTACAAGGTTACATGAACTGTGAACTCACAAGAAATTTGAAGAATTAAAGCGTGAAATTTTGCTTTCGATGCTGCCAGAAAATCTGAATTTGTTGAAAAAGGTCTAAAAATTTTGTGATATTTGCCCAATTCTTCCCTGGGTCGAGTTTTCACTTCCCAAATGAAACAAGTGCGAGTGTTCAGATTGACGTGGATATGCTCACCTAGCGGATGGAATAAGTGCAACTCAGTTCTGGTTGATTATTTCTTGAAATTATTTTCGGGCACTCAGACAAGAGGGGTATCGTTTCCAACTAAATGTTGGACGCTGAATCGATTGGAATGAGCCCAGGACACTCCACATTCACCCCCATTTGCTCCATGCTCCTATATATTTTTTTTCCTTTGCTCGAAATGGTATTAAGATTAAGGGATTAAGATCGGGCGTAAGTGCTCGACGACAATTTGACAAAAAAGCTATTGGGCACGATCTTGTTAGGAACGACGTCTAACAAAGGTTCAACACCAACCTTAGCGTTGACGGGGAATAAAAACGGCTGAACGTCGGGAAGGTCCCGCATCTCATTGAGGATAGATTCGAGAATAGTAGACAGAACAACGACCGGATCGGTTCTTCGTCTGTTCGCTGGCTTTTGCTGCCGCTTGAGATAGTCGCAGTGAAGATCCGTTGGTTGCTTACGTTTCTTATTTCTCATAGAATCCTTGGGGACTTTGAGAAGCAGCGATCTTCTTTTAATTTCTTCGACGTGCTAAAAAAACAGCAGGAGGGATTTAGTAAGAGGTAGTAAACTGAGAAACAGAGACAAAAGACGACGTAATTACCTTGATCAGCTTCGAAGACAATGTTACTTTAGTGCCTTCAACGTTGACTAGATCTTCATCATCTGTATTGAGCTGTTTATCGAATTCTTCTTCTTGTTCCTCCGTCAATGCGACGCTTGCGGGTACAAGAGGTTTGTCAGCTCCAGAGTACATAGGGCACGCTTTGTTAGTCCTCATGTGGCCCACCTGAATCGAAATATATTCGTGTATTTGACTACCAAGACGTAGACAGGGTTACTATTTCGTTCCTGATCTCCTCTAACTGACCTGGCCACAAGCGCCGCACTTCAGCTTGACGTCAGGCTTCATCTTGCTCGGCTTTCTTCTCTTAGGCGTCGGTGGCGTAGCTGGGTTGGAAACAGGAAGCTTATTCCTGACGAAACCTGATTTGATGAGAGGAGGAGACACCGAACCTTCGCCCATCATGCTGTTCTCCAGAGTCGTCGATACCGACGGGAACGCTGAAATTAAACAGGAAATTGTAATCAACCGCCCGAGTAGTAATCAGTACATTCACATTGAGGTGGACCTGACTTGTTTTATAGTTGAGACATTAGTCTATAGTCATGATTCGAATCATTTTGGCGCCATTTTTCTGTTGACTGCTGATGTAGGGTTTCGATACTTACGAGAACTGGTTGCAGGAGCGCCAAACATCTGCGGTCTGTGAAACGAAGACGAAGATGGTTTCTCACGTTCTTGGTTTCTCCTTATTCGCCTTAGTTGCTCTTGTATCCTACGTTTCTCTTTCTTCATTTCCTCCTTCAATTGGTCGTCCATCGTTGAATAGTTACGAATAAACGCTTCATCTTTGGTACTTCGTATTTTCAAATACATTTCGATGACTCCTGGCTTGCGCACAACTTCCGTCCTTGTGTATTCTTTACCTTCGGGGTCTCGGAATGTTCGGTATATTTTGAGGATCCTTCCTTGAACTGAAACGTTCATTAAATATTAAAATGATGTGTAAAACATGGAATTAGCTACATTTTCCACAACATTGCAGCTTCTCGTACCTTGGCTGCTAAAACTGTTAACAGCGGATGGGTCGTCTTCTTTCTTCTTGTCTTTATCTTTTCTTGGATCTTGGTCGCCGTTGTTTTCTCTCATCAGTAACTTTCTCAGTTCTTGTCTTTCTGCTTCTTCTTTTTCTAAAGAGAGCTGAAACGACCGATAATTGCATTTAGCTTCATCTTATTCAATGTACTAAACCAGAAACCCACCCTGCCCAGACAGATGGATCAGTACAGACCTGGGTGCTAGTTTTCTTATTTGCCAACATGTTTTCAATGTTTTTCCCCATTTCTTCAATGTCTGAGCTGTCTTCGTCAGAACTCTCGCCTTCATCAGTCGACAACACTTCGTAAGATGATAAAACTCGGTTTTGTAGGTCGAATATTCGTTGGCATTCTTCCTTATATCTGCAAAAAAATGTTCAACCTATTGCAGTATTTGGTGGACGAATACCAGAATAAACATGAGTAAGGCACGAAATCCGAAGAACTGCGAGACATATCGTAAAAAATAATTGATTCAAATCATCACACGAAAAAAATTAACACCAAAAGTAAAATTACGAACCGCTCTTGGTGCTCTGCGATAGAAAACCGGTTTCCTCTAGAGAATTTGGTCATTCCCTCTTCACCAGCTTTGGCTTTTTCGGTGGACAAAGTACGAACAACGTCTATGACTTCCCATCTTGACAATTTTTTAATCTGTGAAAATGAAATTTGTTTAGTATCAGTAAACTACCAGGCGGAATATGACTCCAATTGAATTTTAAAAAATGATTCATTTCTCGACGTCGATTTAATAAACAGGAATAAATTGAATCTGTCCGATAAGATAAATCTTATTGATCACGATGTTCAACTTACTTCTTCTTCAGGAACTCCGAATTTTCTGAGAAGAGCTTTGGCGTTGTTGAGGGACAGCCTCCTGAGATCTGCATCGGTTCCGGTAACCGTTCGTTTAGGCTGAGCTTCTTGCTCCTCTTTACTTTGCTGTATTTGACGGGGACAAAAAGTGCTTTTAAGAAAACAAGTTGAATTTTGATAACGTTTGGATGACTCATTTTAACTGAGACTTGAATAGAAAGAGAAAAAGTTGTTTTATGCAGATCTAGAGAAGAGGAAAAATAACTTTTCATCACTATGATTCAAATAATTTCCTCAATGCTATGTGTATTTCCAATTGAGATGCACTCACGGTAGGCTTGTTTGGCATCCGAACGTACGAAAACCCTTCGCCGCATCCTGTCGGATCAGCAGGGCCTGTCAATTGCAATAAACATTTTCCCTTCATAGCCTGAATATAGGCCCTAGTCGTGTTCCACGGCGCTACTTTGACTTCGTCGTCCATTTTGAGTTGAATGTCTTCATCGTCGTCGTCTTGAGGCGTGAGGATGAATTTTTCTCCGTAACCTGCGTCCTGAGGTAATGCGAATTTCAATAATAAAAAGAGAACAAGGAACTTGAAGTTGAACATGGTTCATAATGAAGTTCTACTAACTTTCAGTCTTTGTTCGGCGGCTATCATGCTGAAGTAAGCGCAACACTGTTCAGGAGAGACCATTGCACGAATTTCTTCTTCCGTTGGTAACCTGAAATCGGGCTTGATGACCCACCAATTTGAATCCATACCTGAAAAGATATCGAGGACAGATGGTAAAAGGTTGTTTTATACCTCGCTAACAGAGATGAAATTTATTTGTACATTATTTAGCTATTCACCACTCGGTCATGTTCCCGACCGGGGATGAAACCTAAGATATTGGATGTTTTCCTGACAAAAAATTTGACGTAATGTTTGGTTATGTGAAATTACTTCGTCATGGCTGTTGAATTCATTCCAATATTACACAGTCCTCTATCCCGACGAATTTTCTCCAGTATTAAATTAAAATAATAAGTTTCAAGTGCTAACAAGTTGGTTTTGGCAGGCGAGAGCCCTCATGCGTCTACAGATGACAGAAAGAGTTTGAATTATTTATATGGCTAGGCGGGTTCTGTCTGCGACACGAAGAGGTAGACTTAGGATATACCTGAAGGTGACCTGGTTGGGCCAAAATAGGTTGTCGAGGAATTGAAATCAAGCTTGCAACTGAAATAATTTCCCTCATTTTCACTATCGTGGAGTTTCACGAACTTCACACGCCTTATATACAAGCTGTCGTCAGGGGAAACATCCTTCTGTTTTCAGGCTGCTATACAGCAGGCATGAAGAGATACTTATCAAAGTCTCGTATAAACTGTCTTGTTGTCTTGTAATTGAGTTCTTGTGCAGAGGCACACTCAAGAAGGTCAATTTGAAAACCACAACGTTCCCAATAGGAAGAATATTAAAGCTTACTGCATCCGGTTAACTTAGCGTGTTGTTGACCAAAATGATCTGTAAATAAGCATTTAGCAAAGCCTACCGGTGTAAATAACTCATAAAAGTGTAGGTTAAGCCGGCACAGATGGATTAGCTGGGATGCATTTCAACGACTACTTCAAGCCCCTTCATCTTCCTTAACTTCAAGCACCACTGAAAAGGATCATCTCTCAAAATCAAACAAAGCGTCCGGAAACTACCATGCAAACAACCAAGCAGTATCATTAAAAATTAGTTAAAACTGCAGGCAAACATGCTGGGATGTACATCTAGTGAGTAAGCAACCTGAAAAGGACAGATGAGAATACGCATGAGTTGAGGAAGTTAATAGCAAAATACGAAGGAATATTTACTGCAATTCGTGACAGTGTAGGAAAAGGATTGGTTTTTGCGGGGTTTCAGTATAATGCGTGTCTTGAGCTCTTCTGTACCTGTCCGCTTGAAGTCTGCACATAGCTTTAACCTTTTTCGAATGCTGCTCTCTGAATGCGAGGGGAACGCTTTTTTTATATCGTCCATTCTGATACGACGAGGGGTGTCTCTGCTCTTCCAAAACAGGCGATAGATGAACACCTGGAAATTAATCGTCCGGTGAGAAACGCTGTAAATCCTTACACTGAATTTGGTTATTTCTCGGACCAGGTGCATGGAAAAAATGGGAGAAAACAGGGAGTGTGATGTGTCCTGGGCTCATTCCAAATGATTCTGGGTCCAACAATTAGTGAAAATGATACCCCACACGCCTAAGTACCACAAGTATCGGAAACCCCCTTTCGAAATAGGTAGATAATACCTATTTTGACCTATAACCTCTTCCGGTGGGCGCCCATCGTTCAAGAACCAGTCACATTAGATTCAGCGTCCAAAGTTTAGTGGAAAATGATACCCCACACGCCTAGACCTCCGAAAATCAGTTTTCTCGAAAAACCTATTTTCATCTAGACACCTAGGAAACGTCCAGAAAACTTTTTCGGGGGGTTCGAAGATGGTCGACCCCTTATGACTTTGAGCATGAAAACAGGGTGATTATTCAAGGAATAACCAACCAATACAAAGACGAGGATTTCATGCAATGTTGTAAATAAGAAGGAGGCACCTGGAGGAAGTCTCTAACAAAATTGTTTGCCCGTTTGGAGTTTGGCCCTGGTACTTCGTAAAGTGGGCAGAGTTGGCCAGATGCAAAAAGCGCGTCCACTTCACGAACGAAGTAAGCGTGCCTGCAAAATCAAACGAAAAATAAAGGAAAAAAATATTTGAAAAATAAAACATACCATTTTTATTCCCCTCAACTTACCTTGTGCGGATTACGACAAAATCCGTCGGTGGTATTTTGTGTTCGTAAATTGGAGCACGGTACATGTTATTTTCCAAAGCCTGGATGGACCTACCAGGCGGTAGAACCCCCAAGAAAGGCGATGAATGGGCGTAAGCAACTTCGCCGTATTTGTACTCTGGAGGTCCAGGGTCTTTCCCGGCTTTTCGTTTGTAATAATTTTTCACTTTTGTACACATTCCAACCTATAATTATAATGTAGAGTTAAGAACAGGGCCAGAAAAAGCGAGGGTCGCGAGCAGCAGAAGGTCACCCGAACATACTTGGTTGATAAGAGGGGGGTGCTCTTCCATGAATTCCACCAAAATGATGTCACCGTCCTTTCCAGAGAGATCTTCCGGGGTTCGCATAAAGAAGACATCTCCACCTCCAGACGCCATCCTTTCTTGCTCGCGAATCTGTAACAATTTGATTAAAATATTACCTCTCATTATGTTTTCAACCGCTCAACACAACTTCCATTTGACGCCTTTCATTGAATCCTCACTTTGGCTTTCTTTTTTATGTGTTTCAAAAGCGGAGTAACGGGATGAGGTCCAGGGTGGGCTAGAGCTCCGTGAGAGAACCTTTTCATGGGCGGCCGATGGAAATTCCTTAGACGCATGGGCCCCATGTGGGTTTGAACGAAGGGAGCTCTAAGCTCAACGACGGGAGTGGAATGCTGGATAAGATTCCCACCGCTGACCTTGAGCCTCAACGCTGTGTCGGACGATTTCGGCTGATAGTGACTAGAAATAAAGACAAATATCAATTAACTCAGTGAACACAACAGATGGGGAAACAAACGGTGAGCTGCTCTTTTGCGATACTCCATATCCTACTCTTAATTCAGCAGACAGAATGACTGGTCCTTTTCTTAGCAATAGCGAGTTCCCTCTCCAGGCACTAATTACAGGAGGCCTAACCCACACTGGGGACTTGCATCAATTCTTTACGTTGTGACAACAGTTCAAGTTCAGATTATTTCAAAAGTGCTTATATCCTTGAAAACTGGCAATTGCAGCGCTCTCCTTTGATTATGTGTTTTCGGGATTTCCGCTACCTAGGCGTGTGGGGTATAGTTTTCCACTAAAGTTTGTACGCTGAATCCAATAAAATGGGTCCCAAAACGATTGGCACCCACCGGAAGAAGTTATGGGTAGAAATGGGTATGTATCCACCTATTTTGTATGTGTTAGGATTTCTGGTACCTAGGCGTGAGGGGTATCATATTCCACTAAATTTTGGACCCTGAATCGATTGGAATGGGTCTGGGATTTCTGTGACGTCACTTTCTCTTTCTCAAAATTCAAAACGCCCAACATCAACAAATTTTCTAGATTGGACTAAACTCCAGTATAGGTTGCCCCCTCAATATCATACCCATACTATCGAATGAGGTCACATATTGTATCTGCCTGCCTATCAGGCGACATAACCGTGTTTCTGTAATTTTTCACTTTTACAGTTTATCTATTTCATCATTTTATTTCACTTTATTTTATCATTCATCTAACTTTTGACGACATTTGAATGCCATGGTGGGTAAGTCGGGTTGTATCGATTATTGACAGTTTTGATTAAGAGGGGCCCCCCTACTCTGGAGTTTCACTCCTAAATCGTTTGTCATAACGTCCTCAGTATTATACTTCCAGATTAAATAAAATTTAATTAAAAAGAATAATTGTAAAATTTGACCATTGCATTAGGCAACGTTATCAATATATTAATCACCTGTCATTCGAAACATTGAAAGGATCGCGATCCGGAGACTTGGGAGTTGGTGGAGGCGAATCTTCTTCCAATACGTTGATGACACCAGCTTTACCCAACAGGATTTTAGATTTTTTGACGTGAGGGTGGGGGATTTTCACTTTCACAGGGCGTCTGTTTCTCGAGTCTTTGTTTGGCAGGATCGACGTCATTCGGGATCCCTATAAACATAACAAACAGATAAGTTTTTCCATGCGACAATCAACTACTTTATTTTCATTATTGTTATACTTATTTTTATACCGAGAATGATGTTTTCATCGTTAGGATCAAGTGTAAGAATCTTGGGTTTTGGTATCGTCGTCACGGCCTCCGGATCCCAAATCACCTCATCCTCCCATGTCCCGTACACAAGCTCTTCGTTTTCCACAGGAAATATAGAATACCACGTATCGTCTGCGTTTTCTTCATTCCTAGAAAGCTTACTGCACAGATAATCCCGTAATTAATCGCCAATAGATTACATTACCTTCATAACGAATTCTCGCCAAAAATAAAGTAAACCGACTTACCTCTGGGGACCTTTACTCTGCTGAGGTTTGGCCGCAGGTTGATTGATTTGCGAGGTAGCGAGACGTACTCCCGTGCCTGCAAAAGCTGGTAATCCTTTCCCTGGCTGACTGAATGCCTGAGCTGTGCGGTTTCCACTGCTCGGTAACCATCCAGCAGCGTTTGTTTTACTGTTCAGTTTTTGAAGAACCTGGCAAAGTAGGTGAATGGATAATCGGTGAAATCAAAAGTACTTGGAACATGTATTTTATCCACGTATGACCAATTGATGAATACGAGACTTAAATGGTTTAGATACCTTATTTTTAATGTCATCGCCGTTCCAAACGACGTCATCTTCCCAATGGAGCTGCGAAACCATCAAAAAGGCGTCTTCGGGATAGTCAACATCCTCGGGCAGCTCATTTTCATCCTGAAGATTATCATGAAAACCGTTTGATTAAGCAATTCGAGCCGATAATGCGCTGTAGAGAATTTTTAACAACGAATTTTCTTACTTTGTCTTTGATTTTAAAACCATAATTAAATCCTTCTCCAGTTTCAGGAACATCAAGAGTGTCATACCACAGCTGGGCAGGGCCGAATCGCCAGTCAGCCACTTTGGGGCCCATGTCGTTATTATCGCCAGTTTCAGTTTTCTTAGCTGATCCTTTCGCTTCCATAGCACGAAGGAGTTTGTCCTGAAAAGCGACAAGAACGCAAATGTAATAAAATCATTAAGGAGTGTAGGATGTTTCCAACCACAATGACAAAAGTGATGAGAAATCTTTTCAAGTGGAACAATATTAACCTCGTCTTCAGATTCAACTTTCGTCGGAGACTTGGGTCGAGGGGCATAATTGAACGTCCAACCTCGTTTGGGGCGTTGGACGTCGCTATCAGAACCAGAGTCAGAATCTTTCAGTTGATTGTGAGATTTCTTCTTCTTCCGACGCTTTTTTACCGACCTCCACATATGAGGAAGGCTGCTGTGCTTGCCAGGGCCGAAGAGGCGAGAAAATCTAAGAACCTATGATCACAAACAATTGGTAGTAACAAAATCAGCATAGCTAGAGAACTTCAATTAGATAAATTGCCACTCCTAACTTTATCGTGTCGAAAGTCTGGAAATAATTCTCGCACGTCAACCCCGGCGTATTTTGAGGGCAGCATTGCTGCTAAAGGTGTATTAAGTTTGGGTTTCTTGTCGTCATCCGCCAGACCGTTCTCTTCAGATTTCGTTTCTTCTTTGGGTGGTGGCGGGGGCATAAGAGCAGAGTCGTTGTGAGCGCCAGTCCCTTCGTCGTCAGCGTCGTAATCGCTGGTGCTGCCGTCTCTGGCTGAATAGGCAGGCTCGTCAGCAAGCTCGTTGATGTCAGAATAGTCAACAGCTTGGTGGTGTTTTTTGTTGAAATCTTCGTCATCTTTGAAATCGCCATTCCCTGAAAATATCAAAATTTAAATAGAGAAGAATTCTACATTTTGCTTTAAGGCCCGATGACTTTGAACTGCGTCAAATTGACCGATTTCACTCACCATACTGAGTCGAAGGCTTTGCATCACTCTCAGCGACAAGCTCATCCAATATTGACCCCAAACCGAGGCGGCTCAACGACGCCAAATGACGTTTGGATTCACTGTCCAAAATTTCATCATCTTCGAGTTCCCCTTGTTCATTGATGTTACCGAACAGGAAACCTGCCAGTTGAAAGCCCGATTCGCTCTCATCATCGCTCATATTCTGGAATCAAGAATATGAAATGAGACTGAAATTGTGCATATTGTACCTGTGAATATTGAATAGATTTTTGTAAACGGAATGCCAAAGCAGGTAATCAGTGTACTGAAAAAGGAACCAAAATAACATAAATCATCATCTTCAGTTTGTATTTCGCAGGATGACACCGCCAGTGGTCAGCTGAACTTGTGTTCCGAATTTTCAAAATCGTTTGACGCCCAAAGTAGAGCTCAGTTGCCCTCCCCACTAACGCACAGGGAAGCAAGCACGTAGTTTTCCAAGTTGGAAGGCTGTGGAGCAGCTGGGAGCACAGTCCCTGAAGATTTCATCTTCTTGGTTGCTGGGGTAGTCAGCAAAAGTTGGCAACATCTGTCTTTGCCCAGATTATAGTGGCATCCCCAAATAGGAATGCCCAAGCAAAGACTTGGTGATGCACTAGTGCCTGAAATTGCGTCATAAAGAGGTGCACCAGGCTGGAGTGTTGCTGGCAGACAGCCAGAAATGTTCTGCACAGATCATCTGGGCTACTGGCCAGAGTTGTCAAGATGGCCTCCTTCATTGAGAGATGCGTCCAATTTACTCACAATGGCTGCTTTCTCAACTCAAAAGCGCAGTATGGTATACATCACCAGAGGAGGAAGGCAGGGACATGAAACGTGGGGTCAAAGGATGAGGCCAATTCCCCAAATGCCTCAAGGCCTACTCACAGTCATTCTTGCCAACAGAGCAACAGGTCTGGGTCTATAAGGTTGGCTGTTAGCTCTTTCCTCTCCTCAACAAGCGCCCAAAGAGCCTTGAGCAAGGCCAGGGTGGCACAGTGCCTCCACCCAACAATGCCACAAAAGGTAAGGACTATCTTAGGGAGATGAGGTAGACGAGGATGACATTGATGAGGAACATGATAAAGTAGATGGCAACAAGCTTGACAACAAGCGACGCCTGCAGTGTCAGGATATTTATAGGCACGATCTAATAGTGAAAGGAGACGGTATAGCTGGGAATTTCATCAATTGTGTAATGTCAGATCTTCAAGTTCTGCGTTCTACTTAAATGCATGAACGCCTCATCCATTCGTTGTCTGACGGGAAGGGCTATCGGAATAGGGATATTCTAATCGACTCGACTGATATTAAGGCTTAAAGAGATGCCGATATTGACGTTTACAAGCGACCAAGCTGGAGGTGGACCTTTGATTCCCCTACCTCGGAGAGCATAAACATTAAACCACATTAATCTTATACTCGCTGAATAAACCGATTGCTAAAATCTAATGAGTCTAGAACTAAGAGAAGGAATCAGCAGAAACGGCTTGTCCGTTGATTCTGGGTGTATTACCTTCATTGTTTGAGGCTACTTGTACACATAACAAGGGTGTGAACACAAAGCTCATATCTCTGAGCTTTCACGAACGGGGTTTTTCCCAATTACATAAGATTTCACTGAATACAGAATGATAAGTTAGAAACAAATTAAAACTCACAGCAGGTTCAGTGGCGAAAACGACTCGTCGAATTGAGGTCCTTTCTCAAGTGTGTTTTCTTCCTGCACAATATCAATAATCTATTCTACTAACTATAATATTGTTCGCTGGTAGTATTTATTATCAGAATCGAGCTCGCATCGCATCAGCTATGTTGACTCATCAACAACTTCAACAAGCACCGACTTTTTGGGATGAACTGTTGTTTGTTGTTGTTGCAGTTGCCATAAAAAGAGGACACAGGCTTACTTTCTTCTTCTTCTTCTTTTTCTTAGTGTATTTTCTTGAGAAACCAGAATGTGCCTGTTACCGGTAAAACTTATCTGTGGCTGAAACTGATATTTTCAGACTTTGCTAAGCCCATTTTGAGTGTCACGGCTCAGAAAAATCGTAAAAAAAGATTGTCCCAGAAAAAATGTTAGGGTCTCCAGCTCATTATGTACTTTTGGCTTGTTGGCAACACTGCCTCTTCGGTCAAACTGGGTCAAACCTTCCTGCAGTCTTATCTTTTATCGTTTTGCACTTTGGACCATCTTTATCCATGAGAATTTATTTTTGTTTAATACTGAAGTTATAATTATTGTTGTGTGTATTGTTAGAAAGAAAAGAGTGTTATCAAAGTCGTTTATGTGAGAATATCGTCTGTTCAATACCCATAGAAGTGGTTTGAAAATTTATAAAAAATATAATAATGCCTCCGAGCGGTAGTATGTTAGTGTTTAAAAATAAATAGGTATATACGAAATAATGCCTCCTAGTGGTCGTGTAAAGAAATGTAAGTTAGATGTGTATCAAATGTGATACTGTAGTGGAGAGAAATGGCGAGATATAGCTTGCTTCAAAATTTTCCCGTAAGGTGAGGAACATTTCCTGGAAAAATCTATAATTTTGGTTGTTTCCTTGAATAATTAACCTATGTTATTGTTCCCAAGATAATAAACCTTTTCAGTTCTATCGATTTTAGCGTGTGGAGTATCATTTTCCACTGAATTTAGGACGCAGAATAGATTTGAATGAGTCCAGGACACTCCAGACTTACTGTTTTCCCCGTACTCTTGCTCCAAGGAATAATCAACAATTGTTGAAGAATTTCCAGCGTTTTTTTTTTTTACAATAATCAATATTAAAAGTGTCATGTATCGTTTTTGGTTGATTATTCCTTGAATTTTGTTCTACCGATCTGTGTTCAGTTTGATGAATTGTTTCTACTGAGAACAGTAGAGATTACAGTTTTGAATCATTTCTTCTGAGAATCAATCAACTTTGTAGCACCTGAATGCGGCATTCAACGGTGAACCGATAGACTTTATGTGCAAACTTCAGGTGCCACGCTCAGAGTATTAACCGGCTTAAAACTTGTTGGGTTCTTATATATCCTTATTGTCGCTAAGTCAAATTCATGGTGAATGTTCACTTTTTGACAAGGCCAAATAGCAGCTGTCGCCTTTCTCTGAAATAAACTCCAATTACTGCCTGTCCTCCTCAACTTTAGTCGAATCTGTTCTTTTTTAAATTCATCTAAGTACACAGTGGCTCCATTTTCTCTGTATTATTCAAAGAAAAAACTTCTCTGCGAAGAGGACTCTCGATTGTTCCTTTTCTCTGAGCTGCGGTACTTGATGTTCCTGTTTATATTGTTTTAGGTCATAATGAAGCAAGAAAACTCTGCAAACGCTCACTGAAAAGAGTGTGTCTTCTGTGAAAGTTTCCCTATCTGCTGACCGGTAACACAAATTCATGGATATCAATCTGCTTATAATAAATTACAGTTGCGTGCATTGTTAAAGGTTGATGAGGACCTACCTAGACAGGAGCAGACGGGTAGGTATTCTAAATTTAGTCGATTTCTCTACACTTTTCCTTGAGGTGAATTCCTCGGGTAATTTTTTATTTCAGAAATATGGTCTACCCTCGCCGGTCTTCTCGCCTATCCACGGCTCACTTAATACGTGGAATCTGATACTATGAATCCAAAATCTAGTCATACAATAGCCATGGCCAAATTACCTGATTTGGTTCGTACAAGCCGTCGTGTGAGGCGATCAGGTTGGAGGTGAGTTACTCATCAAACTCATTTGGAATTAGTATAAAAGGCTGCACATTTGGTATTATTCCATGAATAATAAACCTATTTTTTCATGCCCAAGGTTGATCTCTCCGATTTGCCCCAAAATTTGACAGTTGGCTGTCCGCGCCGGTTTTTGTAAGTAATAGAAAGTTTTCTAAACATTTGGAATTTCGGTCTGGGACCTCGTTCCGGCTCTAGTTACTTTTTACTCGTAACTTTTCAGCCCGATCGGCCCCAATTTGTGGATGGTATGGGAGAAAATGTGTTTTTGAAATTCAATTTTCGGAGCATTTTGGAAACTAGGTGTGTAGGGTATCATTTTCCACTAAGTTTTGGACGCTGAATCTACTAAGATGGATCCTGGACCGATTGGTGCCTCCCTGTGGTGGGTATGGATCTAATGAGCACCCACCTACTTATTTCAAAAGTTGGCTTTCAAGATTTGTGGGTACTTTGGCGTGTTTGGTATCATTTTCCACTAATAAATCGATTGGAATGAGTCCGGGACACTCCACACTCACTATTTTCCCCATACTCCTGCTCAGAGGAATAATAAACCATTATGGAAAACTTTGCAGCGTTTTCCTTTCCAGTTCAATGTATGAGGGCAAGCAACCATAATAATTGTTTTCAACGTCTCCCATGCATTCAGTCCATCATGGAACAGCACATGCTCTATAGAATAGATTGTACACTGCAATATATATTTGTCTGTGCTTTTTCACTTTGAGATAAAATGTCTTATGTTGGTGAATTTGCAGTTTTGTATGATTTAATCGTTCTTGGTAATATGAACAGGGTGTGATTCATTTGCACATTTAATTTTTCAAGTGAATTTTCATCATCTGAGAATGATGTTTCTTATTTTCACCCTGATTCAAGAAGCCTGCATGATTGTTGTAGGACCTCCACATGAAAACTATGGAAAACAGTCTACCCCCACTCCAGCCTGGATCGTCTATCCCGTGACGGAGTTCTTCTCCTGGTCCTCAGTAGCACGCCAGATGCCGTCGCGGCTCTTACTCTACTGCCTGGCCGCTATTGGCCTGGCCGGCGTCGGATCGGAAGTCTTAACACCGCAATATTTCAATATCGCCGCGAGGAAAAAAGTCGAAGCGACGGCGACATGTGGTGAAAATGTGCAGGAAGACGAACGTTATTGTAAACTCGTGGGTGCCGTGCAGGACTATAACGACACGGACAAAACTATAATATCCGGCCAGGTAAGGATCCCCTAGCTCTAGCCAAACAATAAATCTTCACGTTCTTAATCCGCATTTATGAGTGAATATGAACCGTTATGAGTAAAATGCGAAGTCCTGACATAAGTGAGGCCTATGCACTCAAATTGTACTGCCTCTAAAATTGCTGTAATCCAGGCTTACGTACCGTACTGGTTGTCGCTGTTGGTACAATAAATCACGTACTTCTTAGGCCTCCAGAATTTCCCCCATTTGGAATATTATACGTGTTTATTCTGTTAAAAACAACTCTCCACCCTCAAAATTTGTCTCTCACTTTTTGATGTTAAGAGATTTCAAATTCAAATCTCCACCAGGTCCTCAATGCGCCTTCAAATTTGTTCAGAACATCTCAAATTTTGCACACTGACTCCTTTTGGGCTATAGTTGTGCCTAACTTGTTTTCATGTGTGATCGTTGGACACCCCTAAAGAGTACGAGCCAATAATACAATTCTTGGAGGATTGATTGCTACGTTTAGAGGCTGCAACTACTCATACTCAAAATCGGCTCCTGACTAGTAGCCAAAAACAGTTTTTGGAGGATAATTACAGGCGTTTAGAGTGTCGTTTTTCATGAAATTCGCACAAATTAAATTGGCTGATATGGGCCCCTGGGCTCTAGAGCTAATGGAGAGTCAATTTTAACCATGAGCAATACTCACCCAAGGATACAAGTTTTTCCATTTGACCTCACGCTTTTTCAATTTGATCTTCTCAAATAGAAGTATGAAATTTAAAAAATATGTGGTTCCCGAATTGTTAGACGACCCAGGCGTTCAAAAAATAAAATACAGATTGTCTAATAAATTTTAATCGCGGAAGCGATTGAGAACGGTAACCGACTGCCGCACACCGGAAGAGAGTGCCTATGTGTTAATAAATTATTTTAAATGTATAATTTTTTCGTAAAAACTTTGTACGCGCAAATTTTTCCTCCTAAACCATCGTTTTTAACAAGTTTTCTCTTCACTTTTGTAATTCATTTTCGTTGAATTATGAATTATTAGTGTACTCCGGTACTCACATCTGTTCTCTTTGATTCTCCTAATAAAATATTGATACGTAATCCGGGGAGAAATACTAAAATGTAGAGTTTTTAGTTGAATAATTTTTTAAGATCAATTTTTATTCTCTTAATTTTTTCCGAAATTAATTAAATATTCCACATGAAGTCTTACGTTTACTCCAGAAATTATCAACCCTTTCTGAAGAGGTCCCGAATTTTTTCCTTAATGAACTCTTAGCGATCTAGCCACTCAAATGATCCAAGATTTTATTTTAACGTTGAATATCAATGTTCTTTACAGATCTGCGACGTGTGCGACCCCCGAAGGCCTGACAAAAGTCATCAGCCAGCCCATGCAGTCGACGGCCTGGAAACTTATTGGATTTCCCCACCACTCTCCCGTGGCCCGGAATACAATCAAATCAATTTCACCATTTCGTTGGGACAGGTGCGTTGTGATTGAAGAAGAATACTATTTTAGTTATAACGCCCTCTAGTGGAGGTTTAAATATAAATTTGAGCGTTGTGCTGATACATTTTGAGGATACTTATTTGGTAATTGAAATTACTTCATGACACCGTTGTACGGATTACAATTCCTCATGAAATTCGAACGTTTATAGTTCGGTTGAGAAATCATGGGCTTTTCCTCGTCTTGTCATATTCCCTTTCGGCTTGCGAGACGATTTTTTACCGAGGACCCTGCCCGGTTCGGTATTCGTCCTCGTAGAAGGGCCCTAATTATTTACGGATCAACTGCAACAGAACTCCTGCTGGAACCTTCGAGAAAATTGACCTCTCAGGTACCGAGGAGGCTGCTCCTCCTGTCAATAGGACGGGCCATTCAACTTCAGCGCTGTATGCCCATTCTTCCGGTATTGACTTGAGAAACAGAAACAGGAAAATTGTTTCATGGCTTGTTCTCCTTTAGAAAATATTTCAAAAAAAATCTGCAAATTTTTACACACGGGTTGGTTATTCCTCGAACCAGGCGCATGAAGACTAATTTGTACCTCGGACCAGGCGCATGGAGATTCATTTCTTCAACATGGGGAAAATGGGGAAACAGTGAGTGTGGCGGGTCCCGGACCCATTCCAATCGATTCAGGGTCAAAAATTTATGAAAAATGATACCCAACACGCCTAGGTACCAGAAATCCCGAAAACACATATTCAAAATAGGTAATAAATACCCATTTTGACCCATAACTTCTTCCAGTGGGTGCCAATCGTTGTGGGACCCATTTCATTGGAATCAAAACACATTTTGACCCCTTCCCCGCCCAAATTGGTCCGATCGGGCTGAAAAGTTTTGAGGACCGTCCCAGGCCCATATTTAAGCGTGTAATTAAAACTTAGTGTTTAAACTCGTTTTACAAGCAACCAAGAAATTTTGTTATTATTCGGAATAGGATAATATCATTGAGAACTGCTTCCGCGGCTAAATTGTGATTCTGAACAGAATATAGGTTTAGGCATAGAATGCAGAGCAGTCCGAGATCCCCTGCTCGGACGCTGAGGGCGAACCTTCTTTTTATCTTATCTTCCGGCGGCCCACGCTAAACTGTGATAACTCTTATTCAATATCTTCCTGCCGTTCTTCAGCTCCCATATCCTTATGTACGGAATACGCGTTTAGGGTTTTTTTCGTAATAAAATAAATTACATCACGAATCACCACCGAACTTCTTGATTGAGTTAGGGCAACGAAAACGAAAATATGAATTCTCTACTATAATGGCTTTTAAGGTTCGTGGTTTGCTATAACTTTATTTTCCTAGCGCTTCGAGAAAAAATCTGAGCGAATATGAGAAAGATTCGGTTGCTTACTTCTATTCTCAATGTCTTTACAAATCCAATTTCAGGGAAGAAAGAATATTTCTAGACAAATATTCCTGGTTCTCAGTTCTTGTGCAAAAAGAAACTTGATTCACAAAAAAATGTGCCAACATTTGGGGAAATATTCCGACTCCGACCATTATATTACCTGTAGATATCACGTACATTTCAAAACGCCCTGCAAAACTCAAATTATATATTTGTTAGGTACCTATATATTTCACCTATGAAAGTCTCAATGCAGAAAAAATCACGACGTGAACGCTCTAGGATTAAGAATTCCATGAAACGCAAGTCAATTCCGTCCTATGGGAAAATTTAATACCTAAATCCCAATCAGTGAGCGTTATTTTTTTAAATTTTTTCTTCAAGTGTGTTTTCATTTTTAATTCTATATAAATCTAGCATCGGAAAATAGCCAATATTTCAGGATCAATTATTATACAAACGCCTATGAAGATATTCCGCGAACGGCCTTCTATTGGCTTTTACGCCCCAAATTGACATTTTATATGAAATATGCATTATTTTATACAAGTTTTTCGATGTTGGTAAACGCTTTAGTGGGTAACAAGAAGGTTGATTAACAAGATACCTAAGATAACTAACCGTATAAATTCTGAATAATTTATAACGGTTCATTTGGTTTATTCGCGATTTTAAGGCTGTTTGTATCAAATTCTAAACAGGGAAGGGGTGAGGATGTTAGTTATTTAACTTTGGAACAAGTGATTGATGAATTGAAGGTGGCATAATTGTCAACAAACGTTAAAACTCATCAATTTTCATTCATTCGCACCTTCAACCAGTCGAGATGTTGATCGGGCTGTTGAACTCAAGACGATAAAGCGCTTAGCCACTCTTTTCCTACAAACTGGTGATTGAACCTGAGAACTTCACCTGAGTTCAGCATTTCACAGCCTTTATTACCGTCCAAGTTCTTTACGTCCCTCCGCAGACGATGTTTTTGTTCCCAACACCCCCTCTTCTTCGTGCAAACTGATATTGTGTTGTTTTCTTTGTGAGCCGTTTTGTGGCCTGCAATTATTTCCACGTCCTTCACCGTCTTGTCCGCTATTTGCGGCTCCGTGCTAAATTAAACCTCAACTCCTTCAGGAAGATTCGCAATGGATGTGGACAATTTTATGAGAATATTTAATTTTGGTAGGAACAGTATTTGAGTAGAAATCGTCCGCCGTCCGATTCATGAAACGCTTTCGGAACGATCTAAACCAGTAGCATTTCGCACTCGGACTCATTTCGACCCTGCCAGTAGCCCAACGTAGGTATGAACGGATTTTTCTGGATTATGGCATTACCATTTAATTTCAACCCAAAATTAAGACATCATGGACGGACAGTCGCTCGCTTAGGGAGGGTTGCGGTTTCAAATTATTTTTCCCAGGGTGTTTTTTTAGGTGCTTCGGCGAGTGTGGAGCATTTCACGCCAAATTAAAGCTTTTACTCATTAAATTTGAAGTTGACGGTTCGTTTTACATTAGTTTTTATCGCTGTATATTCTGAAAATACCTACTCCCTGCAAAGCAAAATGACATTCCATCCGTCCCTTCCAAATGCCATTCTTTTGAAGATGCCTGTTGATTCATCTCATTCTAAAGTCTCTAGACACGACAGCTCAAAACTGCAGGGAGAGACTTACGTTGAAAAATGTGTCCATTCTTACTTGTTTGAATGTTACGTTGATATGGAAAACCTCCAATTTGATGTGTGAAACCTCCAATTTGATATGGGAAACCTCCAATTTAATGTGAACATACTATATTTATTTTATTTATTCGTCAGCTTCGATATACAATTGATAGTGTACTACAGGAGCCAAAAATGCTTACAATATCATCATGGAGACTTGGGCAAATGAGTTACACTGTGGGAATCAATTAGATAGATTCATCTCTTCACTTACTGTTTTGTCTATTTTGAACTGAATACTGTTTCGTGACTCATTCGCATGAACAATGAACTGGTAACAATGAATTGGTTCCTAGGTAAATTGAGGGCTCCCACACAAACGAACTACCGGCCCTTCCAAAATCGTCCCCACCGACTCTAGAAAGATCTAGATTTGGTTTTGTACTATAATTCAAGACCTAAACCTTATTTATCTCATGAAAAGGGTTTGGAGTAAATACAAAATTACGTTGGGGTCCTATTTTCTCAATTTTCTATTTTTTATTTGAATCTAGTCAATGTAGAATCTATCTGATAACGCATGGATGTTGGTGTTTCCATTTTGAATTATCTATTCCTCTGAACTCAAAATCCGAACTAGGTTTCCTCGGAGATTGTCTGGGCCGCTTACAAAGGGTCCTTACTACGTCTTCTACCTACAAAGTTCATTTTCTACCAATAGGCCGCCGCAAAGTCTGCAATGGGATCATACTGACCACATAAATGTTTTCAAAAGAGAGAAAGCCCGTATGTACAAGATGTAAATGCCGTATTTATTGCTTTCAGTTTATGCATCTCCGGAAAAATGGAATAATCCATCCTTTTCTTTCAACTTTTTTTTTTTGTCCTGTACGATAGAGGACCACTTCCACCCCCTTCCTCACAATCACCTTTTTGCAGCAATTTTCTACTATTTTTCTTTTTTCTTATTGTATATCTGTGTAAAAATCTCAGGAAAATATCTAAAACCTGAATTCCTTAAGAATTTTTTTTTGTTATACATAAATGTTTTACCTTTATGCCGTATGGAGAAAACTATTTTTCCTTTAACTTTGTATGAATTCTCATTTGGAATTTCGGTCCATCCCCAGAGAACCGTGTACCTACTCGTTTATTGTTCATTCTGAAACGAGAGGAGGCTGTAGGAATACAAGTTGATTCAGCGGCTTCTTCATGACAAGAAGACGACTGTCTCCAGTGTTGGTGAAGACTGATTGTTCAAAAAAAAGTTTGCCGTCATGATAAAATACATTTGATTCCCGTCTTTTCTTCAACTCTCGACTTGATACCGAACAAAAGGGAATACGAAACTTCGTTAACGCCACCCACGAGGATCGCATGCTTCTGAAGTGTCTTCGCCGTCCGATGAATGGGTTCTCTACAGGAAATCGTCTCGGTACCGCATGAATGGGATCTGTGTGCCCTTGGCGATGATTATCTGTTTAAAATAAGAGCAAAGGTTAACCTCACAATTTTGATAGAAAGATACCAACTGGGTCAGTGACAGCTCCGTCACTGCGTAAAATTATCTTTATAAAGATTCAGCCTACGGTCGTTTTCGGAGGTACGCGCAATGTTGATTACCCCTCGGAAAAAATAATTCAGAGAAATTTCTACCGATAGAAATACCCCCGTTCCGGCTCCCTGGGGAATTTGATTGAAGTAAATACAATGCCCCTCTTGGTCAATAATGTGAACAGGTGCTTCAGACTAAATACTGGTATAAATAAAGATTAAAAAATGACCGTAACCTAAACCTTCATGTTTTATAAGGTCTAATCCGTTAATTTTTCTCCCGAAAATTTGCCCCCATTTCTCCTTAAAAGTCCTCATTTTATACTATCTTAACAAATTTGGCTTACTAATAGGAGCCTCATCCCATCATGTATCATTATCCCGATAAAAATGTTCTCACATTTTATCCCTCTTCAAAACTGAAGTTGTTTTCCTTATTGAGAAGACGTTTCGTCGGTATTTTAACTCCTTGGTGGGACAAGAGAACCGAGGGATCGCTATATTTGTGAGAGGGGATAGGATGTTATGGTCACCACATGCTCACAAGACGCACGAAGAGATGGGGTTTGTTTCCCAGGGCTTGCCCGGAATATATCCTTCAGATTCAGGTTGAAAACTTATCTGAAATTTGTTACGAAATAGGAAAAAATTTATTAATTAACGATGGTCGACTGACGAGACCTGATCTACAATTTCGATATGAAACAACGGTCCATTTCATAGCCTAAATATCGGCACATGAATTCATGAATTGGGCACAGGTTCGAAGCTTCCGATTTACAATAACGTTTTATCCTGGGACAGAGTGAAGAAATGCGTAGAATGATTGCTGTAAATAGCTGGACTTGTACCAGCCAAGCCTGAACTTCATGTGTTGGAGTCGGTATAGTACTGCTTTCTCCTATTTTGTTGATAACGGAAATTTGCATTTTGCTAGATTAACTTACTGAATATTTATTTTGCTCATTTTTTAAACAATTTATTTTTAAAGTTTGAACGCAAGTGTGTTTAATTAGCTTCTTGGCTTCCACTCTCGTCAAATCGAGAAATTTTATTGCTGTAAAGGTAACTTAACGGTAAATAAAGAAGCACTAATGTTGGTTGTGTCTCAGAGATTTGTGCTTTAAAGAGTTGATGATAAAAGGTTTGCGAATGGCCAACGTTCATACCATTAAAAGCGTAACAAGAGGCATAAAATATGAGCTAGAAAAAAATGTTTTGTTAGGCACAACAGGATTCCAAAATTGAACGGGCGTTAAGGCATGAAGGAAAAGTACAAACCTCCTTTTATTGTGATGAATTTCCGAAAATATGACAAATTCGTGGCCTTGTGGTCGTTGTTGCAATTTCATCCCCGAATGAGCGTAGCTCATTTTAGTCAGCACCCCAGTTACACTCAATAATAGTAATGAGTAAATAATATTTTAATTATTACTTTTTTAACTACCTAATTGAAATTTTGTGAACAATGTTTACCTAAACAAATTTTTTTCCCTTCTTAATGAATACTTTACACTTTTGATTTGAAGGAATTTCACGTGGCCTATATCATCATCAAAATGGGTATATCCCCCCGACCAGGCCTCTGGGTTCTAGAACGGTCGGCTGACAACGGCAAGACTTTCCAGCCTTGGCAATATTTTGCAGAAACTGAAGCGTAAGTTGCTCAAGTTTTCATCTGTGTACATTTATTCTGAGTTGTAGAAATAGTTTACGTTATTGGTGTTATCCTGATAATCTTTTCGGAGACCCGTGGAAAGGGCAACCGCTCACGAAATTATTGTTATAGTTTAAGCGAGTTCATAGAAAGAAAGGAATCTCTTCAAGTGCATTGCCTCCGGAATCATCTGTGCAAAAGATGCAGATTTATCGCTTGAAGATTCGTATTGATTCCGAGTTGTCGTGTTCTCATATTTAGTTGGCTGCTTTTCCGCAAACAATAAACTTGGGAGATAGAAAATGAGAGCTTATAGAAAAAAATTCTGGTTTGAAATTGTAAACACCTGCTTCAAAATGTCGTTCAAACGTTGAGGATTCATCTCAACCTTGCGGAAAGTGCGGAAAGTCGCAAATGAAATATCTAAACGATAAGAAATCATCTCGACCTCACGAGAAATCTTGATTATAACGGTTGAAATCACATTCAAAAGGGATGAATCTTCAAAGCAACTGAAATTTCATTTTCTTGTTTGGAATGGTTGAAATCACATTCAAAAGTGGTGAAACCATCAAAAACGTATTGATAATTATCATCAAAACGTTTGAAATCTCCTTAAAGACTCGAGAATCCATCAAAAACCTAATGGTATGATCTTCAAAGCAATTGCAATCTCGTTCAAACTTTGATAATGTATCTCGACCATGCGAGAAATCCTGTTTGGAACAGTTGAATTATTGTCCAAAAGTGGTGAGTCCTTCACCATCTTCATGGAAATGATCTTCAAGACGACTTAAATCTCGTTTAAATGTGGGGAATTCATTAATGCCGTATAGGAAATGATCTTCAAAACAATGGAAATCTCGTCCAAAAGTGGGGAATTCATCGAAAACGTATTGGAAATGATCTTCAAGATGATTGAAATCTCGTTCAAACTTTGAGAATTCCTATTGATCTTCCAAGAAACCTTGTTCAGAACGGATGAACTCTCGTTCAGACAATGTGGTGTGTATGTTGAGACTCTTGTTCGATAATGTACTTCAAACGATCATTTATGTATGTTAATGAAGGTGATACGTGTATGTAGGTTTTCCTGTTTGAATTGACTCCTCTTTAAAATGATTTAAATCTCGTTCGAACTTTGAGAATTCATCTCAGGCCTATTCCTGTACTTATTAGTTTATTTTAAGGGTCGGCTCGTTTAGTTCAACTGTGTGAGGACGATGAAGATTAATGCAGCCGTAGGTAGTGTGATTTTCGTCTAAATCGATTATTTAAATACTTTTTCAGTGACTGCGAGCACTACTTTGGCGCAGCCAGTTTGGAGGAGATTACCCGTGACGACTCCGTTATATGTGTCAGGCAATTTTCAAAAATCATTCCCGTTGAACATGGAGAGGTGAGAGAAATGTGACGAGAAGCATTATTATTTGCATTATTATTATTATTTGACATTAAGCTTCCTCTGATCGCTTCTTCACTTAATTGAGTTCTAAACAGTGCGCGCTACTTGATGGCTGATCTTGTTCAGGTGTCATTTGATAACGGAGTGTGTCCAAATTGATTTTATCTTGTAGATTGTTGTGTCGCTATTGAACGGTAGGCCCTCCGCCGGTGATTTTTTCAATTCGACAGTCTTGCAAGAGTGGACACGAGCGACCAACATTCGTCTGAGACTGATACGAGTTCTAACTCTCCACGGTCACCTTATGTCAGTCGAAAGGCAGGATCCCACAGTTACTAGAAGGGTTGGTACAATAAGATTTTACGTATCTATGTGCGATGTGTGATTCCACCCATTTGTAAATTATCTGTTAATTTATTTACTACATTTTGAATGTTTAATTAATTTAATGATCTTATTTAATTTTTCAAGTATTTCTATTCAATCAAAGACATCAGTATTGGAGGCCGATGTCGGTGCAACGGTCACGCTTCCTTCTGCATTGAAAAAGACGACAACCCGTACATTCTGAAGTGCAAATGTCAGCATAACACTTGTGGCGACAATTGTGAGAGATGTTGTGACAACAAAGTGCAGAAAAAGTGGAGAATATCGAATTCTAATGCTTTCTTCCAGTGTGAAGGTATGTTTCGAGATTTGCTACCTAGCGCATAATCAAACTTTCTTATCTACTCAATGAGGTGTCAATGAGGTTTGTTGACGTTAAATAACTAAAATAACCGATAGAGAACACCAATTTGACGGTTTTCTTGGTTATAACCGATTTTTCAAGTAAGACTCGTTCATCATAACGTTTACGGTTCAAGCCTACCTTTAGACCGTTTAGGTGGGTTCTTTTCATAATTATGATAACAAACAGCCCGGTTAGGTGGATTCTTCTCATAATTATGGTAATAAAAGTTTATTTCTGGGATCTCACGTCAATTTTCTCATCATCAACCAATACAGCAAAACCAGGGTTTAAATCTGACTTTTTTTTACTCATGCGTACACCCCATTACATTTGATAAGCTTCAATAAGCTTATACAAAGTGCCTAACGCGTGCTCCCCCCTCCCCTCCCCTCGTGAAATCTTCCAATAGGAGTTAAGATGGGAATTTAATCCCTCAACCAAATTTATCAATTGCGCGCAACCGGTTCAGCGAGCATGCGAAGTTGCACAACCTCAAAAATAGTAGATAATAATGAACTCTCAAGTGTAAAACTTTTTTTTTTTTTTTTTTTTTTTTTTACCGCTAATCCATGTGATGCTATTTGTTTCTTGATTCGATTCAATTTTGGCGGAATAATGACCGAAACTTGTTTATTTCGCGTCCGTTTTTCTTTATTTTAGCCGCCTCTTTTCAGATTTTTACGGGAATTAATTCATGAGGTTTGATTAAAAAATGAGAAAGGAAGGGAAATGGATTTTTTAATTTTATTATGTTATTATTTTTTTAATTAAATTAAATTTTATTTTATTAATTTTTTTACGTTATATAAACAAGTTTTGGTAATTTTTCCCCAAAAATTGAGTCGAATCAAGAAAAGAGTAGCATCAGGGACTATTTTAGGAGAGGAGGGGGCTTGTAGGTATTTTACTGATATTCTAACAGGAAAGATGCATTACCTCGTTTATCAATACGTGAGTCAGAAACAATTATATTCTCCTTTCCAGAATGCAATTGCCACGGTCATAGTGACAAGTGTGATTACAACGCGACAGTTGATGCTCTTGGGCTCTCGATGGACATTCACGGAAAAATGGAAGGAGGTGGTGTGTGCAGAGAATGTCGTGACAATACCGAGGGTATAAATTGTGAAATGTGCAAATCAGGTTTTTACAAGCCGTATGATAAGGACATCAACGACCCAGATGCCTGCCAGCGTAAGTGCAGACTTCGTGTACAATCGGTCTTGTCGACGTGAAATCACTTGTACTTTCTCTGCTACTTACAGTATTTTTCCAGCTTGCAACTGCAACGGTAAAAAGTACACTGGACGATGTGCAGAAGGTTCAGGTGTGTGCGAATGCAAACCCAATTACGTCCAACCCGAGTGTGACGCTTGTGCTTTTGGTTTCACCGACTACGACGACTGCGTCCCTTGTACATGTGATGTTGTGGGCACTTTGGGAAACATTTGCTCGCCTGCAGATGATATATGCCCCTGTAAACCCAACTATCAGGGAGACCGCTGCGACCAGTGCAGCAGTGGCTTCTACAGCTTCCCTGGTTGTAGATGTGAGTTGTGAATATATAAGATAGGATGTACTCGCTCGTGCTCATCCTGTTACAACATTTTTTATTTACAATAAAACAAATTTTAATTTCCAGATTGCGAGTGCAACCCTGTCGGATCAATGAGCGACGATTGTGATAAAGAATCGGGTGAATGCGAATGTAAAGTCAATTTCGCTCCACCCAAATGTGGATCTTGCGCGAACGGATTTTATAATTTCCCCGATTGTCTCCGTACGTACAGTTTTAATCATATAGCAAGGCAAAATTTGCCATTATGTTTGGTACTGAGTGTTCTAGCGTCATTATTAAGCGCGGAATTATTATTAAGAATAAGGACACATTGCAAAGGAGGATAAGCGCCGACCTAAAAGACAAGACAAAGTTATATGCACAAATATACAACCTGTGTTGGGAAAGTCATGGACAAAAGGGCATAATTTTACATGAAATAAATAAACCTAGTGCTAAAATACCCGGCTGACGAAAACTGCGTCGACGTCGAAGGGAGAGCTGGAGGGGGCATGCTGTCCCGAAGGTACACAGCGAGGCTTGTTTAAATTGGGTCCATTATCTCAACACAAAAAACAGCTTTGGTCGACTTCAGCATGGTGGCAGAGTTCACTTCAGAGCGAGCACAGGATGGTACGAGGATGGACTGAGTGAGGTCTCTGTTTTGAGCTCATGTGCACTTTCACAACACAGTTACATTCAATATGACTCCAATGAATAGGCGCCTCGGCCGAGGCCTCAGCAAAGAGTGGCGCGCTAGCTCGCAATGGGCCAGAACACGTCCAGGCAGAAGCTGTGTGCGCCTCCCAGCAAATGCTCTCTTCCAGTTCTCTGGAGGCAGTAAACCTGGGGGCTTACGATTATATGTTACTGCATTGATTTGCTTAATTTCAGCTTGTGACTGCGACGTCCGTGGAACCATCGAAGGGATTTGCAACAAGGAAAATGGCGTTTGTATGTGCAAGGTGGGTTTTGACGGGCCACGATGCGACCAGTGCGTCAGAGGCTTTAAGGACTTTCCGAACTGCGTACCTTGTAATTGTTCTGAAATTGGAAGCTCGTCTAACACTTGCGACATTTCGGGAAAATGTTCTTGCTACGAGCGTTATTCTGGAAAAATTTGCAACCAATGCTCTCCCGGATACTACAATTACCCCAAATGTTTGGGTGAGTAAAATCCGTCAGTAGCTATAGACCTATCATTCGTATTTAGCGTTTCGTGACTCTCACAAAATCTGATCAAAAATGGCTCATTTAATCATTTTTAATTTGAGACAGAATTTTTAAAATTATTATCAAAGTACGAGTATAATAAATATATTTATTTATTAAGGTACAGTCGAAAAATTATAGATTTAACAATTAAATGTATGAAAACACGGATGTCCCCCTGGAAAACTTATTTTTTCGTGTTTCAAACGCGATTTTATATTCAAAAGTGGAGTGTAAAATTGTACTCTGATAAACTATTGGAAAGCTGATAATTTTCACGAGCCAGATGGCAGAGACTGGGCGAAATGTTTTACCCTGTATATATAGTAGTAGTATATTTTATGAACCGTCGGCACCTCTCTATCCCCCGTAAACTTGATTTATCTTCTCCCAGAATGCAATTGCGACCCACAAGGAAGTTATGGACGGTCCTGCAACTCTGACGGACATTGCACTTGCAAACCTGAATTTGATGGAAAGCTCTGCGACGTTTGCAAAGAAGGTTTCTACAACTATCCGCTTTGCGAATGTGAGTAACGGTAATTTCATTATCTGTACAAAATAATTATTTGATTCAAACGTTGATAATATGTGACGTTGCAGCGTGTGATTGTGTTCCTGCTGGCGTCAAGGAAAATTCCTCTGGTTGCGCCCGACAAGTTGCTAAAGGGCTGCTCTGCGATTGCAAGCCGCGTGTCACTGGTCGTCGTTGTAATGAATGTAAACCCTTGTACTGGAACCTTAAAGAGCACTCCCCCGAAGGATGCATAGGTGAGGAAAGCTATTCCTGACTGCTGTGTAAAGAGAAATTTATAGGTTGAATATAATTTAAGATTCACTGAGTTATCGGGATAAGTACCATCTTGGTTGTATTGCTCACGGGGGCGTTCGATGTTGCAGATTGCGAATGTTACACTCCTGGCGTATTAGGGAACATAGCCGAATGCGACGATAAAAACGGTGGTCAGTGCTACTGTAAGAACTCCGTCATTTCTCGCCAGTGCAAAGAGTGCGCAGATGGCAGTTACAATCTCCAAGAAAGCAACATCTTTGGCTGCACTGGTACGTGAATTGTTTGAGACGAATTAATTTCGGCAACTGAGCGATACTTTTTTACATTTTGTTTCATTTACAGACTGTGGTTGTGACATCGGAGGAGCGCTGGATAGTGTTTGCAACAAAACTACCGGGGCGTGCAAATGCAAAAACCGAATTATCGGACAAACTTGTAACGCGCCTTTGGAACAACATTATTTTCCTACTCTTCATCAGATTAAATTTGAAGTGGAAGATGGCGTTTCACCCGAAAATACTCCAGTCCGTTATGGGTCCGATGAATCCGAGTTTCCTGGATTCTCGTGGAAAGGATATGTGTATTTCTCAAGGCTTCAGGTAGGATTCAACCGGGGTCAATTCAATATATTACTAATGTATGGCCACTTCCTTAAATCTTCAACTAAACAGGAAAAAACTCAAAATTTAGGGTTATTGATATTTTGGTTAGTTTTATTTTTATTAGTTATTTCTTTAGTAATCAAAAGGGTCAATTAGTAAGTCAATCTCTCCGATTGACCCCGAAATTTTACAGAATAACTTTCAAGATGTCTAGTCTAGGTACAAAAAAGTGAAAAAATTTCTGTCCGCCGACTGCCATTCACGCCGTTTTTGGTGGTAGACAATTTTTCAAAAATCTAAAATTTTGGTCAGGGACCTCTTTCTGGCTCTAGTTGGTCCTTGAAACTTTTCAGCCCGGTCGAACCAAATTTGGGGAAGGTTTGGGTAATAGTGAATTTTTAGAAACTCAATTTTTGGGACCTGAGTTCGTCCAAAGTTCCCACTAAATTTTTAACGCTGAATCCATTCAGATGGGTCCCGCACCGATTGGTACCTCTGGAGGTTGGTATACGTTAAAATAAGTACCTTTTTCAAAAATGGGGTTTTTGAGATTTTTCTGTCCCTAGGCGTGTGGGGTTATCATTCCCACTAAATTTTGGACGCTGAATCGATTTGAATGAGCCCGGAACCCTCCACACTCGCTGTTTTCCCATTAATATTGCTCCAAAGAATAATGAACCATTGTGAAATAATGTACAACTTTCATTAACCTCTTAGGACTGATTCTAAATATCCAAGTTAATATGAGGGAGATAGGAATGCAAAGGTACCCTCAGATATCATTGTATTTAGTAATTGTAATAAGTATGAACTGCGGTATACTGATGCGAGGTCTAGGATTGGATTTGAAAATTTTAGTCGTGGATTATTCCGAGTAGAAGTCCTTAAATTAGGTTCATAGGGCACTTCAGTTGCAAATAGACTGTAGAATCGACGAATAAAATTTGACCCATTCCTAAAGCTGACACCTAGCATGCATAACCCTAGGTGACTTCTAGACCTAAACGAAGTTAACAACATATATTTCTCTGACCCTCTAATACTGGTATGTTTAAAATCAAGCAACCCATGATTTCAGGACTCAATCAAACTGGACATCAACATCGAGCGAGCAGCTCTCTATAGAATTCTCATCCGATACGTGAACAAGGAGCCTGACCCTATCGTAGGCACGATCCTCCTCAGGCCAGTGAGCGACGCTGAACAAGTCCTCAAAGTCGTCTTTCCACCAACTTCAGAGCCGGCGTTCGTTACCGTTTCAGGACCAGCTGGCAACATACCGTCGCCATTCATCGTTGTTGAGGGAAGCGGGAAACAGTGGGAGTTTATTATGAACGTCGAGAAAGGGCTGCTTGTGGTTAGTGTTATCCTCAGTGAGTCCTGTGTGAACCACAAGAACCCACTTCGAGCTAATACACTCCTATTTGCGCTACTTAAAGTACAAACATGTCAAAATCTGTAATTTTATGATTTGAAATTTCCAGGATTATTTTGTTCTGCTCCCATCGTTCTACTTTGAAGGGAACATCCTCGTGGAAGAAGTTAAAAAACCTTGCGTTCGTTCTAACGCCATAACTCGTACTGGCCACTGCTTAATGCATTCGTACGCTACTTTGTCATCATTCGATCCTTCCGTGACTGAGCAAGCATACGCCGACAACAGGGATCCATTGATAGAGTTTTTCTCCGACCCCGAAGTAAATGTCCTTTGCCTTTCTGCAATGGGATGTACTCTTATTTATTTAATCTTTGTATAGAGATGATCATAACTCTAAGATCTTGCTCAATTATTTCGCTTATTTAAAAAAAACTCGCTGAGTTTGATTGAGTTACCTGCTTTTGCCACTGCCAATTATGCAAGGCCCAATCTTGTTGTCGATTTTCACAACTGTTTCAATGGCCAGCGCCATCTATCAGCGCTTGCTTCGATCAGATTTCCTTTCTTTTAGCCGCATTAGGGCAAGTGGATGAAGTTAGTCCAAGAGTGGCTCGTCGCAACGCCGAACTATCACTAGAGACTGGTGTACAATCATGACAGCTTCACCGTTTATCACATAAGTTCTGTCAGAACTATAGTCGCACTCATCAAGCTCACAGTTCATTCTTATCCATCTGTAGGCCTGGCTAAGTGGGTTCTTCTCAAAACTTTATTAATAGTCGCGTATTTCTGGGACTTAATCCACACCATCAACCAATTTCTGGGACTTAATAATAATTAGATTCGATTTAAAAAAACGAAATCTGTCAGTTTTCACCCATAGATACACCCTAATTGATCTAATTAGCTTTTTATAGATTTGGCAAATGAATCAAAATTATTTCCATTTTTCAGTTTGACGATTTGGATTCCATGGCGAAATTGAGTTCAACGCAGCCAACAATTAATTTTGATATAAACTACAAGAAACGAGAACCTTTCGTCCTCGTCGTGAATTATTACAGTCCCGCAGAAACGAACGACACTGCCCTGGTGGATGTTGAGCTGAACGACTATAATCACATCGAAAGAGGCAAACTACATTTGACCGCCTGTCGATACGCGTGGACCTGTCGCCAAGTTGTTCTTGACAGCGCTGGGCGTTTTGGGTTTTTCAATCGCACGTCTGACAAGACTACGGTTTCGTTGAAGGTAAAATTTTAATTTTGAATTTTTTGTTCTTATCTGAGTATAATTATACACTCCTTCCGTTCTTGTTCTACAGTTTTCGTAGAAATTGTAAAACGCTACGTTTTATAAATTTATTCTACAAAATTTTGTCATAGCTTTCCCAAAACTTGTAAGAAAAAGCTCTATTCATCCATAAAGAGAAATATTTGTATACAATTCATTAGGAAATGTGTGAAAATTGAGTCATTTCCTGCAGGGCTTATGTTGAAATGACTGAATGAAAATTTGATTGGTGTTGAACAGAATCGGGGGTGATTATGCAAAAATCACAAATGATTTTTGAGTTTTAGGCATATTTTATAAAAATGTTATACGTTTCTTTTATTTACTTGTCACATGAATAGTTTTAGATTTATTAATGCCCGTGAATGAATTTATGATTATCAACACCTCTACCTGTGTTCGAGAAGACTTAATTTTATTGTTCTTCAGTCCACATTGTCTACCTCCTAGGACGTAAGACAAATCTGCCACGTAGATAATAATCATAAATATGGCAAATTTCAACTGAACATTTTAGTTTAGAATCACATTTTTAGCCTTGATTAGTTATATCTACGCTTTTTTGTGTATATTTTGTCTTTAATGGTCATCTTTTCACCTGCTACTCGTTCTTACGTACTTCATAGCTCGACGTTATGGACTCTGACCCCTCTTTGCCACCTCCTGAGGTCGCCATTCATTCAATCGCCGCTATACCCGCAAGCGAATGGTCTCCAGGTTTCATCAAACCGTCTCCGCAGTGCGTCATGATTGACGGAATATGTCAAGTCGCCACTTTTCCACAGTCACTTGATTTGAAGAAGGTGAGAAAAACTAATTAGACAAGAACAGGCACCTTTTTTCTTTCTATTTTACAATCTTTTTGGTGTTCCCAACAGATTGAGCTTGAAAATGAAGGGCAAGTGGAAAAGGCGATTAAGATCCCCGAAACGCTATTTGACAAATCTGTCGGTTTGGTGTCTTTGCACGACAACCCATCAGGCGTTTCTGTAAACGGGAAAGTTGGAAGTCCTGGAAACTATGTATTTATCACTCACTACTCTCAATCTTTTCATCCAGGTGCGAGGAATTTGTTTCTTCTTTATTCTTATCAGTTCTATTCCTATTGCTATTTATTCTATGTAAGTTCTTCTTGTTGAATCAAATCATACGGCGAAATAAGGAACTTTCGAGATGTGACGAGAGCATAAACTAAAGTACGCAATACCATTAATGTTTCACTTAGTTAACCAACATGTGTCTTTTTTAAGGTTTCAAGATAGATGTGACCGTCAACAGCAGCGGACAGCTAACCCCGGGAAGTCTATACGCGGCCCACTGCCCGTCCAACGTGGGGTGCAGAGCTACTCTGAAGGATATGAAAAAGAACCAAGTTTTCCCCATATCAGAAGATTTCACTTTGACTTTCAAGGTAGTTAAGCGAAATTGATTTTCAAGACAGTTTCATTACACAATGTCGCGCTTATTAAAAAAACTGTATTTTGACGCAGGGTCCCTCAGATAAATTCCTTTGGCTCGATTACATATTGGTGGCACCTGAAGGGAAATTCAAGGAGCAGTTGATGACCGAAGGCCCCGTCAGCAATGTGGATCGTTACCGGGACGAATGTGGAAAGAATCATTACTATATTGACCCTAACAATACGTCAGGTAGGTCGTATAGTTAGGAGTAAAACTTCATCGAGCTGGATGCCTTTCACCTCTCTAACACCAATAACAACCACGCTCATTCATCACAAATCCCTTGAATACTATTTTCACTCGTTTTTACATGACCCGTTGGCTACTATCAAATATTTGAATAATAGCCGTTCAAGTTCTATCGAGGTATGTAAATAGAAGGAATCAGTATTGGTATAATTGAATTTGTTTTCATTCCGTTATGTTCTCATTGAGTACAGTTCGGAAGAGGGTGCCTTTTTGGGCAATTTTACTTATTTTGGTTGATTTTACAAGGAATATGCGAGCATGTATTCGTGCGAGGAGTCAACCCCGAAATTTGGCACGATGCGTTTCATGTATTGATCAGCTCTACTCACCGTCAGCGCCGTTTTCAGTAGTAGAAACTTTTATAAAAATCTGAAATTTTGGTTCATTTCCACGATTTTTTGGGAATTAAGCTTGTGGGGTTTCATTTCCCTCTAAATTTTGGACAATGAATCCATTCATACGGGTGCCGGATCAATTAGCGCCCTCCAGAGGGGGAATTGGGTCAAAATGGGTACCTATGTACCTATTGGAATGAGTCCGGGACTCTCCACACTCACCGTTGTCCCCATACTCTTTGCTCTAATGAATAATTAACCATTGTGGAATAGGTGTTTCTATGTACGGCAAAATTTTAGAACAGAATTAGAAATTAAAAGAGATTTAGACATTTTAAAGGGTCTCAACTTTTTATGAAGGGAAAATGATGCATTCTGCGCTCCTGGACTGGGCAGAGGAGTGCATATAAAGGAATCCTCACCCCAATGGTCAATCATTTTCTTCAGTGATACAGGGTTTTCACCACAGCACATTAGGAATCCTTACCATGTTATACTCAACTGGTTCAGCATGACTGTTCTGATAAATTGACTTCTGTTTTGATAAATATAGTCTTCATCAAATAATTATTTTTCTTCTCATCGGTGCCTACTATTATTTTCAGAATTCTGTCGAAATGCTATATTCACTGTGACGACTCAATTCAACAACGGAGCTCTCATGTGTAAATGTAATCCGCTCGGCTCCACCGACCTCCAGTGCAATCAGTTCGGAGGTCAATGTAATTGTAAGCCAAATGTAATTGGACGAAGTTGCCAAGAATGTCGCGAAGGGTTTTGGGGCTTCCCCGATTGCAAACCGTGCAACTGCCCGAAAACTGCCAAGTGTGATGATACAGGTTTGAAACTAATTCAATTAAAAGTTTGCAATGAACAAAAATAAATCAAAAATACATCCATTACCGCCAAAAACTGTTATTGAGTAATTGTTTGAAAGCGCTACTTTTTTTGTTTATTTTATCACAGGAGAATGCCATTGTCACGATAACGTCGAAGGGCCAGATTGCGATCGGTGTAAACCCAACACTTACGGGTACGATTGGCGTTCCGGTTGTTTAGAGTGCAATTGTAACCCTGAAGGTGTCAACGGAAGCTTGCAATGTGACGAAATTTTTGGAACGTGCCCGTAAGTTCTTTGTGCATCGTTTATTCCTGATTATAACGGGTCTCTCAAGAACCCCCCCCCCCCCCACTCGTCTTTTCTAAAATCGAGGGATCTCAAATAACATATCTGCGCTCCGCGCGCAACTAACACTGACTTTCTTATTTTAAATGGGAACCCCATGTATTTCTTGCAGATTCGCATTCTACCAAACCTATGTATGAACTATCCATTCTATACAATCATTTTTGTTGATTGCACGCAAAGCTGCGCAACCCCAAATTGCCAATTAGTGGTTGATTGTGAGCTCCTTGATGGTGTGGCACATGAATTTTCATTGCTTTTTAACGTTGATTCGCGTGATACTATCCGTTTCTTGATTCGTCTCATTTTTCACGGAATAATGACCGAAATTTATCAATTTTTCTTTTTTAGCCCGTGTGTTTGCTCATGAAATGTTATAGGTTTGTAGGGTTATGACGAGAGATCTCAGATTAAGATCATTTTTCACTTGATCACTGAAGTAGGTCTCAATCTACTACATTTACATTTTTTTCAACCAGACTTCAAGAAGTAATCCCCGTAAAAATCTAAAGGCAGGCGCCTAAAATGCTTTAAAAATTCGGGAAGTACACAAATTTTCCTCATTATTTCGCAAAAATTGAGTATAATTAAAAAACAGATATCATCACGTGAATCAGCGTTACAAAACAATGAAAATTTATGTGCCACACTTCAGAGTTAACCATCATTCACTATTTGACAATTTTGTGGTACAACTTAACGAGCTCGCTGAACCGATTGTGCGTGACCAGAAAGATTGGTTGAAGGATCAAATTTCCATGATATATTGAGTAGAATCCGGATCTGCAATTAAAAATTGGGATTCCCATCTAAAATAAGAAAGTGTCATTTACGCATGGTTGCGCAGATATGATATTTGAGATCCTTGCAACAAAACATGAAGATTAAAAAAGAATGTTTTTGTTTACTCCCATTTGGATGATTTTACGAGGGGGGAGGTGGACAACTCGTGGGACACCGTGTATATTAGCGGTTACAACTGTTACGTAGAAGTTCCTGAAACCTAGTACTCACCCTTAAAGTGACAGTATCTATTCTTAGCCTAATTCATTCATACGTACCAGATGTCGTGAAAACGTTGCTGGGCGAACCTGCAACGCTTGCCATCCAGGGTTCTTTGGCTTCCCCGCCTGTGAGCCATGCGACTGTGACCCTAGAGGAACTACAGAGGGAGTTTGCGATGAGGTTTGTTCAATGCCGTTTTAGCCGATTCACGGAAAAATTGGAAAAAATGTTTACTTAATTTATATTTTTCTCGTAGGAAACTGCGGTATGTTTGTGTAAAGACAACGTAGATGACAGTCCAGGATCTGTGTGTGACCTTTGCAAGGAGGGGTCGTTCAACATTGACGAAAGCGACCCAAAAGGATGCACTGAATGTTTCTGCTTTAATCGAACAAACATCTGCGAGAGTTCTCGACTGTACAGAAATGAGGTATATTGTGACATTAATGTTTGGTGTATTTTTCACTGAATAATCAACCTATGTAATCATGGGAACCTCACCGATTAGCCCCGAATTGTGAAGGTTTATGTGCCGTGATGTCTTGATCAAAACACCCAAATGTCCGTTATTGGTACTAGAACAAATTTCCAAAAATTGTACATTTTGGCCAGAGACCTCTTTTTGACTGTAGTTGGTCCTCAAAACTTTTCAGCTCGATCAGACCGAATTTGTGGAGGGTATCGGCGAAAATGTATTTTTTGAAACTCAGTTTTCGGGACTTTTTGGGAACTAGGCGTGTGGGGTATAATTGTCCACTAATTTCTAACGCTAAATCCATAAATATGGGCCCCTGAACGATTGGTGCCTACTACCAGAGGTGGGTATGGGTCAAAATGGGTACCTACCTACCTTTTATAATAAGTCTGGGACATTCTACACTTACTGATTTCCCCATATTCTTGCTCTAAGGAATAATAAACCACTGTGGAAGAATTTGCAGCGTTTCTAAGTTGCATTTAGGTATTTAAAGTTTAAAGTGTTAAAGAAATTACTATGTCTAGTATGACTATATCTACTATATCTAATGCGACAGTTCCCTATGAGTAGGTAAATATATCTGTCATTCAGTCACCAATTCACGTATCGATCGTCTCACGTTAAAACCCATTTAATTTCAGTTGTACGACCTCAACGAGTGGAGCGTCGTCACAATCCAAGTGAAGAAATTTCTCAACGTTACCGAACATGATGTCGAGGTGGTGAATGACAATAACGCTCTTGGTATAAATTTGATGCACCCAGATCTCGCTGATCAACAGGTTTACTTCTCGGTTCCCGACTCCTATTTGGGCAACAAACTGAAATCTTACGGCGGTGACTTGTCTTACACTGTGTATTCCACGACGGGAATTACTGGTATTTTATTTCATTATTTATTTTTTTTTTTTTTTGGAACCGCAGATTCCTTTACAGTTAGGAAACAGACTATTCCGAATTATTGATTTGCGTTTTGCTATGATGTCATGATTCAGTGGATTGGTGTGTGTACCAGTGGCGAGGTTTTATAAATTGACAAAATAACCAATTACCCAAGGTACTGAAAAGTTTTAAAGTTGCTTAGTTGAAATAGAGAAAAATAATTAGGAATTTTCCTTTGTTAAAATAAAATTAAATATGCTAGGTTCCGCGCTAATATGGACGATAGTTAATCCTTCGGAAAATGAAATGAAGAATAGTCTGACCATTCTGTTGGTTCGAGCACTCTTGTTACCACTTCAGTTTCACCAGGCTGACTGTAATTGGAACAGGCCGGGGCTGAATGATGCTTTACTACGGTTAGCAGAGCATCACGCTGCAGATCAGGTCGTTAGGCATATTATTGCGGCTAGAAAAGGACCACAACAGCCTCGGCATCGCCTACTTACGTTAACGTCAGATTGGAGATTGAGTAGTCAAAATATGCTTTTTTGAAAAAGGGATTTTCGGCGATCTAGGCGAGTGGGGTATAATGTCCCACTAAATTTTGGACGCTGAATCTATTGAGATAGTTCTCAAGCCGGTTTGGTCTGTCAAGGGTCTTGGTCAAATGGGTACCTAGAAACCTACTTCGAAAGTGGGTTTTCGGGTACCTAGCCGTTTTGGGTATAATTTTCCTCTAAATGTTGGACGCTGAATCGATTTAAATGAGTCCAGGACACTCCTTCACTGTTTTCCCCTATTTTCTCTATGCTCCTGGTCCAAGGAATAACCAACACTGTGAAAGAATTTGAAGCGTTTTTACAATGCTAAAATCCGAAATGTATGCGCGGATCGACTGCAAAATGCATTTTTTCCCTAATTGTGCTATCTGAAGCTAATCCTTATCGTTCTGCAGGGGATCATATTACTGGACCAGACGTGATTTTGAGCGGAGCGGGCCTCCATCTTCTGCATTATTCTATCGAGCTTCCACGAGCGAACGCTCAGACACCGCTGAAAGTGCGGCTTCAAGTTTCCAATTTCAAATTTTTCTCCGGTTTACCCGTAAGCAGAGAACAGTTCATGCAGGTTTTAGAAGACCTGCAGGCCATTTACATCAGAGCTTCGTATTGGAAACAGAGTGCGACTACCAGGTAAAATTCTACATGAATCAATGCGGTGTTGAGCAATTTCTGTGGTTTTAGGAACATTACTCTTACTTATTCGTTATCCACAGTATCAGCCAAGTGAAGTTGGAAACCGCGTCTGATAATTACACGGGAATGGGACTTGCTATGTCGGTTGAAGAGTGTCGATGCCCTCCGCAGTATACTGGGCTATCATGTGAAGAATGCGCTGATGGTTACTACAGGAGTTCCACTGGCTCTTTTGGCGGATTTTGTGTACCGTGCCAGTGCAACAACCATGCTGATGTTTGTGACAAAGTCACTGGAGTTTGCCTGGTGAGTTGTGCCATTGGCTTGAAGTTATTTTGTACCTATTACCTTGTCAAAAGGTACCGATGTTATACAGGGGGTAGGTTGTTAGGTTATGACGATGAGCGCTTTCCTTATGGTTATTATGCCACAAGGAAATTATCCTAACCTGAGATTTTAGTATTAATTATTTGAACTGCGTCTCTGAGGTCAACCAATTCAAGTTCATCGCAATCTTCTTTGCATGCTGAACAATTTACCCTACAAAGCCGTCGCGAGTCTATATTCGCTTAAGACCATCGGGTTAACCCTAAACTGTGTATCAATTTACCTCAACGATGAATGAAACAATGTTTGAGAAATTGGCACTCCCACTTACAAATTTTTGAACAGTCCGGAAACATTTCAATTCTTTTAGAAAAATATTAAACACCTATTTTACAAAATACTTTTCCCCTCAATATTACGCAAATACCACATTCCGAAGTATTGTGCGACGTTATCGTATCTGTGAGGGATCTTTGGATCCACTATTTTGCCAAGCTAAAGTCTACTTACCAATACTCTTCTTTCAGAATTGTCAGCACGACACTGTTGGGACTCACTGCGAGAAATGCGCTGAAGGTTACCATGGAGACGCAACATACGGCACACCTGATGACTGCCTGATTTGTGCTTGTCCGTTCCCAATTGCCAGCAACAAGTGAGTAGTAGGTAATACATAGTGGTACAGAGGATGCGAATTACTGGGGCACCATGGGTTGAAAATAATAAAACAAGTATTAAATTATAGGTCTTTTAATGCTTATGATATTCTTCTGAAAATTCCTGACATCATTCTCCAACATTTCATTCGACACGGATTCAATTTCCTGAAGAATAGAATTCTTTGAGTGTCCTAGTGTTGATGTACACTTTTCATTTTAAATGTCCCCACAAAAGGAAGTCACATATGGACTGGCCGGGTGAGCGAGGGGGAAGATGTCTGTGACTTTCAGAAGAGGATCCAAATCTGTATCCAGCAATAAGGATGTCATCTCAAAGACATTTCCGAACCTAAATATGGCACGTAATTTCATAAATGGCATTAAAAACCTATCATTTAATAGTTTTTATTATTATTTTCAATCCATTGTGTCCCAGTTAACCAATATTGATAATATTCGTTTCCTCTGCACCACCCGGTATGACTCATTAAACGATACGCGTTGAACAACGCCCGTATGTTAAGGTTTAACCCATTAAAATGCTTTTCTTACTATATTCTCAACTACGTACTTCTATTTCAGTTTCGCCACCAGCTGTGAATTTTCACCTGACGGTGAAAGAATCAACTGTGAATGTAAAACCGGCTATTACGGAGATAGATGCGAAACGTGCGCTGCTGGTTACTTCGGATCTCCAGAAGTTAGAGGTTAACTCAGAAAATATTCTATTTTGATAGTGTTTTCCTTTTTAGTTGGTTGTTCCTTGAATAATCAACCTATGTTTTTATGCAAAAAGTCAATCTCTCCGATTCGGCCCAAAAAAAAATTTCTGGGCGTTTCAAACGCGTCTAGATCAAAATAAGCAAATGTCCGTCCGCTGTCCACATTGTTTTTGGTAGTAGGAAATTTTCTTTAAAAAATCTGAAATTTCGGTCAGGGACCCGTTTCTGGCTCTACCCAGTTGGTCATTGAAAGTTTTAAGCCCGATCAGACCAAATTTAGAGGAGGTGGGGCAGAGGTCAAAATTGATTTTCAAGATTTTTGAAATCCAGACGTGTGGGGTGTAATCTTCCACTAAATATTGGTTGCTAAATCCAATTAGACGGACGGGTGCCGGAACGATTGGCGCCCACCGGAAGAGGTCAAATGAATGGGTCAAATGAGTATCTACCTACCCATTTCGGGTAGGTAGTATCTACCTACCCACTTCCTACCCATGTGTGTATTCGAGATTCCGCTAAATTTTGGACGCTGAATCGATTCAAATGAGTCCCCATGCTGCTGGTCCGAGGAATAACCAACCCCCTTGAAGGAATTTACAGCGTTTATTATTTTATTTCTTGAATAATCATGCCAGAGGTCAACCTCTCCGACTGTGCAAAGATGTCTGCCGTCTTGCCAGATGCATTAAGTGGATTTTAAAAAATTTGCATCACCTGGTGCTAGGTGTCGAGCGGTATTGGTGCGATCACTTCAGTAACACTTTTTTTATAGTGCAGGTATGATTGCGGACGTGTACATTTGACTTCAGTTCCCCCAACCTATCAGTGTGCGATTTTTTTTTTTTTTAAATTTATGGGCTCATTATAAAAAACGCTGCAAATTCTTTCACAGGGATTGGTTATTCCCGTAAAAACGGCGTACGGCGGACGGACATTTAACTTTTTTGACCTAGACACCTTGAAACGCCCAGAACCTTTAAAATAGGACATGACAAAAACAAAAGACCTATTATAGCACCGGAATGGACTCATTCTGTGATCTTACTTTGGGATTATCTAATCTCAAAGTGCTCAATTTTCAACTACATTTTTCAGGTAGCGTTTGTAGTCCTTGCAACTGTTCTGGAAACATCGACCTTCAAACCAACGGCTCTTGCGACTCAGTGACCGGCCATTGTGAAAACTGTTTGTACAACACGGCGGGCCCTGCTTGTAATTATTGCAAATCTTGGTATTATGGAGACGCCGTAAACCTCAAAAATTGTCAGAGTGAGTGTCAAGGAATTATTTCTGATTCATATTTCATACAACGGGCCTCATTTAGGATGTTTTTCATGTTCTAAAATTAAAAAGGAGAAATTACTCAATTCAGGTTGCTCTTGTGAAACTTGCGGTACGCATCGTTGCGACCACACTACAGGCCAATGTGAGTGTAAGTTGAACGTGGAAGGGGAAAAATGCGACCGCTGCTTGGAAAATCACTACGGCTACGATACGTGCCAGGTACTCTATCAAAAGGATAACCTATTGATATATTGACGCTGACTTTAGTTTGATTATTTTCTAATTTGGTTCGTAATTTAGATTTGATATCCAAAACGGGCTGAAGAAGGTCTTTAAAATGCTCCAAAAACTGAAATCTTATCACAAATTCGGGCTCTGTTTGTCTCTACCTCGTTTTTAGTCAGTTCGTCGTTAACGGAGGCAGGGTGTGGGGCTGTGAGGGGGATTGTGTTTTTTCCCTGTTCCGATATTTATGCTGCTCAATCACATTATCATCATTCCAGGGGTGCAGACCTTGCAATTGCGCGGAGGCGTCCGAAAGCAAACAATGCGATGATAGAGATGGAAAATGTCGATGCAAACCTGGTGTCACTGAAACCACTTGCAGCAAATGCGCTGAAGGATATTGGAACTACACTTCCGAAGGGTGCACGGGTAAGGACTGAGTAGACTGTAACCGTCTGTCCAAGAAATGTCCATCCATCTCTAAAATCTATGTAGTCCCCACCCTTCTTGTTACTTTTAAACGACTAATGACTAATGGCTTTTAGTTTGTTCTTGCAACGAGGGTTACTCCGAAGGTGTCGGATGCGACCCAGAAACCGGCACATGCCATTGTCTCCGGGACGTAATTGGAGAAAAATGCGATCGCTGTCCGCACCGTTGGGTCCTGGTTAAGAGCCAAGGTGGTTGTCTCGAGTGTGACAAGTGTGTACACGATCTGCTCGACGAAACTGACAAAATTCAAGCTGTCCTACAGCCGATCAGTGATGAGTTCGAGGTAAGCGTGTGTTATTGAATAACAATTTAAATTGTATTTTTATCATGGTTCATAATGGCTACGTTAATTTTCTCGTTGTTATTTCAGTCAGTTGCTTTATCCCATTTTTCTAAACGACGTCTCATTTACATCAATGAGTCGGTTGACCATCTACTCCCTAAAGTACAACAAGAAAGCCAAAGATTGGTCATTGACGCCTTGAAAGAAAACGTCGAACTCTTGGAAGACGGCGTTTCTCGCAATGAGGATGATGTGAGTTGACGGTTTTTGTTTATTAGTGGCAATTTTTTTTGCATACAAACAAGTTGTCGTCTACTCGTCCACATTCTAAATGTATATCATATCTGTCGATCGTTTGGACCGCTAAGGCTAAATATTTTCACTTAATAGTTCTAAACGGTGCCATCACGTTGCGCTTCAAAATTAACTGAGAGAAAGTTACTAAAAGCAGATAGAATTTTCACGATTAAATTTTCTAATTGATCCATATACATATATACATCTTACACATCATGGCCTACCCCTCTTTAAGAAACCCTTGTGCTGAGGGGAGGAGTCTTCTATCATTTCACCCTCATATAAGCTTACAGCGTGCATACAATTTTTGCTACCTGTCACGCATATACAGACTTAACTGACCTCTTGATGCTTAACTAAAAGGTATTTTCAATAATCTTCCCTCACCCGCTCTCGTTAAACCACCTTCATCAATTTGCTCTAATTTCTCGGAACATATGAATCATTTGCCTCAGTCTTGCTATTGCTATCAATCGTTCTACAATATCTACCCCCCATTTCAATATTTGGTCGACTTCCACTCTTAAGTACCTTGTGGAAGCAATCTGTTTGATTGTTTGGCAATCTCATTCCTATTCATTCCCTTTTTTAAACCCACAAGGTTCATCTTATCAGCATTAAGTTTTATTCCTAAACTATGAACTACCGTACCGAATCTATTCAAATCGATCATGGCTACTCGCCACCTACTGGGGGAGCGTATGGGATAAATGGGGGTATGAAAACTTGTTTTTGAATAATTAACTGCTTTGAAAGAAATATTTTTGAATCTTTAGCTGGCATAGGTGGGTATGTCAGTGAATCGATTGGGGTTTGTTCACGAATTCTGTTGTGAGTTACTGATTCGACATGACGTCATGATGATAGTTTTCGTCCAAGTAAGTTTTACTATGCTTACAGAAAAATCGAGCTTGGACCAAGGTGAACAACACTTTGAACACTAAATTAAAAACGGAGGCCTTGAAAGTGGCTCAAGAAGCCATAGAAGACGCCAATGATGCGGTGAAAGAAGTTCAAGACATAGCGCAGAGCTTCGAGTCAGGCACTGGTATGTTCATTTTCTAGTAATGTGACGTAGGTGAACCTCCCGGATAACGCAGTTGCTGCCATTTATATCTTCCTTAGGTCCGAAATTAGGAATATCCAACTTGGAGTTTGAAGAGTCTCTGAAAGAAGCCAAAGATATTCTCGAAAAAGTCACAATTGAGTTGACGGTAGAATCCAAAATTGGAGACCTCAGAGAAGAAATCGAGGAAACTCACGTCGCCAAGGCGGACAAAGCGCTCGAAGGGATACAAAAATTGAAAACTCCTCTTGACGCGCAAGAAATCGCTCTATTGAAATTGAAAGACAGAATCAAGGCTCTGGATGAGAAGATTGTAGATTTGAAGCAGAATTCAAGAGAGGCCATCAAAAAAGCCAGCGAATTGAATCAGAGAACGAGAAAACAAAGGTAGGTTTATTTATTTATTTTAAGAATGAGTTACATATTAGTGTTTGAAATCAGTGCACCTCGTGAGGCTTTTTGAAGCTGAGTGCTGATCGTATAGGACCAGGTTCCTTCTAATTTATTACAAAAAGTACCTTAAATGGCTAGATAAGAGTACATTTATATTTTTATTCGGATTTATTCACAGTTGAAATGTATTTTGTTTTTGGGAAAGCACCTTCTAAATGTCGAATTTTCCTATCTCTCTAACTCTGAACCAACTTTATATGTATGTGGGGAAATCAGTTTAACTTCAACTTTCAACACCGTGTATTTACACGGTGGTTGGTATTCTAAAACTCATTTGCAACAAAAAGTGTCTCCAGGACTTTCCTTGTTAGCGGCTTTGTTTCCAAGTTATTCACAATTTACGATTTATTTCGTGTATTTAACCTGACGTCATCAAAACCGGCATTACTCCATTAATTTACAAGATAATTTCAAGTCTGAGTACATCGTTGGAAAGAGCGTCAAATTTCCCTCTGATAGGACCCTCAACGCCTCCAATAGTATAGTACAGATATTCACTAATTCAGTCTGGTGTTAGTAATGAATGAAATCACGAAACCTCGTCAACATTCAGCCGGGCAAAGGAAACATTTCCCCCAGAAAAATTCTTGCGTTCAAACGTTGAAAAACTCCCCCAAAATACCAACGTGTGTGTGGGCTTTCCAACGGTGTATTTGAATTTATTTTTGTTGGACAATTTAAGAGTGAAAATAAGTTTTATGTGGAAAAAAATATAAATCAAGGGGATGTGAGGTGCTAATGTGACTTCTCGAAAAAACTCGAGGCGGAGGCGCGGCTTGGAGATTGAGGACAGTGTGGACATTAGCACCTTACCTGCTCATTTTCAAGGGAACGGGGATACTTGAGAGTGCTGCAATTCAGCCCGAAAAATAATTCAAGTGTTTGCGGAATTTGTTACGTACATCATAAAACCACATTTCAGTAAAAAATTATCTTTTCCCCTTGAAACGTCATTGACGGAGAGGGGACCGCCAGAAGGAAAATTTGATGAATTGAATCTTTCCAACGGTGTACTCAGATTTGAGATTATCTTGTAAATTAAGGGAGTTATGGCCGTTTTAGTGACGTCAGGTTGACTACACTAAATAAATCTTTAGTCGTGAATAACTTGGAAACTCAGCCTCTTAAGAGTTAAGTCCTAGAGAGACATTTTGATGCAAATGAGTTGTAGAGTCGACGTTAAAACCGTATAATATATGCTTTGTTTCCTCAACACTCAATATCCGTGCAACTGTAGTTGTTGAGGACATAATTTAAACGCTACAACGTTTTACTGTTGGCTGGCAATAGACATCCATCATCTGCTGTCTTTACAGGGATCAAGAAATTCCCGAATGGTACGAAAAAATCAACCAGTTGAACGCCCTAGCTCTGAAGCAGCAAGAAACAACCGACGAAATTTTGAAAAACGTCACTTCTCTCCTGTCTCGATCTAGCAACAATTTGCTCTTGAATTTCACTAGTAAGTGAATATACTTATACTATTTCAATTTATCGCTTTTATTTGTACGCAGTTTGTTATTTTGGACTTCCGCACCGTCATATGTGACTTTGATTAGTCGTTCGATGATTTTCAGCGACGAAAGGCGTTTACGCCGAGAAAGCAACAGAATTGGACGATTTACTTAACAATAAATTGAAGCCAATAATTATTGATGAGATGGTTGGAAGAGTGAACGACGCGCTTCATCATGCCGTGCAATTGGAAAATCGAGTTCGTATGAATTAAGTTGATAATATTATCGTTCAGAAGCGTTGCGCTTGAGCACAGACAATAAATATCTAATTGATGTATAAGAACACGTAATATCCGCTAATTACTTCAAGTGTTTATTTCTCTCAGAGGGTCATTTTATTTACAAGAATACCGTATTTCAGGCTAAAGAACTTCAGTCTCTTAGTTCTGCAGGCACCGATGACTCCAAAGCCATTCAAGCCTACAACAAAATTGTCAACGTACTGAGGGATGCGCTCATCACTGCGGAAATGGCGCGCAACGTTTCGGAAAATGCGGAAGAAACTGTGAGTATGAATTTTGGTTTATTATTTTCTATGTCAGGAACTCTCATGGGGTGAACAGTGAGTCCTTGGCTTGACACATTGAGCTGAGTAAAAAAATTGATGTAACTAGCTGGAAGGATACAAAAGACCTTCCGCTCACTGGCAATCACGATAACCTATTTCTCCTACTTCCGACTTTGTGGCCAATAGAAATGCTCACCAGGGATGGACCTATTCGAATAATGATAAAACACATAGATCGGAAAATATGAATGTGAATAAAAGTAAAGCCAAAATCACATTTTAATGATTATGTTGTTACCATTATTCACAATCACAAACGTGCTGTTGAAAAAAAGGAACTCCTTGGAGAAACAATTTTAAAATTTCTCATTTGTAGGGTTTTTGTTTGAATGACTTAAACCTGAGGAAAAATTGTGACGAAATGCTCGTGCCGCAAAATGATCGACAAAACGTGGGGATTTACACCCGAAATGACGGCCTGAACATACATGGCAATCCCCAGACCTACGTCACGTATGCCTCCCTAGTATGTTGGGAAGCCACCTTGCAAGCCCCAATCCAACAGCGGTCCAAATTGCAAAGACTGGCGTGCTTGAGTTCGCCCCAGGTAGCTATAGAGATCCTGCTGCCCCCCTCCCCCTCTCGACCTTTTGGTGCAGCGGTGTGCATTCAAGGCTGCCGGAGAATGGTGCTCTGTGGACAAAACAAAGGGCGACTTAGGGTCCTAACAGAGGTTCTAGACTGTGTCAATGTTGATAAGTTAGCCCTGATGCTCTCATATGTCATGCAAGAGAAGAACGCATACCAAATAACATCCGTATACCATTCAAAGTGGTCATTCGAGGCCTGACAGCGCTGGAAGAGAGGCTTACCTACACTTCCCTCAGGCTCGCAGCAATTGGTCTTGGGGTGAAGAGCCGGACCATTCCCTGGCTGATCCCCTTGGCCGGTTCGTTACAAGCAGAGGTCCTTGCCATTACTACCTGCATGCAGGAGATCCATAATAGGGAATAATTTGCACCTGAAGCACTGTAATTTCGGATAGCCTGGCAGCGTTAAAGGCCATTGCAGCCTGCAATTTCACCTCATGCTGGCTGGGAATGTCTCCTCTCAAAGATGAACTTGGTGATTCTCTTCTGGACTCCACGAGGGCATTCGAGAGGAATCCACTCCCATTTAGTGACGTTACGATACTTTCGATATTCACTGATATCGGTATTTTCTTTCGATGTTTCCAATATTTGTGTAATCGAGTATTGGAACAAAAATAGTCGTATCGGTTTTTTAAAATGCAAATTTTTAGACGTTTTTATTAATTAAAATTTAGATTACATGAAGGGAACATGTCACATAAAAAGGTTATAATATTCAAAGTTGTAAAAAAAAAATCATTTTGATGTGTTTACGTACATACGTAACATTCAAATTTTGTTTCGTTTATTTATTTTGATTGACAGAACTGTTAAACACATAAAAAGTACCTTCCAGGCCAAAAAAGCCTTTTCTTGCTACAACTGCTAGATTTTTGGATTTAATTAAGTTTATAAAAAAGGAAAAAATTAGGTTGGTATCAAATGATATACTACTGAGTAGTATCGATACTTTTCTTCAGATATTTGGACTAATAACGGTATATCGACTTATATAAAATATTTATTTTGATACCGGATTGAAATCGAGAATCGCAACGACACTACTCCCAATAGTCCTGAAACCTAGATTGTGACTTCCAATTGCTTCCTGAACCAGCAGGGCAAATCATGGGATCGCTTTCAACTGGCTGGATTCTGGCTTAGGTAACCTCAGGCCTCAGGCAGTCAGAGCTCCTCATTTCACTGAATGCAAAAAAGGTAAAGCAGTACTCTCCGCCCTCGCACAAAAGAGGGGAAAACGAAATGAAGAAATCGTTGTTGCATTCGCAAAAAGCTCAAATAAATTTGAGAAAAAGTACAAATATAAATTATAATTATAAATATAAAGAAATGCGAGTTTTAGCGAGTTACCTTCCTGACCTTGTCGTGTCAGTCTCACCTTTTCAATTACTCTACATAAGTCGTCATGTCTTTAGTCTTCTGGCATCGGCGATCGAGCTATGGTAGCTGAAGAGGACTCAATCAAGCTTCAAAAGGATGCTAACGCTGCGCTCAAGAGAGCCGAAGACCTTGAAGCCTCTTTAAATTCGGCTGTTGACGAAATCGCTCGTCTCAATCAGACCAGAGATGATATCGACGGCAGCATTAACTGGATTGACAAGTAAGTTGGGTTTCATCTCCATTGCAGAAATGTTGGGGATCACAGGACATTAACGGTTTTCTTTTTTCCAGTACAATTGACAAGATTACTCCAAAAGAACCTGACTTCAGTGTGATCGCAAGTGCGGAAAGAACTTCGAGCACTGTTGATGAAATACGTGAAACCGTAGGAGATACGTTGGACAGTGTAAAAGATGCTAAAAGCTTGACGAAAAAACTCGTAGACGACCGTTCGGACGGAATCAGTGCCCTCAACGAAACGTCGAATATTCGTAAGTATTGATTTAGTCTCCGTTCAGCTGACAATTGGAGTATAAGCTACATTCAATACACTTCCTAAGCTCTTTAGGAAGGGGCCTCCAAATCCCCGGTATCATAGTATAATAATTTACGCTTGGTCAGTTGCTCGCCATGCTTGCTCTTACTGCGTGAAGTAAGTGTATGAGGAGTTATGAGAAACAATTTATTTTCCGTAATTATTGATTATATTTGGCTTAGTAAAATCTTGAAGATCCCCGCTCCTCTTAATCAACTCTTCTGGCTCGTTTTCCTCTATTTTTCGATTTAATTGAAGCTTCCAAGCGTCAAAATTTTGTGCAGCATTCTTCGAAATGAGCTATCACTCCTATCAGTTCCATTCTGACAGTGGTCAACAAAAAGTGTTTTAATTCCTTCCACAGTGGACGAGGCTCAGAGCATTTTGCCCAAGTTGACCGCATCGGCGGATAGCTTGATTACTCGGCCGAAAAAGATTTCTGCCACGCAGAGTAATGTGACGCAATCCTTGACGAATCTCAAGAAACAAATTGAACGAGCTCGCGACGCTGCCAACAAGTGAGATTTGCACACACTTTGCACGACGGACTCATATCTACTAACATAAAATAATTCCAATTGATGTATAAAGCAGCAATTATTCCATAATGGTTGATTATTCCTTAGGGCAAGATTATGGAGGAAATAGCGAGTATGGAGCGTCCCGGACTCATTCCCATCGATATAGCGTCCAACAGTTAGCGAAAAATGACACTCAACACACCTAAGTCTCCAAAAGACTCGAAACCCCTTTTTCAAAATTCCCACGTATACCCATACCCATCATCATTGGGCGCCAATCGATCTGGACCCATCTTAATGGATGCAGCGTCCAAAATTTAGTGGGAAATGATGCCTCACATGCCTACATTTTCACCCATACACGTAAATTTGGTTCGGTCGGGCTGAAAATTCAACCATTGTGGGTTTTCGGCTGGTTATCCTTTGAGTAATCAATATCTATAGTTTCTTGCTCAAGGTAACGGGGGTCGACCAAATCCGGTCAGCCCCCAAAATTGTTTCCGGATGATGATGTCTCTAGAACAAAAAAGGTACCATGTCCGTCCACACCATTTTCGGTAGTAGACAAAATCTGAAATTTTGGTCAGGGTCCCCTTTTCCGGCTCTAGTTGGTACTCGAAATTTTCCAGCCTCATCGGTTCAAACAAAGGGGATTATTTCGGTTTGTCATTTTCCACTAAATGTTAGACGCTGAATCGATTAGAATGAGTGCGGGAACCTCAACACTCATTGTTTTTCCCCATATTCCCCATGCCTCCGGTCCGAGGAGTAACCTAACTCTGTGAAAGAATTTGCAGCGTTTTTATCTAGACGTCATGAAACGTATACTGTCAAATTTTGGGGCCATTTGGGCATGATTCATAAGAAATAATCAACCAATAATCGCATCTGACCACCAAATTGATTATATCCCGCGGGATTTATGTACTATCAGTATACTTTTCATGCATGGTGACAGTAACGATCGACTGATTGCAGGATCAACGTTGGTGTGTTCGTTCAACCGGATACATACTTGCAGGAGAGGATCCCATCGAGCTTGCCAGAGCAAGAAATCAACAATTTTATTTCTCTGTTTTTCAAGAGCCATGTCGCCGACGGGTTGTTATTGTTCCTCGGTAACGAAAGAAGTGGCGACAAACGATCTAAGAGGACCATCAATACTGTAAATCATTTTAAAATATGTATACATTCTCTTTAGGTATCCTGTGAATAAGTATTTTTTGTTCAAGTATCTTAATTGTATTAATGTTCTTGATTACAGGGAGACTTTGTTGCTCTTGAACTTCACGGATATCAACTTCGTCTTACCATCGATCTTGGTGACGGTCCCACGAGTATTGTAAACGACAAAGTAATCGGTGGTGATCGTTGGTATCAAGCCATCATTGAAAGGTATGTATCAACTCTCACGATGAAAATATCCAGATTGAAAACGGTCTTATGACTAAAACTGTAACGATGCTGATCCCAGGACTGGCAAAAGCTTGAGGCTCACGGTCAACGAAGAATCTCGGAATAAATCCATTATATCATATATCAAGGAGGGCCTCGTTAAAGGACAAGCGACTGTGTTGAACATCAACAAAGCGTCTTCCAAGTTGTTTATTGGAGGTAGTACATTCTCAGTATACATCAAAATCATAAGTTCAGCTCAGTATCATCATTAAACATGAATACTTCAGTCCCTAGCATTTCCCGACTCATCCAAACCTTGATTACGCAATCGAAAATTTCACATTTTACCAATATTCAAAACATATCGATTCCATCATAGGTATGAGTCCGGACTTCAATCGACCGACGGCAGTTCGTTTTGAATCATTTAACGGTAGAATCGCCGATGTCATCGTTGGTGACAGCGTTGTTGGATTGTGGAACTTTGAAGACGAAAGAAATATTCAACCTACAGGTCGAAGGTAAACACACCTCTTCAAGATCCCTTTCTAATATGGTTTTGAGGTATAAAGATTTCCAAGTACATAAGTAATCATTACGCAGGCAGGAGTTGGAGAGGACTGTTGCTTCAACCGGTTGTCGATTCAACGGCGATGGTTGGGTTGCTCTTGAATCCAAACCTTACGTCAAAGCGTTGGTGACCAAGTCGCAAGTGTCTCTGGATTTCAAAACACTCGCCAAAGACGGCCTCCTATTCTTGTCCAGTAACGGCTCCACTTATCTATCTATTGAGCTTCGTGAAGGACGAGTATACTTTCAGGTAAGTGATGCAGAAGATTGTTGTCAATGTTGTAATAGCTCCTACAAAAGGGATGGTTGGGTTAGCTAGGGCGAACGAAGCATACTGCTGTGCCATTTGTGGAGGAAGAACGTTGTAGATACGATTAGCGATGCATCACTAAACGAATTGTTCTTTAAAAAAAAAGGGAAAATGATACCCCACCATACGCCTAGTTCCCAACAAGTCCCGAAAATTGAGTTTCAAAAAAGATCAGTCTGAAAAGTTTCGAGGATCAACAAGAGCCAGAAAGAGGTCCCCGTCCAAAATTTCAGGTTTAAAAAAATATATATATACTACCAAAAACGGCGTACGGTAGAATCTTTTCAGCCCAATCAGGCAAATTTGGAGAGGGTATGGGTGAAAAATGAGTTTTTTAAATCGATTATTGGGACTTTTTGGGAACTAGGCATGTGAGGCATCATTTTCCACTAAATTTTGGACGCTGAATTCATTGAGATGAGTCACGGACCGATTGGCGCCCTCCAGAGGGAATATATGGACCAAAAGGCTTACCTACCTACCTATTGAAATGAGTTCGAGACACTCCATACTCACTGTTTCCCCCATACTCTTGTTCCAAGGAATAATAGACCATTGTGGAACCATTTGCGGCAATCAAGACAACATGAAATACACGAACCAATTGTACATGCTTATCTTTTTGAATAATCAACCATAACATCCATTCATGTTTGTGTTTCAACAGTTCGACCTGGGAGCCGGCCCTGTTTTCATGATCACGCCTGACAGCTACAATGACGACGTGTGGCACCATGTCGAAATCGGCCGCCTTGAAAGAAAGGGCAAACTGCGAGTTGACGGACACGATTTTGGCGAAGAGACCGCTCCTGGTGACAACGTCAAGCTTTCGGTAAATTGCAAACAAAGTCGTTGGATTTGATTTGTATTTTCTTTTGATCAGCTTTTAATCCGTTTCACTTATGCAGGTTCCGTCGAGGATCTATTTCGGTGGATATCCTGAAGTGCCACCTTTCGGCGTGACAGATGTTAACTTCGACGGTTGCATTGATCAAGTCAAATTCGACAGCGCTGCTGATCTCAACCAATACTCGGAGTCTTTTGGAATCAAACCAGGCTGCCCTGAAAAGGTACGTTTGGATGCTTTGAAGACTCTACAGACCTCCCTCTGTTCAAGGAGTCCTTTATTGTAAATTTTTATTCTCTTTTCAAGGTTGCCAGTGTCGTATCGTTTGAAAGTGGAGCTCATGGCTACGTTAAATGGCCAAACGTCTCTCGGTCAGACGATAAAGCGCTCGAGTTGATCCTCAGGTTTAAAACGCTTTCTCGTGAAGGAATCCTAGCCTTTGCTATTTTCGATCAGTCGAGTATATCGTTGAGGTTGGAAGAAGGTCAACTGGTTGTGTACCATGGCGCGACTCAGTTGATTGTTACTCAGGCTTTGAATACTTACAATGACAGAGCTTGGCACGTTGTTTACCTCACGTACGATGAATTTTCTTTGAAATTGATCGTTGACGATTCTGGAACCTACAAGTAAGTCAGTCTTAGTCTCGTTGCTACCCGTATTTGCTTTTCAACTATTTACGGATGATTGTGCGTTCCTCTAGTCTTGAAGACCCACCTAAAGTGCGGATGCTCCATGGTGACTTGTACTTTGGTGGCGTTTCGTCTTCAGCAGACGCTGAAGCTGCTCTTGCCCCAAAATATAACGGCTGCATCAGTGACGCGACTCTTAACGGCGTTATTATTAATTTCGGCAACCTTACGGACATACCAAACGCTATTATTGGGAAGTGCGTACTGTATCCTCGGCCAATTCATCGACCACCTCCACCGGCTCCTAAGCGTGAGTACCCTTGTAGAGTTTAATGTAGATCTCGTATTTGAGGTGGAGGCCGCTAATAGTACGAGAGGCTTATTGTGCACCTATCCCCTGGCAATTCTGCCCCCCCCCCCCCCCCCATTCAGGATTCCTCTCGCCAGTCTGTCTACCTTCCCGATATGTGTTATCCTAGATGAACAACTTAACTTCGTCCTTCAAGTTCGAAAGAAAGATTCCAGCTATTCCAGCTTGCTAGCCGCAATGGCTGCAGGAATGTGCGTTACTATCTGTACCCCTGATTTCGAAAGCCCAGTCCAATGAGGGGCCTGCTGGAACTAATAAGGTATACCGGTATTCCTGGGGCGTCGATCGATTCGCCACATATCCCAGTTAAGCCCATGTATCAACTCACCACACTTAAATTGAAATTGATGTGATGACTCGATACGTACCGACTCGCCACATCAAACGCAAAAAATGTCTGTACTGACTGTACCTACCCCCTACAAGTTTTGCTGCAGAACTTTTTCGGCCAACTAGTCCCTATATTTTAGATTTCATTGGAACTCACCAAGAGAAAAACCACATGTAGTGGGCACCATTTAATAGAGCTGTAAATGCTGCGTCGGAGTCAAGTGGGGGCCGGGCCGCATTTAGCTTTGATCCACGTTTCGATCTGGATTTCCTTAAGAACCTCCATTACCTTCCATATGCAGGGACGAGGGTGGGACAACTGGGCGATGAAGTGGGAGTGGAAGGATTCAGATCCATTCGTTTTCTGGAGGTTTTCTTTACTCGCCCTCGTTGCTGGAGGTAAATTGGCGCAATTCATGTCTACATAGGTGTCGTAGACGCAATCGGCAAATTTAACTCACAAAACGTCCTCTACGTGGATGGGCTCAATGTAAGACAGTCCAAAATATGATCGCAACCAATACCCAGAGTATCCCTCGCTCACGTACTCTGTTCTCACTTTCGTGAAGCTGTTGATTTGTCGGTATCACGCTTGCCATAAATGGAATCGGCACCCTCGCATTTGACAAGCGGGAAAACCTTTGCGGATGGCGTTGTGCGCAGCCGATTCGAAGTCAACAGTTATCACTTTTGGATTGAGCTGCAGATTGTGACCCGAACATAAACCCGTGGGAAACGTGACAACACCTGAGTTCTGAGGAGTTTCTCATTTGGAGGAAACAGTATAATAACTCTGATAGATATCTAAAGGGCCCTGAAGGTGAAAACCTACAAAACATTTGTTCAGGACATTTCCAGGCTTAAGCCCTCACCACCCTCCAGCCAAGCAGGCCAACCAACCCACTTGTGAAATTTCCATTCCACCCAAAATATTTTTGAATCAAACAATAAACCAAAATATCATCTCCTCACATGATTTTGTTGCTTCAATAGCTCGACCGCCAATCACTGCTGAGACGGAAAAACCATCGCCACCGCCTGCTGGTGAGTACAGGAAAAATCTTGACACTGAATGATATTGATTGTGACGTATTTTACAGTAATTAGATTTTGAAACCTTCAAATTTCAATTTAAAGTGGCCGAAGTGACGACAGCTAAACCGAAAATTCACCGCGACGACAGCAGAGACTGTAAACTGCCGCTATACCCTGTCCTTGATGACTCAGGCGAGGACTTGGGGCTCCGGCTTGGTGGGTTTTCCAAACTTAATTTTAATTGCGTTTGAATATTTGTAATACGAATTCGTAAATGTTATGTAATGAAATGTAATTTCCGTCAGGTTCGGCCCCTAACAGCAGGTTGGAGTTTGTCAACGTTCAACCCAAAATCAAACATAAGTACGAGTTTTCAATTGAAATCAGGACTCGTGCTAGCGATGGTGTCATCTTCTTCACCACTAATCCTCGGTCAAATGACTACGTCGCAGTTTTCTTGAGGGATGGAAAGGTGATTTGATTGTTTTTTTTTTTTTTCGAATCTAGACAGTAAAAAGATCAAAATCTCCATTTTACAACGCTGAGCCACGAGGTGCACTCAGTTTTTTGTATCCATTAGCTAGGACACACTCTCGAAGCCCAAGAACAATGTTTGTAATGGTTTCCATTTGTCATCGAACCAACGAATCATTGAATTATCTGTGTCTACAGGTCAACTACGGATGGGATTTGGGTTCTGGTGAAGCACATCTCGTCTCAAACGATCCGATCAACGACGATAACTGGCACATAGTCGTTTTTAAACGACAAGGCGAAAGTGGAACTCTCATAATTGACGACAGCATCCAATCTGAGGGAAAGTCGATGGGACAAACTAAACAGCTCAACGTATCAGCGCCTTTTTACGTGGGCGGTATCAGCCCTGCGGTGCCAAAAGACAAACAGTTCGGTTTGAAGGTCAATGAATTATTTTGCTAAAATTAGCATAGAGCAAATCTGTTGACATAGGAAGGTTTTGCATACTTGGGTCAAGTTGAGATGGGCAAAATATGAATTAAGAATAAAAGTACCTATCGGTCAAAAAATATTTATGAACCCTTACTTAAATATTTATGAATATGTACTTACTTATAAATTAACAAGAACAAATTTTGAAAAATCGCACTGTTCATAATTCAACTAAAATTCACCTTCTTTGTAAATAGTGTTGAAAAATGATGCTTTTTTTCCTAAATAATAATTTTGTAATGTATTTTTTATCTCAAATTCTTCTATTACGATTAGTTTTACTGAAATCCAAGTCAATGCAATTTAAATCCAACGAAAAAATAGCATTAGCAGTAATTTTTTTCCGGTGGAAAGGAAAATGCTTTTGAAATTCATCCACAAAGATCGCTTTTTATATCAAAGTATCCATAAAAAATGCAAATTTTGAAAAAATTGATCTAAATAAATGAATTATTCTGGTGCGAGGTTTTGCGAAGGTATCTAGGTCTTGTAGAAGATGAATAATTATCTAGTTTTGCTACCAATTTGTCAAAGTTTTGTAAAAAAAAAAAAACCAAAAAAGTTTCATTATTTTGTGGTATGTTTACAAATCATGCTAATTGTTGAATTTACAATGAACTTATTTTTCTTTTTAAACATTACTCAAACTCAGTTCGACAATGCAGAGAGTAACACAACAATGTAGAATGCACATTGATGTGGGTTTATCTTTTTCCATGTAGCTGCAGCTTTACATTAACGTCAGCTTACATGAACAGGCTGCCGGCATACAAGGTGGGGCAATAGAAACAGCGCAGCTTTAAAACGGCATTTTCAAAAAAAAACTGCGCCACTTGGTTTGTTGTATTTGGTTCAGTAGTACGTCCCATTTTTCTCACAAGTTTTAAGGACCACATCAACATGATCATGGCAGCGATGCACTGATAGAGGGCGATTTCAGAAGTTTTTAACCGCCTTCTGGCACATATTGACGGGAGTCACGACCTTATTCGGGTCTATATTTCTCCCATTATGTGAGGACGGTGTGATGGTAATTTTTTTTTCCTTGGGGAAAAAATTGCAAAATGCTCAATTTTGGTGATTTTGTGGGCCACTCCTCAGAGACACGGAGAGCGTGGGGAATATCTGCCGTAGTTTCGTCATCGAAGTAATAGCTGTGTGGGCCGTAGCCAGATCTTCTCAGGGTTCTTCAGCTAACTGCTCATATTCTGGATCATAAAAACGTTTCTAGCATGAAAGCACAAAGCCACACGGTCCTGTTTCGCCCACCCTCCTCATAAAGCAAGCCCCTATCACGTGAACGTCGAAATGGCACACCATGTAGTAACTTTCGGGGAGAGGAGAGGTCTCTTGTAAACTTTCCTTGGATTATTTTTAGCCCAATAGCGATAATTATGCCGCCCGTCAATATTTGACAGAAGGCGGTTGAAAACTTCGGTGTACCGCTGCTGGAGACCATCATCTTGCTGATGTGATCTTTTAAACTTGAGTAAAAACAGTGGTATATACTGCTGAACCAAATAAAACTCTTGAGCTTCACTCTCAGGGCAACGAGCATGGCAATCACATTCTTATTCTTCTTTTCAGGGCGTCAACACGACATTGGAAGGATGCGTGAGAAACATCATGTTGAATAGCCATGCTTTCAACCGTGACAAAAAGCAAAGACTTGACTTCGGAGTGATTCCATGCTCAGACAACTACGAACACGGCGTTTATATATCACCAGAGGGTGGATACATTGTCCAAAGTGAGTCTTGATTATAGTAAATGATCCAAATCGCACGGATAATATTTAAATAAAATGTTGATTTAATTTAATCTTGTTACAGAAAACCAATTTAACGTTGGAAAGACGTTTAGTATCAAACTGGAAATCAAACCGCGGGCTATATCCGGAGTTTTGCTAGCTGTCCACGGTGACAAAGATTATCTCGTTTTGGAATTGGTCAATGGCGTGTTAACTGTGACGATATCCTCCAGTAACTCGACTATAGTCAACTCCTACGCCGCTCCAGTTCCTTCTATGTGGTGCGACGGTGAATGGCACACAGTGTGGCGTAAGTTATATATATTATTTATTTTCTATTTATTACTGGATACGGAAACTATTTGAGCCGCTGTGGATCCCTGGATCTCTTTTGTCGTGTGGTAGCCTGCCAAGAACTGGTTTTACAGCATAAGAGAGTCAAAGATAAATTGAAATCTGGATTTTTGTTTGTTCCGTCCATATTGCACGAATTATTGGCAGAAAAAGAAATCTAGAGTTCACCAAACGCTACAAATAATTACAAAAATATATCAAAAAACTGAATTTTGTTGTTTTTCAAAATATTATGAGCCTTGTTTGGAGAGTGGAAAACGTGGTGCTCATACGTGGTCCTAAACTCCTCCTATTCTACTGAAAGCAATAGGTTTGACAAGCAAATATTATTAGATGATTTTCCCTTTGTCCATGTTATTAAAGCCGCTTGTTCATTGCAGAACATAGCTAAAAAATGCAAAACAAAGTTTTGATTCTCACCCACTTTTAGTCGGTCATTCTTTGAATCGACTGAATTTGGTTACTATATATAATCTTGCTAGAGGTCAATCTTTCCGATCGGCACCAAAATGAGAAAGTATACGTTTCATATGTCAAACAACCGGTATGTCCGTCCGCCGTTTTTGGTAGTAGAAAATTGTCTAAAAAATTGAAATTTTGGTCAGGGACCTAGTTCTGGCTATAGTTGGTCCTCATCTCTCTTCAGCCCGATTGTACAAAATTTGGGGGACGGTAGAAATGGAAATGTGTTTTTTGAAACTCGATTTTCGAGACTTTTTGGAAACAAGGAATGTGGGGTTTCATTTTCCCACTAAATTTCATACCCAAATCCAATGAGGTGGGTCCCAGACCAATTGGCGCCCTCCGGAGATGGATAAGGGTCAAATAGGTACCTATTTCTTAGGTGGGTTTTCGATATATTCACGGAGTAATCAACCATTGTAAAAGAATTTGCAGAATTTTTGCGATACTAATCATCCAAGCCATGCCTTATCAATGCACCCTTCCTGTGCCCCACAGTGACCAAAGTCAGGTACGCCGTTCAAATTGGCGTCGACTCCGCGTCCGCCCCGCCTGTCATTGGTGATAGAAAGAAACCGCACAACGTCCGCACCAAACACCCATTATACATCGGCGGTCACCCATCAATGCGAGTAGCCGGCATCACCAGTCAAACGCAATTTGTCGGTTGCATCCGTTTGATCGATGTCAACAACGAAAAAGAGCTCATCAACATCAAAGGAGCTGTGGGCAACGTGACACTCAACGCTTGCCCTTTGTCGTAGGAGAGTAGTTCATATTTTAAACAGATGTAAATAATTGTATTTCAATTTAGCAGGTACGATACATTTCTTTGTAAATATTATTTTTGAATTATTTACTATTTTGTTTACTTTCTGAAAGTTTCGCCTCACCCCACGATTTGTTGACAAAACAACACGAATCACAATGGGTACTCAACATCACAGCTTATTTCTACAAAAATAAATATACTGGAAGCAATAAGAACTCATTCCGAAACAGATAAGGAACCATGTTTATCACAGTCGAATCCAAAAATACAATTGATTGATTTATTGTTTCATCAATCTGCCCTGCATTAGGCTTTCAGCCCACTCTATCTGTAGGACAGATACATTTATACAATAACATGAAAAACGATGGTACTACTGATGAGATATGTTGAGGGTGGTTTTTATTCGGGTTGATGGAGACAAACCATCAATATTCAATTTGTAATCAACACAGTGTAATTACAGCTTGTCCCAACAAGAATAAAATGAGACATGAAGGAATACACGCTTTTAATACAACTAATCTGCAAACAGCTGTTTTAAAACATCTTATTCTATACTTATTTATTGTCAAGGTCAGCATCATCATGGACCTTGCAAAAAAAAAATTGTTTACTCCCGTTTAGACGATTTTTGGAGGGGGGGGACTCGTGGTACACCCTGTAAGTTATTTAATGTGAGTGTGTTGAATGGAAAACTGTGATGATGAATATGATATTGCTGAATGTCTTCAGTGCAGGGGTGTGTAAGACTAAGTACCCACGAAGATGCTGGCCAACGCGTCACCATAACTTCGGACAGTTAATAAATAATGAAGTATCAACCGATAAAAACCACCCTCAGCATATCGTGATGGTCAAACCATACTGTTGAGGGTTAGAAAAGGAAATACGAAGAAAAAAACTTGACTAGGATTGCAGTATTTGCAGTCAATGAAAATATATGAACAAGAACAATAGAATTTCAAAAAGAAGATGTTTGAATAAATTACACAATCTGTTTTGGTCTCTGGATGCACTGCCTGGTTTCATGTTCATTGAAACCCTGCTGGATTCTCATGGGAGAACAGAATTAACTTTTTGACCTGACTTTGAGCAATAAATTTGAGTATATTGTCATAATAATTTTTTTGGAAAATTAAAATTCAAATCAGAACTTGTTCTGTATACAGACAACTCGTCCTAGCTGGGAGGAGGTCCTTTGAAACTAGGACGCCAGAATCCTCTCATGTAAAGCGATAAATCAGGCATACTTAAGAGAAACAAGACACAAATGTACACTATGAGCGCAACCAGAAACGCTCGAATACAATTTTGAGTCGCAAAGACACTGTCTCTTCTTCGTTGAATCTTCTTGTGACATTCTGGAAAATGAAATTGTTCATTTTTATAAATGACAAAACGTTTGAGTTTGGTGAGTCTTCCAAGCTCTGATTGTTATAGAGGGTGACTGACGGCATGTGTTACAAACTTCGAGATCTTGTAGGAAATTTGATGCTGAACCAAATGTTCCTCTTCAACATGGTACGATTCCCTGATATTTTAATTTTTTAGGTTTTTCAAGAAATTCAGTTCTTAATGACGAAAAAAAAACCATAATCCCTGGAAAATTGATTCTACCCCAAATACGAGCACCTTTCTAATCTATGTGAAATTTGCTTCTTAATGCAATCTCGGTCGATAGCATTAAAAAACTCAGGTCGAACCACCGTGTTTGCTTGTAACCCCTTCCTCCTTATTTGCTCTACCTTTACAATTTCTCCACTTTTTCCTCACCAAAAATAAAATGATGGCGTCGTTGTAAAGCTTATTCAAAGGAGCAGTTTTTAGGAATTTTGCCAGGGTCTACACAAAGAATTGTGTTTAAGATGCAACATACTAAATTTACCAAATTTCGTAAATTCTGAATTTGTTTCATTTGTGGATGACACCGCTTTGACATGAGTTCTTTCATGGTATCGAGGTCGTATCAAGAAACACATTTTTTTGGGTAGAATTAATTTTTCAGGAATTTATGTTTTGTTGTTTTTTTTTCGTCAACAAGAACTAAATTTCTTGGAAAATCTTAAAATCGAAATATCTGGAAAATGGTTAGGTAAGAATCGGACCATGTCGAAGGGGAACTTTTTTTGTTCAGCATCAAATTTCCAACAATATCTCGAAGTGCATGTTGCCACTCACCCTGTAAGTGCATTTACCAAAACGTTGTTCCAGGAACAACAATTATCAACTATGATCACCCTTCGATGTGATTTAAATCAAATCAAGCAATCCAAGACCAACATGCTTCACTTTTGTCTGCTAAGTAGACAAGTGGTTCCAATGCAGGGTTAACATTCTGGTGCTGGAATGGAAATGCTAACTGTTCCTTAAAACGTTGCTTGCAGTCAGGCTCTATGCTGTTACCACTTCTAAAACTTATATTTTTTGGGGGGTAACATACTAGTTAAAGGGTGTCCCAGGCCTAATATGAATTAGTTTGATTGTTTCCTGTTCTGTGGACATGAATTTTCTTTACAGAGGCTCTCAGGCCAAACTTGTTTATTCGGTATTTTATTTTGAGTGATAGTACTGTCACGTTTGCAACGCGTCTACAGAAGTGATTAGTATAACCAGATATTATAAAGAAGAGATTGTGAAAAACAAGGAAAAGATGAACAAATTTTGTGAGAAAAGTGAAACTTGTTATCCTCGGAAATTTAATGGTTCACGTTCTATGACAAATCTAAAACCTGTGAAAATGAAAAGAAAATCTCACCAGTGTTGAGTTTTTTGTGCCTGACAACATCAGCAGTCTCTTCAGTATTAGAGCTCTGTTCTTTCACCATGAGTGTGCTCGTCTGCGTTGAAGTATCTCCAACAACAATTTCAGCCTGGGAACCTAATGTACAAGAAAAGTTTCCAAATGCACAAGTGATACAAACGAGGACATTTCAGACCTGAAGCTTACATTGAGTTTACAACAAATTTACCTGTAGAGGTCACGCTAATGTGTTGATTTGCTTGCCTTTCTTCAATACTTGTTCGCACTATGTTTTTTTCCTTTTCAGAGTCTTGAGATTGTGCACAAACTAGAGTAGCAGCGTGCTTGGTGACAATCAACCCAGTCACGTCAGTAGCAGCATCAGATGTGTCTTGATGTTGATGACAGAAAAATGTATACCCGTTCAGCTTTTTGGAAAGGTCATTAGGGAGGTCGATCGTGATTACATCGGAGGAGAATGAGTCTTCTGTAGTCACCGGCTGAGAAGATTGTTCTTCATTCAGGGCATTCACTTGACTTCGAAGTTCTCGCTCATTTGAGGCCAAGCATTCTACGCGATGCAGTAATTGAACCTCTCTGCCCTTCAGTTCTTCAATTTCCATATTTATTTCTTCAAGTTTGCTTTCCAGATTTTTTTCATGTTCTGAGGCCATTTTATGCTTCAGTTGAAATTCACTTAGCTTGTCTGCTAAATCCTTGGACTTGACTTCCATTTCTGAGATTGCATATTCCATTGCATCAATTTTCTCATGATTCATTTGTTTTAGTTTTAACTGAGCTTGAACCTTTTCGGTTGCTTCGTGCAAGTTCTTTTTTAATCGTTCCTCCTCGTCTTTCAAAGCTTGGATCGTTTGGCTTTCAGAAATCAATTCTTCAAACAACGCAACATTTTCTTTTCGCATTCGTAAAATATTCGTTCCACGGTGTTGAGGCGTTGGGCGTACAAAGCCTGTCAGGTTGAGAGGTTTCCCGTCAGAGTTGATATTCATCAGTCTCTTGGCAAAAACAGTGTACAAATTTAATAAATCGTCAACAAAAATTCCATTTTCTAATAACTAGTTTATCTGGCTTGTTACATTCTACGTTGAGATCAGCCAGTTGTATGTTAAAAAGAAATTATTCTGTCACCAATTACTTGTTACGAGAAGACAAACCAGAGAGTTTTTGCTAGATATATGCTTATTTACCGTACTAAGAAAAAAGTCAACTAATTGCTCTACTTCGCATCAAAATATCTTCTTGAAGCGGCCAGAGCAATGTGACTCCATATTTTAAATAAATTGGAAACCTACTCACCTGAGGAAAACTTCCCTTTTAACGCGGCTTTGACTTGGGTTCAAAACCAGTTCAAAAATAGATAGAAGTTTTGCAGTGTCTTCTGGATTGCTGTTGACTGTTTTGTACTTGTCCATAAGGGCATTCAGTAGAGAGGTGCGGCTCACTTCATCGTCTACATTGGGATGACATGCTTCAAAAATTGCATTCAGTTCGGTAGCTAATTTGAGCCCTGCGGCAAAAACGACTCATTTCAATTATACTTTTAGATTACAGAGCCAATTTATTTTGTGGATTAAGATTCACACTGAGGATTACTTAAAACTATCTTAACCTGCACAAAATGTAGAAGTGGTTGACTGCTCAATATAATGCGCTGAACATTATAAAAACGATTTCTGTAGATTTTTGGATCATGTTCTGATTCACGTGTAAAATTTGCTCGTTGTGCACTCATAGAAAACAACTAGCAAGCACTTACTTAATACCAAAGATCCTTAAAGAGATGATATGATTTACGGGCGTACCTAACTGACTCCCAAAGAATCAAAAGTGAGAGGACGTGGTCTCGTGATAGACCTAGCTGACTCCCAGGAATATGCGTATTTTTTGTTCGGGAAGAGCTCTAACAACCTTATCACAAGGAGTGTTTTAAACGCGGCGTTTGTTTGGGAAGAGGTGAGAAGCCAGAACTCGGTACAAGTTCCTCGGAGATAATGATAGGTCAAGGATGATGATTTCGTAAACTGTCTCGTCAGTATTGTTCGGTCAGTTGTCGAAACATGGATGCAGGCGGATTGGAAAATCCAGAAGTTGGGGCTTGTCACACATTACAAGGAGGGTAAAAAGGCTGGCAAGTGGCTGAAGTGGGCGTTCGGGCTGCCTTATTGTGATCCCGATGAAGTAGCTGATGTCTACTGTGAATGGCTGATGGACAAACCATCAAGGGAGGGAGAGAAATTTCAACTGTTTGCTGAATACCTGCACGATAATTACGTGTCGTCAAACGCTACGTACCCTCCTGCTCTTTGGGCGTCCAAGGGTCCTTTTGATTAGGGTAGGTAGGCTTGACGAGATGTTTACTAACATCAACTAACACCACAAATTTTTAACCACACCTGCACGTTCTCGTGGAGACAGTCCTAAGTCTGTGAAGTGGGAAGGAAAGTTTGTGGAAAACACTCCTTTATACACTCAGGGAGTCAGTTGTGACTTTCAATTTTCGCTCTGTTCTGGAGTCAGTTGGGCCTTTTGATGTCCCTCGGGAGTCAGTTAGGAAACACCCTGATTTACGACAGGTAGGTAAATCGGACTTACCACCACTCGGATCAGCGGAGCCCAATTGCTGCGAATTAGATAATCCCAGTTCATCCATGGAGTTGACTCAACATGTGGACCTAGCGTTCAACTCCAAACCAGAAACCTGCACACAGTAAGTTTAATCAATTACAAGTAGTAGTAAGTTTTATTATTACTAAAAAGCTAACTTCAAAAATGTACAGGAGAGGAATCTGGAGCCAGACCGATCTTGTCCATCCGTTTAGTACAAACTTATCGTGTTGAGTAATAAACAATTAATGTAGCTCAATTCACCCGATACATATGCGAATGTTAAGATTGAATCGCCTTCTTTCGAGTGCTATTATCTTCACAGGCTAACAGAGAAGGCTAGTTTTTATTTTATCAAACAGGGAGAGGAGAGGACGGGCCCGATTCCAACTGATCAAGAACAGAAAACAACCCCATAAATACGAGACATAACCGACAGAGTTCATTTCAATAATTCATCCAAGTTCAAGAACAAGTTTAGACATGAAGGTGAATGTGGTGGTTGGTTGTTGTTATATGTTATGTAGAAGAGATGCATTTCCTAGCGGGAGAACAACATTGTAAAAGATTTACCATAACCCGCTTTCGTGGTTCAATCAGGGCAAGCCACAACTTTTTTACAAGCTACGACTGACAATTGACAAACTCGATGAACAAAAATGACGGAAATTGCAGTGAGAACTAACACAAATCAAAATACGAGCAAACGGGGAGCACTAATGTCAATTTAATTTAAGTTACTCTGAGAGGGGTGGCATTTTATACATAGAATATAATTTTATAAGAATAGAATATCATCTTCCCTATGGTGCCCACTACCTACGTTGTACATATTACAAACAAAGCGACTAGCGACCATACAGATCTGAGCACAGACACAGAACCCTATAAGACTACCCTTAATAAGTATAGGGTAAGATTTAAGATGGCACCACTAACCAACATCTAATGTGGGAAAAATAAGCTAGAAGTTACAAGATTTGTTTAGGTAATTCAAATTAAGTCACAGAAACAATCAAGCATAACTGCAAAGGCTGGATGGGGCACCTAGTTTCTCTACTCTCCGCTCGAGCGCTGTGCGTCACTCATCATCCCATTTTTGCATGCAACACCAAGAGCAAACTATCGATACAAACATCGATGTGAAGAAACGCTTTTTATAGTATTTTCCATAATTTTGCAGCTTATAAAAATTGTCTTGGCACAAATTACTTCAAAAATCTTCCTTTTCAGGAAAAATGATATTTACTTGTAATATGTAATTTTTTTTACTCCGCCGCAAGGAGGCAAAAAAAGGTGCCATGTAAAGGCAACTTACGATAAAAGGTACTGATTGAAAGCACCTTTATTCAAATGTGCCTTTGTTTATTAAAATGTTCGCGTAGTGATACCGTGATCTTGAGACACATTTACGACAATAGGTATGTATATTGAGTACCAATAATAATTTTATTAGTCAAATACGGTAAAGTAGGCGGAAAAACATAACAATTTAAGCTGGAGGACAAGGATGGGAATATAATGTGGAATCTTAATGTGCATCCGTGGGCTTTCCCGGTTCTATAAACTAATAATAATACTACTAATACTAGAATATAATTTGAGAGTTGAACGTGACGAAAGAACCAAAGATCCACCAGTTGAGGACTGATGCAAGGAACAGAAAAAGTGTAGGTTTCGGGAAAATAATATCAGAAAGACTAAATTTTAAGAAATAATTCGAATAGATGCATGTGAAATGGCAAAACTGTTTGAAAACGAAAAACTCACGAACAAGTTCGAGCGGAGTGTTAAGAAAGGTGGCTCTACTTTGAGCCAGCATCAACGGACAGAACAAACGTGAGAAACGCTTCCCAGCGCTGCCTAGCGGTTCGTCGTCATAATAAACCAACCAGCTCATAAATGTGTTCCCAGTTACCAATCACTTCCTGCTTTCAAACAGCCAAGACTATTTTGTAAGTCTTGCGCATGTAATATTTCTTAATGTGTCCCGTATCGATATGAAATACGTGAGAAGTATTCAAATCCATGATTCAGCGCATTAGGTTTCAATTCAATGCAACTGATGTGGCAGATAAACACGGAGAGTAGCGTGCCCAAGCAGTTTGCATTTTATGCACAGTTTCTAGAAACACTGGGATCCTGCTTATAAAACTTGTCAGTATATCATCTGCCACAAAGCAAAATACATTTGTGTGCTATATAAACAGGAGCATGACGATATTATTTCCGTCTTGAAGTTTGCTTACTCGCCTCATTAGTAATGCACTTTGAGAAAAAACAGTAAAACCTCACGCCGGGTGTATTATTGCCCAAAATATCCCCTATTTGGGGAGAAAGAACGAAAAAAGTACTCATCAAGACGGGAAGGTTCACGTAGTTTCTACCAGACAGCGCTGAGGAGCTTTCCTCCTGCATTTCTCTAGAAAGATGCTTTTCATCGAACCTGGGAAGGTTTTCATCCTTATCAATATTCGCTAAGCGGCGTTGATGCGTTCATGTTCATACAATCTGTTCTGAGGAATTTTCCTGAAGTCCCAAATTTCTGTAGTTTCGTGTAATAAGGACGATGTCGTACAACGATGGCAATTGGTGCCTCATCGAGAGTGATCCAGGCGTTTTCTCGGAGCTGATAAGAGAGTTCGGTAAGTCGATGTATTACATATTCTTCGGTGATTATTTTTATAAAATACACCTACATTCGATATGAAATGTAGACTTTTACTGTTTTTATGATTCTAGGTTGTACTGGGGTTCAGGTCGAGGAAATATGGAGTCTCGAAGCCGGCCAGTTTGAAGACCTGAAGTGAGGGCCTTTTTCTGTACTTATACCGACTCCTTCTCCTCAATTGCTAGTATACCATATATATATACTAGCTAGCCGATTCATCTCATAATGGTTGAAACATGATTTAACCAAAACTTCGGGTCCCTAAATGGTTTCCATGCCATTTAGCACAGCTTAGCTCGTCAATGTGGTGGACCCCTAGGAACTCACATGAGCACGCACTTGCAGCATTTGGCTTATTTGAAATAATGAGAATTCTTTGATATTCAGGGGTGCGGTATACATCAGAAACGATACTGACGGCTGACCATGCGCTCAATTGATAGTTGTGAATAGGTTTTATTGTCTTCACACCATCGCCACCAAACCATTTTGTTCTTATTCTAATAATTATATTTCCTCCTAGGCCTGTTCACGGTTTGATTTTCCTTTTCAAATGGATGCCTGACGACGAGCCTACTGGTTCCATCGTTCAAGATTCGCGGCTTGAAAAGATTTTCTTCGCCAAACAAGTAAGAAAATACAAGAAAAAATCGTCTTAAGTCACCTTTGGTGAGGCTATGACTGTCAAGAACAAATAAATAACTATTTCTGTCGTAACCAAAATTATTTTATCTCATAATTACTATTAATTCAACTTGATTTTACTTACAGGTTATTAACAACGCTTGTGCCACTCAAGCCATTCTGAGTATACTTTTCAACTGCAAACACCCTGACCTCAATTTGGGAGCAACGCTTGGTGAATTTAAAGAGTTCTGTTCGAGTTTCGACGCCAATATGAAAGGACTGAGTTTGAGTAATTCCGAAGTCATTCGTCAAGTGCACAATTCTTTTGCGAGGTGAGCACGTTCTTTTCCTGATTTTCCGACTATAATACTGTTGATAATTATTAGTGGTTTGATATATGAAAAGATCAGATTCCAAGTTCTGTATCTTACAGCTTTCTTATGTGAATTTCATGCCCTACAAGCAACGTAGAGATATTGTCTTCTGACTCGGATTGTTAGTTGATAGCTCATAAATACTATTGAGGTGCTACCGTAGTTTTCTCTCTCTCATTTTGAAATCCTTCGTGGTCTTTCTATTGCTTCATTATTCCGGTGATCAAATGATTCAGGAGAATTGAAAAAACTCCTTTGGCATCCTGAGTTCGACTGTTGAAAGTGCGGTTCCCGACTGAGGCAGTTCTAATAAACTCGGCCAAATCTGAAATCGGTGTTTCAATGAAAGAAATTAATTTTGAAGAATAATATTGGAGGTTTAACAAATTCAAAACAAGCGATTTGTTAGTCTTCATACAAGCTATTAACGGTCAGAAGCTGATATTGACGCTGGCTCATGTATGTTTGAAGATAAAGATAACGAAATGATTCAGTATAAAGGCGAATCAAACTGAAAATGATTGGCTTTTAGTCCTCTGCATTTTTAAATTTTCTATTTTATTTTGGAGTAGGTGACAATTGGCTTGAAGCGGTCGTAGAAAGTTCGATGATTCGTCCATTTGTCCGCATATAATTTATTTGATCCAAATCAGATGATTACAAGTGGTTCCCAAACCCTGAAGGGGGGGGGGGGGGGGAGAAAGTCCAGGGGGCGTGACACCCAAATGAAATAAATGAAATTAATTACAAAAATAATTTTTTCTCAGAATTTCCTGAACTCTAATTTCCTAAAATGAAGTATTTCTAAATAAAAGAAATTACAAAAATAATTTCCTCAGAATTTCCTGAACTCCAATTTCCTTGAAATAAAGTATTTCTAAGTTTTCACAATTGGGTACATATGCACTGTCGAGGGCCCCTGTCATGGCGCCCTAATATATCGATATGTCCTGTCAAGCGAGATAATCGATAGTTTTGTGACGTCACAATAAATGCGTCAAAAAGTCACTGCCCAAGTAAATGCGCATGTTATAAATGACAATCCATATACACAAAAATACACAATTTAAAAACATATACGCTATAATTACGTCATAAATACGTAATGATCACCGCCCAGGTCAGACCTGCCATCTCTTATCATGACAGTAACATCGATACAGTGATCTCGAAGTCGATATTAAGACGCCTTATCAAGCTGGTTATCGAGGGGCCCCAGACAGTGCATTTCAACCCAAAATTGTTTTTGAAATGTTTCAATAAAGTTGCAACAACATAAAATCAATTCTAATTAAAACCATAAATGGAAAACAATTGTTTCAAGAATTGATTGTTTTGTTGAAAATAAACGGAAAAGGCTCTTTGACCCCATGTTAAATTGAATATTCCCAATGTACGTTAAAATTCCATTCAACAGTGAACAAAAAATCTACCTACTCACCGTATCAAGTAGGCACATATTTGTACAAGTAGGAGTTGGTATGTATGGCACTGTGGGGATAGGGTATTGCAAAATGGAAAGCTGATATGTGTAGGGGGCGTGGAGGGTCTCCAAGTAACCGTGGGAGGGGGGGGGGGCGTGGTACAGAAAAGTTTGGGAACCCCTGCCCTAAACGCACTTATGCTATTAACTTCTCACTAAGGAATATTTCTCAGATCTCTATTCTGAAATGGTTTTTTAAAAATTAATTCCAGGCAAACTCTGTATGAATTTGACTGCAAAAACGAGAACAAGAATAACGACGTTTTTCATTTTGTCGGCTACGTTCCAATTGAGGGTCGCCTGTACGAGTTGGACGGACTCAAAGAAGGACCTGTGGATTTAGGTCCGATAACATCAGAATCCGAATGGACGGAAACCGTGAGACCGATCATTCAGAAGAGGATCAACAGGTATACTACTTATGGTTGGTTATTCCTTGAATAATCAACCTGTTTGCATCAAAAAGTCAACCTCTCCGATTCGCACTAAATTTTTTTTCTGGACGTTTCAAGGTGTCTAGATCAAAACTAGCAAATGTCCATCCGCCGTCCCCGCCGACTTTGGTAGTAGACATTTTTCTAAAAATCTAAAATTTTGGTCTGGGGTCCGTTCATGGCTCTAGTTGGTCCTCGAAGCTTTTCAACCCGACCGGACCAAATTTGGGTGGGGTAGGGGTCAAAATGTGTATTTCGAAAAATGGATTTTTGAGATTTTTTGCAATCTAGGCGTGTGGGGTATCATTTTCCGCTAAATTCTGGACGCTGAATCCAATGAAAAGGGTCCCAGAACGATTGGCATCCACTGGGAGAGGTTATGGGTCGAAATGGCTATTTATTACCTATTTTAAAAACGTGTTTTTGGGATTCCTGTACCTAGGCGTGTAGGTTATGATTTTCCACTTACTTTTGGACGGTGAATCAATGAGACGAGTCCCGTTACGACTGTTGCCCTCTGGATGAGGCTATGGGTCAAAATGGGTGCCTATTTACTGGTACCTAGGCGTGTGGAGTATCATTTTCCACTAAATTTTGGACGCTGAATCCAATTAAATGAATCCCGAAACAATCGGCTTCCTCTGGATGAGGTCATAAGTCAAAATGTGTTCCTATCTAGCCATTTCGAATGTCTGTTTTCGAGATCTCTGGTACCTAGGCGTGTGGGGTATATTTTTCCACTAAATTTCGGACCCTGAATCGATTGGAATGGGTCCGGGACCGGTCACACCCACTGTTTTCCCCATGTTTAAGAAATCAACCATGCGCCTGGTTCGAGGAATAACCAATCCGTGTGTAAGAATTTGCAGCGTTTTCTCAAGTGAGGTTTAATTTAATTTGCGAGTTGAAAATTTGAGTTTTCTTGTTAGTTTATTCCAGCATGTTTTTGTAGGTACCAAGAGGGTGAGATCCACTTCAACCTGATGGCTGTAATTTCGGACCAAAAACAAAAATACGAGAAAAGACTCGCAGAACTCACCTTACTTCCTCAGGTACAAATTACATTTTCGCGGATTTGACCATGGGTTTTGATAAGACTTCAACTCACACTGTGTCGTATCATTATTACAGTCTTCAGCGACGTTAGAGGAATCTCAAAAGCTTCAACAGCTCTTAGCACAAGAAGAGGAGAAGAGGAAACAGTACAGAAACGAAAACATACGTCCGTAAGCACAACTACCTGCCTCTCATCGTGGAAATACTGAAGATTTTGGCGAGCCAAGGGCAGCTCCTCCCTTTGTACGAGAAAGCTAAAGCTAAGGTGAGATAAGATTTACCAATTACGATACAGTAAAGGGCGTATACGCCCATACTTCAGTTCTGATCGAAATTGTATGTATGATTTGCTTTGAGTTGATGAGAATAAATTCAGGATCAAATAAGTACTACTGAAGCAGAAGTCAAAGCAGTACTGACTGACAAGACCACGTGGGCAAATGCTATGAGTATTTAAATAGACAAAGTTCACCTCTCAGTGCCTGCATCTTGTCATTTAAAACCTAAATGAATCAATTAAAAGTCCACACAGGTGATAAGATATGCGATACCTTCTTTTCCTCCCTTCGAGGTTTTCCTCTCCAACTATTGTTTCAATTCTGAGGTCAGACGCGTTTTTTATTAATTTTTTTTTTTTTTTATATTAAGAATTTGTATGAAATCTCTCCTTTTTATGTAAGCAAGGCTTTCATGTTCTGATATGTTTATAGTGAGAAGAGCAGGGTGAAGGGGGTTAACCCGTTAGAACCTTATTGCTCAAGATCAATTAGAAATTTCAGTGTAAAATGTCAAACCTCGTACTTTTCTTCTACTTATATTCTTAGTTCCTACTTAACTGTACTTGAATTAATAAATTTTGTTAACCATTAAATTTCAGGCGGTCGAAAGGGAAGCCAGGAGGAAAGTGAAAGTTGAAGAAAACCCCTGAAACCCGGTCTGATATTCGCTTGCCTTTCATTTATTTTTCGTACATTCGATTAAACGGATCCCTCTACTGCCTGATTATCCGTTTCTATTCATATTCATCTGTTTGTGTGGATTGTCTTTTTAAGTGCCTCTCATGTATGAATTTGTGTGACGTAATAATTTTTGCTGCCAACTTCTGAACTGTTCGTTTTGGCGGTCAGTTCATTAAATAATGTGAATCATGACTATTTTTGATTAATTGACCCTTATCGTGATTCTCGGTTCTGTGACGGATCTTAAGGGCGGTTATTAATCACTTTCATTGTCGACGAAAAAGGGTTTATCATGCCTAACTCAATGAGGTCCTCAACTCCTTGCCACCAATTTCCCTTTAGTATGTTAGACAGCGTTCTAGCGAGGTTGTTGTGTCGGTGTCTTAGTTTATGGTTCTTTCAGGGAAAAGAAGGAAAGTCACTTTTGAAATGAATACTGCGAAATTTCAATTAAAAGAAAAACTACCGAACTACGAGCACAACACGCTGGTGGACGCAAGTCAAAAGCAAGGTGAAGATCGCCAATTATAGCGACCCTCACTCAAGCAACGTTGAAGGTAACACCGGCCGCACAATAGCTGATATTTTTCTTTCTGAAAAGTACTACTGAGATAATTATTGTAAATATCGTTCTTAGCTGGAAGAACCATAAACCAGAACTGATCTAATAAAAGACGAGGGTTCACGAATAAATACTCGTGTCACAAAACTTACTTCAAGTTGTTACGCCATTTATAAAAGGACAATATTTCTAGCTGCTTAGTGAGATAATGATGACAAACTTAATTATTTACACGAAGCGTAACAACTGAAATTGTTCAATGTGTAACTTGCCCCAAGGGCTCAGCTCTCAGCGAGCTAAGATCAAGTCGGGCGTCCATGGCTTCGTCCATTTCCCCCACCAGTGCCCTAGAAACATGCGGAATTCAATAGACCACAAAAAAATGAGAAAAATAAGTCACCACGATATTGTTAGCAGTTGAAAAATCTACTCACACGTTGTCTCCCCGAATGATGTGCAAGCCTAAGACGACTTGCTCGACGCCTTGGGTGGCACTGTAGACTCGTTCGTGGCTGTCGTCTAAAATTAAGTTGATGGTCTGGTCGAAACCCTTCAAGGTTCCCTGGAAATAATCGATTTACTACAATCAGTAGTACAAAATGGTACTTGTCATAGCAGTGGTGGGCGTATCCATAAGTGTGAATACGAATATAATTCATTCATCTTGGCACAAATCACGGTTTTATAAGGATATATTTTATTCCTCTGAAATTTAAATCTAGTGAGTAAATCCCTTGAATTACTGTTTTCAATTTGAAAAATATATTAAGGTTAATTTTTGGTAGGATTTACACTCTAATTACATGAGTACATATGATTTGATTGCATCTTTATTTATGGCCAATAGCTAAGTAGAAAAAATGTGAGTTTTATTAATGAAAAATTCACAAATAGGTTGAAATGGACTGTCGGGGGCCCCTTGATAACACGCTTGATAAAGCGTCTAAATATCGATTTCGACTTCGATATCGATGTCCGTTACATTTATTTGGTGGTGACATATTTGCGCATGTAAATGTTTTGTATAATTCTTTAAGTCGTTGCTTCCAAATTAGACGGGTTTCCCTTTTTGTTGGAATGGAAGTGTTTAATTTGTTTTCTTTGGGGTGTTTGAGGCATGAGCGACCAGAAAGAGTGGTTGACATTTGTATGAATCTGGGATTGATTGCAAGAATGTATGTGTGTCCTGAATGTGGGAAGAATTTTTCTCTCAGACCATGTCCTCCAAAGCAAGATAGGTTTGAGTGGGTCTGCAGGACGAAAGCTGCTCCATCCCATTGAGTAAAAAAGAGTGTTCATTTGGGATCTTACTTCTAGCGTAGCAGGATGTCAGGAATTGAATTTGTTAATTAACCGAGTCGAACACTCTTTTGATATGAGTGTATCTCCCAATACAGTGTGTGATTGGCATAGTTATATCAGAGAAGTATGTTTGGAGGAGTGTTTGGGAATGAATGAGCGCATGTATATAGGCGGAGAGATAGGTTGAGATAGATGAGAGCAAGTTTGGGAAGCGTAAATTCAACCTTGGGAAGAGAGTGACTCGTAAAAGGGTGTTTGGTGGGGTGGAAAGGGGCACATCACAAAACTATCGATTATCTCGCTTGACAGGACATATCGATATATTAGGGCGCCATGACAGGGGCCCCCGACAGTGCATATTTACCCACAAATAAAATTGTTTTTAAAGAGGCAATTTTCGCTTCATTTGTATTTATATTTCCAGATTTATGAATTCCATTAGTTTCCGTTCAGCCTAGTACAGAAAGGGGACATTGAAATGAGTTCATTTCATTCTTTATTGTTTTAATTTTTTTTTAATGTTCAAGAAGAATGGCTAGTTATATATTGATTCGATCAGGGGGATGAAAATAATCACAAGTTTAAGGTAAATAGATGGGCCAATGCAATTGTACATCCTCAGTGATCTAATTTGAGGCATTATCATACAATAACTGCACATTTTCGTGAGTAGTCGCTTCACCTGCTCACTCTATATTTAAAAAACATTGTGTATGAACTAGGAAGTTCAAGATTCAGGATGAGTACGAATAAGAAATAGAAAGTGAAACAGTTATTCTTTACCACGAAATTTCTTCCATCAGATGTAACGATGGACACAGTATCTGAAGGTAACAAAAGTTAAGGAAAATATTGTCCGTTTCCAGATAAAAGTAAAATTCAGTTGTGTTATGAAGGGCCATAACATCTTTATGTGGCTTGAAATGCCTGTTAAAGTGGTAAGATTGAACCTTTGAATCCCTTAGGGCCAAAAGAAGCAAAATGAAGGCCACGACGCCAAAATCGAAAGGTTTGAGGGCTACTACCTGGGCAAAGAGCTACTACTTCCAAAGGTAAGTAGAAGTCCAGTCGGATAAAAACGAGATGTATTATATCTTACAAATTACTGGTATTTTTAAAAGGCTTCAGTCCAACCTATCGACTTCCTCAAGGACTATTTTACTTAATAATTAGTGGGTCCGACATCACTACCAAGCGCAGGGTGAATCTGCAATCCTCATTTTTGCCAGAGGGACTGAACATCACAGACCAATGATTACCTATCACCAACAAGAGCAGGTTTTAAGTGAAATGAAAGGATTACCCTAACAATCCAACAAATATATACGCAATAAAACAAGAAATTAGCTAGTAAACTGGAAAGATAATCAAAGTATAAAAGGATACGATTGACGTAACTCTCGAGACCTGAGGCCATTTTACCGACGGAAAAATTCACGATTTCGTTACTTTTCCGTTTACTTGGAACTGATTTAGTGCAGCAGATTGATTATAGAGCCAAAATTGGAAAAACAAATTCGGGAAAAAACTCAGAAAACTATAGCAAGCAGCAGAACTAACGCGGGACGCGTTGCGACAACACTAACCTGCACGGTTCACGCTAAACTTATCACTATTCAGAATAAGGCACCGTATAAGGATAAGTTTTTCTTGGGACATGAAGTGATAACTTAGATAACAGGAGTTTACATTAGATTACAGAATAGATTAGTGAGATATGATAAAATGTGATTTTGTATTTCTGTGGAATGTTCTGTAGGGAAATGCAACTTGCCTTTATGTACTAAAGTGATGAAGTGGTAAATTATTTGTAGCGAATATAGGATTCAAACTGATAACTTATTGTAGTGTTTCGATTTTCTGAGAATCATGACTAATTATCTCGGTGGTGGCAAAGTGAATCTGTCGTGTCTCCAAGACCTCTATCGGAAAGACCTTCTTCATCTTATCGATAAATGCGATGGAGCAAAGGTAAGCCGCTGTTGATGTTGATCACCAGTCATTTTATTTGCAACGGAAAGTCACCGATAGAGGAGGGTATTGGCCAAGATGCCCAGACAACCATTATTATTTTTCTTTCATGGAAAATAAACTACTTGGCACAGCGATTATCATATCGATGCTTTGTCTTAGGCAATTGTGTGGGACGAGGCTTTGGCCGTTCCTTTTGGCGTCATTGCCAAATCAAGCGCTCTTCGAGACCACAACGTTCTCAAAATGTATCAGTTGAACTTTGGAAAACTCCCTGTCCTCAAAGACGTCAAAAACATCATTTTCATCTCTCGAGCCCATGAGCATCTGATGGACATGATCGCGGATAACATCCACGGGTAAGTTTAATTCACTTTTTTAAGTTGCATTGACCATTGGCCAATTCCTAGAAACTCTTCACTCCTCACTCTCCACTCTTAATGTGCAAACTCCCCACTCTGCAAAAACTTTTTGTCCCTAGAACGTGCAGAGCGTTATGAAGATGCAGAGTGAAGTGAAGAGTCCAAGGTTTGCAGAGTATTTGGTGTTTACTCGGGTTCTGTTCCATGAAACTCTTTACACTCGTATGAAGAGTCAATACTGTGGGTGGCAAATGAAGATTTGCCCATTTTTTTTTTTGTAGAGTATCCAATGACTTTGCCAAATAGCTGTGGACTCTCCAAATATCATTTAGGAGATAATTTATACTTAAAATATTATTTTGGGTGGATTTCATTGGAAGAGGAGAATAATCCTAAATCTTCTGAATTTAGTAATAATGACTTTTGCTAACAACAATATAAAAATATTTACAAATACGCAGCAATTCCTTGAGTTGAGTCCATCAAGTTGAAATCTGTGTGCGTACTTGTACCATAACATCCGGGGGTAATATACAATAATATAATATATTAGCAATAATAACTAGGGCATACTATCCATTCATCATCAAATCATGAAGCGCCATTGCAGTGTGGTGGTAGAAGTCCTTGAGTTTTTCATGCTTAGGTGTCCTGAGTGCGAGGAAGGTTACAACAAAGTAGACACACAACAACAACTCACTCTACATTTCGAGTAGAACAAGAAAGTTGAAGCGAAAGGTTTCTTGGAACAGGAAGTTCTCCTACTCTTCGTAATTTTTAATGTGAAGATAACGAGATGAAGAGTGTGGAGTGAAGAGTTTCTAGGAATAGGCCCAATGGGCCTATTGTCAGAGCTTTGTTGTAACGTTGTTAGCTCCTCTGATCATTTGTTCTGATTGCAGAGAAGAAAGAAGCGGGATCCGCAAGGAGTATCATCTATTTTTTGTCCCCAGAAGAACTACAGTTTGTGAAAAGCGCCTCGTTGTGAGTACTAAATAACACCATAATTTATCATTGTCGTCCGCATTTTAAGTGTATTTATATTTTAAATCAACTTTACAGGATAAAGGAGTTTTTGGTAATTTCACGTTTATTGAGGATATCAAATGCGACATATTTCCGTTTGACTACGATTTATTGTCCATGGAAGTTAATAATACATTCAAAGTAAGATTCTACTCTTGACACAACTACATGTTGATTGAAGTGATAAGGATGTTGTTAAATGTTTATTTATTCTATGCCAGGATTTATATCTGTACAACGATCCAACAACGTTGTACCAGGCGGCCCAAGCTCTGCAAACTCTTCAGACGTTGTACGGCCCGATCCACAAGGTTTCTGGTAATAAAGCAGTTTTTATTTTATTTACTATCAGATTGGGCGATAATTGAAATGTTGTGTGTGCCTGGCTTAGCATTTCTCTTCAGATTCCTTTTGTTCACATCAAATATAAATACACAATTTTCTGTTATTTTGATTCATTAGGCGTCGGGGAAGCAGCAACTCAGGTGAGCAAATTGATGGTTCGGCTTTCAGACGAGCCGCATTCATTTCCATCGACTTCACAAATCGATCATCTCATCCTTATTGATCGAGCCGTAGACGTCTTGACGCCTCTGGTCACCCAACTGACTTACGAGGGGCTCATAGATGAGATATATGAAATGAAAAATAGTAAGTAGCAGTATGAGTAGGACGCTTTCAGTCCAGATACATTACAAAGTTATGGTGGCTTCAAATTATTTTATTTATCGTCTCAGTGAATGTGTTCCTGCCGTCGGATAAATTCGCTGACTCCAGTGATGAACCTAATACTGTGATATCCCCGAAGAAGACGATCATATTAAATTCCGCTGACGAACTCTACGCCGAAATCAGGTGTGCTTGTTGAGCCATTTTCCAGAGGCTGTGGTAATGTACTGCTTTAGCTAATGAAAAGAATATGTAGGAGTTGCTGCCTGATGGAGAAAAGGCATGTTAAGCCAAGCGCTAAAAAAAAAGGAAATTGTTGTTGTTGCTTGTGTGCGCAGAGCGGTGCTTTGCTTATCAAGTTTTGCGAGTCGATTCACAGTGCTAACTTTTGTAGGGGAGAAAAATCGTACAAACGGGAAATCCCCCCCCCCCCTTTGTTTCACTTCTTCTCCGCCAGGCAGCGACTCCTACTTAAGCTGGGTTCAGCCATCTGATTGGCTCCAAGGGTCTATCACAGCTGCTGCAGGTGAGCTTTTGAAGCAGTCTGTATTCATCAAATCATTTTGATATTTGCCGCAGTAACGCATGCGCAGTGGGTCTCGGCGCAGCTCTCCTCAACGTTTTTGTCGTCTCATGTTATCTCATTTTTGTTATCTCTGATTTGCCACTAATCAGCTCCACAAACGCGCTTGCCGCACCACATCATGTGAACACCCAAACTCAAAACTTATTTCCCCCACCATTCTACCGTAGTTGCCACTAACTGGAGAAACCGGGTCCATGTGAACCCAGCCTTTTTCTTTTCATTTTCAAGCTATAACTCCTCTAATGGGTTTCCTTGGGTAATATTGAGTATTAAGAGGTCAGTTCGTCTAACCTCGTCCCTCTTTCAGAGATAAGAGTTTCAGCGCAGTTGGCCCAGCCCTCAACAAAAAGACCAAAGCCATATCAAATCAGCTGGAAGAACGTCATTCCGACCAAAGCCTCGACCAAATGAAACAATTCGTGGAAAAATTGCCACAACTAATGCAGAAAAAGAAATCGCTCGGAATTCGTAAGTTTGTCACCAGCTTGACTGTTCGTTCTACTCATTGAACCTTCAGCCATTTTATATTACAATTCCTGCTGCAGACTTGACTATCGCCAAACTCATAAGAGAAATCGTTGATACCGATGAGTTCTGCGACTGTTTGAAGTTGGAGCAGGCGTTACTTTTGGGAGTTGAGACGGACAAAGTTCAAACCTATATTGAAGACATGATTGCTCACCAAGTTCCCATATACAAGGTAAAAACCTACTGAAACCGAAATACTTGGAATCAGATGAGGGTGCAATTTTTGTGACTCACCGCTTATATCAATGCTGATTTCATTGAAAAAACTTACATTAACTACACGTGTAGGTTCTACGAATGATCTGCATCCAATCCGCCACTAACAGCGGACTGAAACCCAAAGTGTTGGAGTACTACAAAAGGGAAATCGTCCAGACCTATGGATTTGAACACATTCTGACACTTTCGAAATTGGAAGACGCGGGTCTGTTGAAATTGCAGGTAATTCTCACAGGTGGACTGATGACTTCATGAGTAGTCTGTAGAAGAGCATCATGTTGGATCTCTTAGGCCAGTCGTATTTGATAAATTAGGTATTGGATGTGAGCATTGCGTGGAATTTCTTGTTTGTGATACGTTGTTATATTTTACCTGAACATTGTGCTTGATTTTCAACCCTGAAAAATAACGAGATCTACAATTTTATTGAAAAAACGCTGCAAATTATTTCATAATGTTGATTATTCCTTGGAGCAAGAGTATGGGGACAAAAGTGAGTGTTGAGGGCCCCGGACTCATTCCAATCGATTCAGTAGGTATGAGTTAAATGGGGACCTAGTTTCCTATGTGAGACATTTGAAACCTTTTGGATGAAAGAATTTCGCTCATGTTTCAAAGGAAAATGAATAAACTTGATCAGAGGTCGTTATAATGTGTCATGATGCGATATGTTGCTGCATCTGAATACTGCCGCTTGTGGGATATTGTGAATAAGGAAGTCTTGATCAGACAGAATGTTGTTTTTGAGGAATTACAGTTCCCCTTCTCCAGAGAAACAGCGGGAACTGACTTTGCAGACATCAACGTAATGGACCAGAGAAAAACCAGCACCTAAATCCATCATCAACGACCGGAAAATAGAATCCAGATCCATCACAGTCAAACTCTATGACTTAATCAAGGTAACTTCCTTGGAAGGCGATATATACAGAAAAGAAGTAGAAGTACGAGACACTCGTACCAGACACTGAGGAACTAGAGGAACAACCTTTGAACTGGGATGAAGAAATGGAAACCTGCGAAGAAAAACAACGAAGGGATGTTTTGGAAGATCAAAATTCATCAACCAGAAGAGGATGTTTAAATACAGTTGAGATACAAAGACCTGACTATTACTCTCTCTTGAACTACCCCAGCAAAATGATGGCTCAAAAGTCCAAACAGGAGTCATAGAGAATAACGAACGTAAGTTGTAGAGAGAGGCTATTAATGATGAGCTTATGTCGCTGAATATGATGAGTGTTTGGGAATTGATCGATTTTCCTCCTGGAAAAGGTCCTGTGGGCTGTAAATGGGTGTTCAAGATCAAGTGTCTGGCTGACGGGAGCATTGAACTGTATCAAGCACGCATTGTATCTCAAGGGTTTACCCAGAGGCCTGGTGTTGATTACGACAAGACGTACAGGCTCTCTGCTGTGAGACTAGTGCTCATGTTGGCTGTAAAAAGGAAATAGGATATTCATCAGATGGACGTCAAAATTGTATTTGCATGGTGAACTGAACTAAGAAGCAGCCCGAAGGCGCGATAAATCCCGGCTCAGAAGGAAAAGTTCACCGGCTCATGAAAAGCCTGTACGGCATGAGACAGTCAGTTACGGAACACTGAAAAGAGCACTGACTGAGGCAGGCCGGGTAAAGAGCAAAGCAGAACCGTGCCTGTACATATATTCAAACCAACAAGAAAGGCGTACAGTGAGGAGGTATCATTTCCCATAAAATGGACGCTGAATTCAATAAGGTTGGTCCCGGATCGATTGGCGCCTACCGGAGGTGGTTATGGGTCAAAATAGGTATCGACCTATTTAGAAAATCTGTTTTTGAAATTTTTAAGTACATAGGCGTGCGGGGTATCATTTCCCTAAAAATGTTGGACGCTGAATCGATTAGAATGAGTCTGGGACACTCCACTGTCACTTTTGGTTATTTCTTGAATAATCAACCTACGTTTTCATGCAGAAAGTCAATCAAAATGTGTTTTTCGATCCATGAGTTTTCGAGTTTTTTGGCGTGTGGGGTGTCATTTTCCACTAAATTTTGGACGCTGAATCCAGTGAAATGGGTCCCCGTGCTCCTGCTCTAAGAAATAACCAACCACCGTGGAATAATTTAATGCGTTTTCATGATCACACTTCGTAAATTTATCTCAAAAGAAAATTCGTGGCAATTAATAACGTCCTGTATCAACTCGATGCCTCCAACTTTTCTCGCTATATACATTGTATTTCCAGGGAAGAAAGGGTAAAGGGAAGGTATAAGAAAGCGTGAGTTATGGCTAAGCATCGTATCCTAATTCTAATTATCCTGTTTCCAGTCTAGCGGAAAGCGTGTGTACACGATTCTCAACAAAACGTTGAAGCTCATCGTGGAAGACTGCAGCGAAACTGTTCCGAAGGACATCAGTTACGTACATTCTATTTACGCTCCTCTGAGCATCCGACTGGTTGATCACGTCGTGCGCGTTGGAAGCTGGCGTGGCCTCTCAAACGATCTCATCCTACTCACGGACAAAGTTGTCCACCCACAACCAACAGTCATCAACAATCTGTCTAGAAGTGAGTACTTTTCCCAGGCAGTCTTCCTCCTGTGATGGGGCGTTTTCATGAAGAACTGGGCTGGCCATAATGTTATGGGGCCAGACCGGAACACCAATGAAAACGCAAGAGAGCGTCCCATTCCGGATTTTCATCCGCAATGCTTCACTGATCCTCATCTGTATGTTTTCAGGGAATTCAATCGGAAGCCAGGCATCTTCTTTGAACGAAAGTCCGAAAGTGTTCCTTGTCTTTTTCCTCGGGGGCTGCACGTTTTCGGAAATCGCCGCTCTCAGGTTTCTCGCTAGTCAAGAAGAACGTAAGGCTCTTCCTCAATTGTTTGCCATTGACTGGTCTGGTGTCATAAATTTCTCCAACTCAAATGTCATTCATTTTCAGCCAACAACAATGTGGAGTTTGTCATTGCCACGACCAAACTCATTAATGGAACCACTTTTCTTCGCTGCCTCACGCAGGACCCCTTAATGGGTAAGTACCCATTAATTTCCAAAATTGCATTAACACCGACCAAATTTTGGTCCTCAAATTGTGTCGTGAATAATGATTTATTTGTTTTCATTTGTTCTTCTAGGAGCAGTTGCCTGAAAATCGTAACGCAACTCCTCAATCACCTTCATTCGTACCAATTTGTGAGGGATTGACGGGTAAAGAACCTCATTGGGGGTACCGTCAGGTTACAGATTCTGTTTTGGCCAAAGGAAGATAATTGGCCCAGAAGAAGCTGCTGTTTCTCTGTATCCTTGGAATTGGTTGTTACGAGAATGTAAAAATCCACCAAATCCTTGCAGGAATGGCACCAACGTTGCCTACAAGATGTCACTAAATCGAACAAGGGTTTTACCCTCAGTTCCGGCGTCCTCCGATCAAGGGAGGTTAATTATTGAAAAGAAAGGTCCTGTCTAAGGGTTCATGCAACATAGTGTAAGTCGATTTTTTTGTTATATGAAAATGTACGATATAAGTAGGGGTAATCTCATTTCGTTAAGCTAAAATGTACTCATCTCCGAGGAGGACGTGAAAAATCTGTATTTTGTTGAGCTAAGAAGCTAAACATGCTGCGAGATTATTGCTGCAAAAGTTAGTCAGTTTCCAATATAGAATTTTCTGTTTTGAAAAGCGAGTAATAATAAATTGCTGATGATCAATAACCACGAAGACTTATTTTTAATTTAACTGGAACACTAAGAATTGTCTATTTGCTCAGCAATTTGCTAAGCCCTAATTATTGTCAGTGGCTTTTCTGGCGCGGTATTGTTGGGCCAGACACTCCTCCTGTTCAAATCGTACTTGAAATTGTACAGTTCTATGAGCTTCCTCTTTCACCTGATCACGAAGAGTGGTGTTTAAGTTCTGATGGTGGTAAAGCTCAGGCACAATTAGAACCAAAACACCTGTGAGGTGTTTGACTTACAAATAGGATGCCAAGCTCTGCTTAGTTGTGTTGTGGTGTCCCAAGAGCCCCCCCCCCCCCCCCCCTACACCTCCCAAAATCATACAAATGGGAGTAAAAAATATTTTTTTGTTGAATCTTCATGTTTATTTGCAAGTATCTTAAATATCATATTTGCGCAACTGCTCAAGGGTCACTTTCTTATTTCAAATGGGAACCCCAATTTTTTATTGCAGATTCGGGTTCTTCCCGAAATTTCTTTAATAATTGGTCTCTCAACCCATTTTTTTTTATTGCGCGCAACCGGTTCAGCGAGCACGCAAAGTTGCGCAACCGTAAAATTTTCAACTAGTGGATGATGAACGATAAAGTGTGGCAAATGAGTTTCCATTGCTTTATAACGCTGATTCACAAGATGCTATCTGTTTCTTGATTCGACTCAATTTTTGCGGAATAATGACCAAAATTGGTAAATTTTGCGTTCTTTTTTTTTTTTAATTGTATGCATCTGTGTTCAGACACCCTGTCCAATCATTAATATCATTGTCTAGTTCTTCGTGATGTTTGAACAAATTTGGAAATGAGAGAAACACAACTGTGGAAAGCTATGACCCACTGCTTGCTGTGTGCGGCAGTGCCGACATAAAACTTGAAATCTTCCATATTGTTCATCTGCCAGCCTTGTCATTGTAAACGCGATGACTATGTTCTAAAACGTACTGTTTTCTTACTGTAAATTTACCTACCTGTTCAACACTACTTGCCTACATTTTCATGCATATATGACAACATTCAGTTCTCCTCAATTTACCTAATGTTTATTTTTGAATACATCATAATTATGCTAACTCTGTGCACTTTTCCCTACAATCTGCAACGACTTTCCAACTCTTAGGGTTCATTGCCACCTTTTATTTGCTTAAAGGCGTTGTTCTGAAGAGAGCAGAACTACTCCCTGGATGAACTGTTTCTCAAGTATGCGCTTCTCAATGAGTGTGTGGGTGGGAAGAGACCCATAGGTGTGTTTTCATGTTGGGGTTGCGGGTTTGGGCATTGGGTAGTGTGCCAGTCTCTGGCTGGCGCAGGGGTTGACAGGCCTGCTGAAAAGTGTTGTTTCGACTTGGATTTGCAGTTTGGAGATGATGCACAGCCGCTCTGCTCTGGTACCTGGACAAGGTAATGATAATTAGTAAACTAGTGGAAAGTTGCAGTATTTTGCTGGCACCCCTAGAAAGGTAATTGACAAATGCAATTGAATGCATGTAACGGCTTTTGCCTGCCAAATTCGGCCGAAAGTCAACTGTACTGGGTTGCAGCAAAATTAAAAGCCGGGTATCTACCCGGCGACTAAAATATGAGTCCAAGGTGTGTCCTCTTCACAACCACCTCTTTGACTCAATTGAGGCGCTGAGTTGCAATGGTTAAATCGATAGTTTCAAAATCGAGCTAACACCTGTTATTTAATGATTTCACATGGCGAAATCGTTAAGTGGTACTACTATCTTTGCCATTCAATTACTGTTGTTTGGCAGGATATGATAAGTTTGAATTCTGGGGATTTTCAGATGATACATTTGTTTTCTATTTTCATTTTAGTAACAGGTCTCTTCAAGTTTGGTTGCCAACTGGTCAGGTTCTTCAAACTCAGTTACGCTATGTCCTGACTTTAGTTTCAAAATTGGTTTTCCAAACGTTTTTATTAAATTTGCCCTCTCGAAAGTGTTTTATTTAGGTTAAATCTCGATTTTGTCAACAAAGTAAAGCCTAATCTATGATTCAGAACCATAAAATGTACAACATTTGCCAAAAATGAAACGGTTTTCTCGACGGGACTTAGCGAGTTTTGAAACTCAACGCCTCAATTGCTCGATTTTATCAATACCTTATTAAAAGATCATTGGCCCGTGAACTCGTACCTGTCCCTTCTGATCATGACATACATTTTGGCTGCAATAATGTCCCATCTTCCTGGCCCTGCTTCTACTCAAGTAAGCCTCGCTTGCGGTAGGACTCACTGCTATGAGAGGTTCTGATTGTTCATAGCAAAGCGAGGAGTCACTTTTTGACTCGTACGGCTCTCGAGAACGTAATTGGTGGCATGGTTGTTGCTTGTACGCCTCTTGAGATGTACATTTAAGTGGAGAATCTCTTTGTTCATGCTGATGATTTTCGTGGCTGTCAATAAAGACTGTGAGTGAATTTACGCAGTTGCGCATAGCAGTTTCTTTTTATATTGCATTTACACGATAGTAGACGATCCAGTTGACTGGCGCCAGTAAGCTGGAGCAAACTGGATGACAGCTGACTGGCCCCAGTATCCGTTCAGAAGTAGCCAATTCCACTGGCTTCAATTGACCAAAAATTATAAAGGCAATTGCATCATCAAGGCTATGAAACTTTCATTTAAGAGATATTTGAGCCGTGACAAGACTGATTGACACAGATTTATGTGTGCAAGAATCATCAGAAGTGCTCCTAGAAGAATTCTCACTGAGTCTTGACGATGAATTTCGAGAGGAATTTGTCTGGGTCCTCATGTCAACTGCTTAAGAAATTAAGTTCAGAGGACTCAATATGAAACGTTTGATGAGCTTCTGCATCGATTGGCACCCTTGATAATCAAGCAAGACACTGTCATGAGGGAATTGCTGTCGCTCAAGGTAAAGCTGAAAGACAATGTGGCATGTCTAGCCACGGGAGCCAGCTACAGGATCTTACAGGGCATGTTTCGAGTTTCCAAACCCTGTATTTTCGTCCCAAGAGTCTATGACGCGTTGCTTAGCTGCCAGGCGTAAAACTCGAATGCAATTATTGAAAAACGAAACTCTGCAATTGGAGGGCCAACTGGACTGGAAGGCCTCCTGGGATTAACACGATTCCACTGAGTCACTCCCCCTTGAATTATCGTTGGTGGGGGGAACAGGGCTCGCCTAAAATCTACTTAGACTAGTCGACTAGAGTGACTTTTACCCCCTTGAGTAGCACGTTACTGGAGGCCAAAGGTGTTTTCACTACGCTAGTCAGCTGGACTACCCGCTGGCACTTGAATTTCAGATTTTTAGAAAGTTTTCTACTACCAAAAATGGCGTGGATGGCGGACGTACATTTGCTTATTTTGATCTACACACCTTAAAACGCAAAGAAAAAATTTCTACGTGAAAACAGGTTGATTATTCAAAGAATAACCTATGGGTCTATATAAAATAATAAGGGTCAAAATTTGTTTTTTGAAAAATGGGGTTTTGAGATTTTTGGTGATTTAGGCATGTGTGGTACAATTTTTCATTAAATTTTGGACGCTGAATTGAGTGGAATGGCTCCGTGCTCCTAGTCCGAGGAATAACCGTCCTTGTGAAAGAATTTGCAGCGCTTTTGGCCACACTCCACGAGTTCAAATGTGGTAATGATTTGACAATGGATGATATCTATATTTTAATAAATCCTAGTACAATTTTCACCAAGATGGAGCAGTTCATGACTGACTGCTTCCATGTTGCATGCCCCTGAGCGGGTCTTACTCGATTAGTTCACAACCCTACCCTACGTCAAGTTCTCACCTACCTGACTTCATCAATAAGAGGTCTCATGTTGCACAACAAGTCAATGATTCTGACTATCTTTCTGAACGCTTCATCATCCATATCATCATTACCATTGAGGGCCATTCTGCAGTTGTTCACTATGTCTGCACCATGTCTGACTTCACATTTGTCTTCGCTTTGTGGTAAAGATGCGGTTGGGAAGTTGATGTTCTTCCAAGAACTATTGACTCTTTGCTTTTCTCGCCTTGTTTGGACCCTTGGCAAATTACTATTAATTTCCTCTTCATTAGTAGTAAAATGTTCGTTCGGCTTAGAATTTCTAAAAATATTCAACGGACGCTGTTCCATCAGTAACTGAGCTATGTAGTGACATAGATCTTCTTTATTCATCAGCCGTAAGGCGTCCTCCAAACATTCCAAAATACCTGTAGACTTCCACTGGTCACGGTCACCGGAAACTTCCTCCTGATGGAATTTTGTCTGAGTTTGAACTGAGTTAAACTGTTCATCTTGCATCCTAAAAGGACAACAGCGAATCTTGATGCTGCATAAAATGCCGTCACTCAAATAGCAGTCTTGGAAGTCGACTTCAGGCCTGAGCTTTCTATTGTTTCTGCACTTTTTCAAACAAGGCATTCCGTTATACGCCCGACATTAACGTGGAAGAGGAGAATGTTCCTCCAATTAGCACTTTGGTTGATCAATAAGGCAAATAATGAACGATTGCGGGGTCATTATAGTTATTGGTATAGTTTCGTAAGTAAGTTACAGGTACTCCTACCTAGGCTACTGTAACCACTAGCGATGTTCTGATTGTTGCAGCAAAACAATGGGTCATCTCCGGTTAAAGTAGAAAGAGAAGCAGCGAGAGAATACGTACATAAGTGTAAAGCCTAGAACAGATCTAACCCTGGTTTTGTGCATCTGGCGTAAGTAAGGTGGAAATGGAGGTGGGGATTATTTTTCCTCCCCTGTGACTACCTCTGGGCACCCCAGCAACCCCTCACGGATAATTTCTATTTAAAGGGCGTTAATATAGTTTGTGACCTCCCTAAAACCCCGTTGATGGCATTAACCCACACCCACCCCCACCCACTCTGTGGGAACTGCATGTACAAAAGTATGTTGAGTGTTAGTGAAAAAAATACACTTCTATTGAAATTTGAAAAAAAGGTTTAAAAAATCGTATTTAAAGAACAGTTAGTGGTGTTTCACTATTTTGCTTGGGATTTTCAGGGACCCGTTTCTAATTTTAATTGGTTCTCAAAAAGTGGTTTCAAAAAATACATTTCTAGCGATCTAGGCGTGTGGGGTGTCATTTTTTACTAAATTTTTGACGCTGAATCGATTGGAATGAGTCCCAGACCGATTAGCGCCCACCAGAAGAGGTTATGGGCTAAAACAAATATCTATCTACCTATTTCGAAAGTGGATTTTTGAGGTACCTTGACCGTATGGGGTATTATTTTCCACTAAATTTTGGACTCTGAATCGATCCGAGACACTACACATTCACTGTTCCCCCCATTTTCTCCATGTTCCAGGTCCGAGGGATAAACAACCCAATGAGAGAATTTACAGCGTTTTAAAAATCTAGCTTCTTTTCAACCGGGTGAGGTACATGAATATTGGCTGAAGAACACCAATCAGCTAGATGTATCGTGGATTTTTCTAATTTCCACCACATTTCAGCGTTATCGGCTCCACCGCTCGTTCCCGTGTGTCTCATCCCTTTATTTCCGAAAGCATGTCACTAAATTATCAAAATTTATACGCTTGCTCAAAAGGCTTTTGAAATTGATAAACGTCCTGATGAAGAATTGGTCGAGTTCCAAACCCCTCGCGGGACCTAATTAGTTCCAGCAGGCGTCTGAAAGGTATTTATATTGCGGGCGCTGGAACTTCGGCTAGATGCCCAATGATCGGGTCAGAGCGATTTTAGCCCTTAACCTTCCAGGGTACGAATATTTTAGTTAGTTTTCAGTAAGATGCTTCGCTCTATGGTGGTATTCCTCGTGTTAGCACCGCTTACGTGGGCTTTGGTCGTTCGGAACACTACTTCTATCGTGGATACAGGAACAACATCCCAACTCAACCAGTCTAATAAAGGTGAGTAGGTGTGGGTAGTTTTACAAATTATTTCAGCATCCAAAAACGTTATTTTTCAAAGAAAATTGTTGTCTTAATGTTTCCTCTAATTTTAAAATTGTTAAAAACATCACTGACAATTTTTTTGAAAGATAATCATGAAACTCAGAACCTTCGAAATGCCCTAGTTTTTTTTCTCTTCTCTGGATTACTTGAAATGGTTTTTGGAACATTGATATCACCCACAGTCGCAGAGGATAGGTTTATTTGAGCTAACTCGTCGGTGGATCTTCAAATGTGTACATTACTCAGGCAATAGGTCAAAAGTTAGTGCTAAAAAATAGACAAAAAAACGCTGTCGGACCAAATTTAAAATGAATTTATCATTAAAAATTGTATGTGTCTTACATATGAGGGTTACAGGGGAAAAACCATCTGGGTCCATTTTGGTAGTTTTGAGAAAACCCATTTTGAAAGTTCCAAGTCTCTTGAAGAAAGGAAGTAATCTGAACCCCTTGAAAAATGCATGAAAACATAGGTTGATTATCCAACCAAAATGACAACCAACCAAACCGGTGTCATTTTTACTGGCTGAGACTCTTTCTTGGAACAAACTTCCAGGAAACCGATGTTTGAATAATTTGATCTGAAATTGCACTGATTTACCATTTTGCAACGTAAGAAGGAGAATAGTTTACCTTTTTTTGAAGAAATATTCCAGAAAATTCAGAGCAATTGAAATACCAATATACTGCCAAGGCTGATTTTCGTCGTGTCGTCCATCTATATACACTACAAATCCGCCAATATCTGAAGAACCTTACAAACTTTCTTCCGAGTCGCTTTATAACGCATTTCATTTTTTGGTGTCCTCTATAGATGTTGTGGAGACATCGGCTAATTACACGACCGACGAGATGGTTGAGACCAGTTGTCACATAATATCCGAACAATTGGTGGCAACTGCGACGGCAACAGTTTCAGCGGCGTTCAGCGATTTGTGTCGCACAGGTGAGTCGATGAACGAGTTGGTGTTGGAACCTAGGACCAAACAACAGGGTGAAAACCAGGGTGATGCTTTAGTAGCTCGTTAAACCAGAAATTTAATTCCCTTCCATTTTTGAATAGGGGAAAACATTTTGAGCAGAGCAATTTTCGAGTTATGAACAAAAACCAAAATGTTCTCGGTTAAATTTTTTTTTTTTTTTTTTTTTTTAATAACTTGAAGAATTTGACGGACCATGAGAAACCAGGATACTATATACTTGAACAAACGTTTCTTACATTTAAAAATAAGGGTATACCGTTCTCAGAGAAGGGGGGCGGCAGTGGTGAGTCGTTATCCATTAAGGGGCAAAACCACATGAAAGTCCACTAGTCTAGGTTCACTGGAACCACTAGTCTAGGACCAAGTTTGCCTATCTAATATCACAAGCCTAACAGGTTTTAATTTAGCTAATAATGAGGAGGAAAAAATGAAACTAAGCAAAAATTGAGTTTCATCTTTTCCCGTCAGACATTTGTTTGACAATTTCTCAGCTAAACTGTAATTTCTCCCTTGTTGGCAGACCAAATGACAGCACACTTGGAAAAATTGGAAGAACGCTACCTCAAAGAGTTGAACGTCATCAAAAATAAAGTCGACAGAATTATCAAGCATTTCATTATAACGGAGAGTGATGTGACAACCAATACTACGACGTGAGATCGCCACGTATCGAAATCGAACAGGAGATACCTCAGAGCGAGATTAAACTTCAAGTCATACAGCATTTCTCTATATTTTAATTTTTTAAATATATTTATTGTAGAAACTTTGAAGTAAAGTATACTAACAACCACTATTGATAAAATTAAAATGATAATTAAATTGTATAACATAACTTTTTATAAATAAGGGCTTTTATATTTTTCTTTTCTCAAAAATACAAGTAGACAGTAAAAACGTTTGCCATCTACCTCATAGCCGAGTTCATTCGTATTTTCAATACTCACACAAAAATGTTAAAACAAAAAATGGAAATACATAATACAAAAATTAAATAAATAAACAAACAAAAGTTGAAAGATTTGTGCTGTTTTACAAGAGTTTATCTCAAAACAGAACAAAAGATTTTCATTCAAAATATAATTTTAAAAGCCATTTATAACCTGAATACGGCAAATTCACGAAATGCTAACCCAATTTTTAATGAAGTGCCCAAAACATTCTTTCCAGAACAGCAACAACCAAAATATTATATTGCACTCAATAAAATGAAAACAATTTCTATTGCACTCTTTAGATGAATGAGATAGATGGTCCGTTATTACAATCGATCTCCAAATGTAGAAAGTAATTATTAAAACTTTAATAAGGTGATGAATCACAAATACAATAAAATGTTGACAATGGTCTTGAAAAAATAATTAGATGAACTGTGATGGTGTCACGGTGACTAAAGCGACTCCATCCCTTTCTATCTATATAGCCTGCACTCCTCTCGCTCATCGACAATCAAAAAAATATACAAATAATTTTAACGTTTGGTGAATTGAGAAAATAGAGGATTGTTTCAAGTTGGCTTTAAAGCGAGAATTTGAATTATGTCGGCTAAAAAACTAAATGATCGTACAATACGTTCTTAAAATAAAACAAGGTAAGCGACAAGGGTAGTTGAGGTGTGGAATAGTACGGATTACGAAGTACGTAGAAATTTTTAATACATTTACAGCAGGGTCTACCAGAAATTCTTCGAAAATTGAAGTAAAATGTGAAGAGGCACACCTGAGATAAGCTCTAATGCCAAGGACATGTTACTTATCTGGCCAAAATGAAAGATTGTAATAAGATCATTTTGGGTTTACACAATCATTAGGCCTGAAAGAGCACCCATAGGGCAACAACGGCCGCCCTACACCTGAACTACTACTCGTTAGTTGTCACTCTTTGTGATGGTATCGATATTATTTCCCTATTCTAAGCAAAGGCCAATTCCACGCCTACGGCCCATTTATCAAGGTTTTATCGCTCATTACTCACGCTCGAGTAAAGCGCGCTCATCACGCTCAAGGTTCATTCCTTCAATTTGTGACGTACGCAGTTGTAAATGTTCAAAACCATAAACAAGAAAGCGTATTTTTGGAATTTTACCACTAGTCACTACCTTTAAAAATACACCATGGCCGAAATCTGTTATTTTTTTGACCCGGGGGTCCACCCAATTGGGAGTAGAATGGAGACTACAAGTAATGAGGTAAGGTAGTTCCCCAATGGGGAAATAAGTAAGTGATAAGTCCACGTTTACACGAGAGAGAAACGTCAGGGTGAAAGCACTCACCCACTGCACCAGGTATGGTAAGACTGACCCCCTCTGATGTAGAACACTGCATAACGGGACTAACCCTATACATCCACTTCCAAGTTCACATTTCTTGCATCGGTGATACAGGACAGTTGCATTGGCGAACTAGCAATACTTAGGAACAAACAAGGAGGAAACAAAGGGTAAAAATCAACAATAACTTGGTTAGCTATGTCCTAAACAGTCCCAAGACAACTCCTATTTTGTTTGTTTGGAGATTACCTTTGGATTTTAGCATGCTGTTTTAAGAGACAGCCCAAAACCGTTTTGGAGTGATTTGGAAACAATACCGATGCTCATCCTTAGTTGGCAGGTTTCAGTTGGGTTAACAGTTCTAATTCGGAATCAGCAGACGCAGGTTCCATGTTCCCCATTCCGCCTGTTTCAGAACTATTCTGCCTCAAACTAGTTCAGGACTGGCTCACTAAAACTAACAGCAACATTTCTATCTTTATAATACTGCCGATAGTTTCGCATCAGTATAGACTTGGTTAATATTTGCAAATAATGGTCATAAACCAGGTTCGCAAAACTGACGAAAGACTAAAAATCCGTAGTGTACCTTTAAGCAAACTGCCAACAATACAGTTAGTATTTCTCTTGATTGGAACAACTACGCTTAGCCGCCAAACATAGAATTGATTCGATTGAAAGCCACAAGGGCTATACGGAGGGGTAATCCGTACTATTTCAACTCCACGAAAATCCTCCTAAAACACCATCCCCCTACTTTGTGAGGCCACTCAATAACTACGAGTATCAATATCTGAATAATCACGAGGAAAGTGGTTTGAATCCACATGCACGAAGCAAATTAGGTTTCTGAATCCTGCTAATCTATAAAGGTTACATTGGCTGTCAAGTTTGAATTCTTAAGAATGACATTCGTGGACTACAGGAGCAATAAAAGTTCGAAAATTGATACGAAATTCACATAAAACCTGGCCTAACGCGGTTTCATTATATTGACGGGGACAACACGTACTGACTTGGGTAGCACCTAGTGGTGAGTTGTGTACTCTTAGAGTTAGGCGACGGCGATACATAGGCGACCATTTTTACGGATGGTCAATTATTCTGAAAACTAACTCCAGAATGAGGGTGTCTTGAGCGGCAATTCCCGCTTGATGAAGCACGGGGATAAGTTCTTCGTCGAGACGGTTCATTTGGTTCTGGGGGAGGGGCATCTCGTTAGCGCCAGCCTCGTAGCTGACCTGCAATGCGCAAACAGAATAATAAGAAAAAAATTTTTTAGACCAATTTAAAAAATCAAAATATAATTGAACTGTAGATTCATGTAGTAACATAAACTCCCCCCCCCCCCCCATAAATAAAAATGGAATATTTGAGGAGGATGAAAACTATCAAGCTTGATTCACATTACAACACAAACAAGATTCGAATACCTGTGTTAGGCAACATACATTTTTTCCAGTGGGTCTACAATCTTGGCAGAGAGACCAATGCGCATGTCAGAGTGTTTTTCTTACATAATTAGTTAAAAAAAAAATCTTCACAAAAATGTAAGAGAAAATTTCCGTAATAAGCAACGCCCAAGCTAGGGGTAACGAGCTGCAGGAGCAGAATAATAAATCAATGAAACAAAAATACAATAGCAAAAACAACATTTCTTCTGGTAGTAAGCCAAAGAAAAATAAATTATACAGAAAAGAAGGCACAACCAGTTTGGTTACACATCATAAGAACTTAGAAGCTAGATGGTAGATGGTGGCAGACACCAAGAGGAGGGGTTTGAGAGAGCCCCAAGCGCGGAAGCCTGGTGGCTTGTGCTTCACATGAGTGTCCTATTTGTTAGTCCATAAACAGCCCCAGTCCCTTGATAAGGGTTGTTAGGTTGTAGACTAACTCTTCGCAGGGAATGGTTCTCATTGGGGTTGCACCTGCAGGATGAGTGTGTAGTTGCAGTTTCGTCTGCTTCCTCACTGCATGAGGTTGTCAATTGAGTCCCCCCTAGGCGGTTCAGATGAAAAAGCAGAGGAGCGAAGCCGGTTTATATGCCAACTATCGCTTTCAGGTCACTGCACTCAAGTCTGAGTAGGTTCTTGGTGAGTGATGAGAGGGGTTTTGCCACCGCACGCTTACTGTGGGCATGTCCTTCAATACTACGCTATTAGGTGTGTTTCTAGCAAATCCACTCCATGATGGCAGTTCTGAAGGAACTCTTGGGCAAGCTTACAGCCGGCACTGGGCCCACAATGGGTGTTTTGGAGCCCCTCCTGGCGAGCTCATCAGGTCTTCCGTTGCCCTCAATTCGAAGCCACAATTCGTCGTAATTCGAACGAGGGAGGGCTTTTTGGCAGTGAAGCTGCGGACAGGAGGAGAGAGGCGACTTATCATTGCTGATGCAGGGGCATCAGGGCATACACTCTCTCTTCTTAAGGTAGGGTCTTACAGGAAGTTTTGTGTATAGCGAGTTTGGTTGTAATAAAAAATGAACATACGCCATCAGGGCTGATGTTGGTTCTTATAGCCAAACACCTTCCTCGAGCAAGGACAAGTTGTTCGAGATTCAATAGGAGAGCCATGCAGGTGGCCTGGGCGACTGACTCGGACACCCGACTTATATCCAACGGATCCCTGGATTTCCGCTCGTCTTCACTCTGTATACGAAACAAACGAAGTTAATAAAATAACAGTTGACGCTTAGTAGAAAGCGTTCAGTAGATATCAAGATGGATAACGAGTATAACCTTCAGGACGAAGACTTCAGTCCATCTAATTATTCTGTTGACGCCATAGTCAGTCCCGTTGTGAACTCGTATCGAAGGCACGCCATCCATAGGTTTTCCATCAATAACACTCTTGACGCTGCAAGATTCGTGGTAGATAAGAGAAAAAAGTTCTAAAAAAATATGTATACTAGGAGTCTACACAAATTAGGGGACAAACTCAAGTCGATTCTACTGCTCATTTGCAAAAAAGTGCCCAAAATCTTAGCTTTCCAATGGTAAAAGAAAAAAAAAATGTATGAAGGGAAGTTTCGGGAGACGTTTGAATTCGAAAAAACGAGGGTTTTTAGGTGGGAATCACCGTTTTCCAACAAAATTCGACTTACTTCATGAAAATGAGTTTGATGTCGCAATAATTTGTATTTTATAATGCTGAATCGCATGGTGGCACTCCCATGCGTCCCCAATAAGGAGAAATTAGTTGTTTGGCATGTCTTTATTAAATTAGTGTTTGATAATTTAATTTGTAAACATGTAAGCATGATTTTCCCGAGGAGTTCCCGCAGAAATACCTCCGTTCCAATAACGCAAAAATTAGAAAAACGTTGCTTTCTATAAAGCCTTCAAATTTTGAACATTGGCAATTTTTTCACTAATCAGGATAGAATAAAAAAATGGGATTTCATATACGAAAAGTAGGGAATTTAACGCACTTTCCAACGGTATCATCAACCTAAATTATACATAGTCTGGACTTGGAAGAGACTTAGAGCCGTTTTTCCAAGACAAAGTCAATAACACGAAAAAAAAAAAAAAAAAAAAAAAAAAAAAATTAATAATAAAATAAAGTAATTGAAAAGTGAAAAAGTAAAATTTTTAGTTGAGTGAAAAGAAATAAAATCTAGGGGGCACTTTTTGTTGCAAATGAGCTGCAGAATCGACCCCTTCTACTTTCATAGATATAACTCCCCTTTTTTTTTTCCAAAAGTACAGGTTTTGACAACATAATTTTGATACAGTCCTCATAGAGCCGAACCCGATTTGGCTCAAAAACGCAACCTGTCGGGTCCACGCTAACGCCTGATGACTTTTCCAAGCAGAGAGTTATATCTGATATGAGCGTAATCCAGAGTTCCTCATCGTTTTCCTTACCCAACGTTGAAATTCGTGTCGTCGGCGCTCCACCTCAAATACACGGTTTCTTCGTCGTTCGGCCCACACGATATAGTAAAATCCTTCATGTCGCGCAGAGCTGTTCGGAGTGACGTCATATTGTCGCTAGGGAGCTGAACCATCAGACCGTCCTCGACGATGCTCGTTTTGCCAGAAAGTCCAGCGGTTTTAAGGGCTCCGTTGAAAACAACGAAACTTGCCCCAGTAACTGTCAAGTGAAATGTATCAATCAGTTTTTCCATTTTTCTGATTGCAATCCTGGGACCCTTCATGCTCTAGGAAACGTGCCAGGAACTCACCTTTTCGCGGTTTGTTGTGAATGTTTATAGCCTGCGTGTGGTAACTGTTTTCATCTTTGGTGCCTTGCATACAAACGAGATGGGAGTCCGCGTACAAACTCAGATTAGCACCAAAAGCTAATACGCTGTCGTTGGAATTATTTAATGCTCGAACCACCTAAAAAAAGAACGAGCGATTCATAGCAGGTCTTTGTAAAAGTTTGGTTAAATAACATAAGTTCAAATTATCTCAGTACTTGGTCGTAACGATTTCTCGGGAATAGTATGGTTGTTTGACGATCTTCCATGTGAATGAGCAGGCCTCTGACTGTAGCGAGAGAGTAGCTGTATTTTCTAAAATCCTGTAAAAGAAAGTTAAGATAAGTTTTGATTCGACAGATACAAGTCACGTCACTTATATTGCATGCAATGTGTTCGAAAGCTAGGCATTTACCACAAGTATCTTCATAACGGTGTGTCCTATGTCAGTGTACAACGGAGGCCGATTTCGGACCGAAACGAGAGGACAGGGGTAGTACCGGTACTCGGCTCCTAGCCTTAAGATCAACCTGAGCGGGAATAATCGAGCCCAAGGAGTCTCCCACCTGGAAATGAAAAATGATGAAATGCCACAGCAGGACGGTACGCCTCAGAAATTGTGGCCTGTCAGATGTCTAGAGCCCTGACCTGTGGACGAGTATAGCGATGATGTAAGGTTGTTGTGGCAGGAGGAGGTTGGTCGTACATTGAAACGTGGGGCGAATAAACAGAAATCCACCGTGATCTTTGGAACCTAGCATATTATTCGAAAACGCCGGAGTGTAACTCATTTCGCTGACTGTGAACGAAAAATAGTATTACTATAATTTTTTTATACGTGACCCCTTTTTTGACTTTTCTGAGTTACAGAAATGCAAACGAGATGTGTCACCTGAAAAAAATGGTTATGTGTTCAGAGAGACCTGATAAACCTGCGATAGACTGTTCCTGAGGCTATGTGCCCAACATCTATCCTATTTGTTATGCATACATCTGGAGCCCGCTTTATGGCTTCACCGTATTCGGCACCACCCTCCTGGCGTTCGCCGCCTTGCAGCCCAGGTGGTTCGATGCTCCATGACGGTGCCTGAGCAACAAGTAATGAGGGCCTGTACCCTTTTTAGAAGAAAGCATTGGGAAGGCATTCCGATGTTTCTTCCTCAATGAAAGCTGAAAACGCCTGGCTCCGATCAAACACTGAGTCAAACCGACAAACGCGCGATACTTTTATATGATAAGCAACATTTTTGTGAGACTGGAGAAGTGCACCAGTTCACCGGAAAATTTTCTATTCCTACCTATCACATTTGCAGGTGAAATGATACTTCAACAGTCCCAAATCTGTGATGTAGTATAAGGGGAAGTTGTTCGCTAATTACGAGTTACTTAACATCTACTACGACTGAGATTGGTGGTCGCCAACTGCACCCCTGGGTCGCTCACAACACGATTTCTGCAGGGTCGCAAACAACACGGTTGCTCTAACGTCACCGAAATAATACAGTAATCCCCTCTCTCACCCAAATTGTATTTTACCTGAATAAATAATTTTGTTAAGTTATTAAGTAATTTTGTTTTTAACCTTTTGAGCCTTCGAGGAATAAAGTGTTGATGAAATGGAAGACGTCCTGAGGAGGCAGCTTTTCGTCTTCAATACATTCGAGTACCAAGACAACTTCATCTTGTCCAACGATTGCTAAACCTTCAGAACAAATGCTCCAGCATTCACGATTGACGCAACATTCCACTGAAAGAAACTGGACAATATAATTCAATTTGAACGTGTTTGATAGGGATGGAGTTTCGTTCTTTTTGCTCTGGTGACATCTCTTGGCTATGATATCATTAGTGTTCACCAAAGTATCAGGTTATTTTCTATTTATTTATCTTTCAATATCAGGGAAACCCCTTAGAACATGCCTGAAGATAATGCGCATTGAGGGGCAAACAGAAAAAAATTATTATTTTTTCCGAAGGGACAGTCACGTACCAATTCCTTCTAAATCCACCCATCTCGGAATCTATTCTGAATCACAATAGGCATAAAAGAGATGAACAATCTTGTCCGAGCACTAGATGAGACTAGAATGCTCCCTAGGATATTGACTGATGATGGTGAATCCTCACTCCTGCTCACATTTTTAGCGGTCACCTCAACTCAATGAAGAGCGAGCAAAACAGAACCTTCACATTCAAACAGTTTTATTTCTTTACTCACGTTTGACTCGTTTGACGTGCAAGAAGAGATTATTATTGATGGCGTATTTGACTGGGACTTCTGTGATGACCGAAGCATCTTCGAGGAAAACCAATGAAGCATTTTCGTGTTTGACAATAGGCGGTAAATTAAGTGAGTTTGACATTATGAAACTTTGAGTGTCCGGGTCGATTGGCCGCTGTACGATTACAGCATTCCGCCCTGCACCTGATGATATATACGGAAAATTTATTACTTTAACAATTAGGCTCATTGACAACACGGTTTCATCAAGATCAATAATAAGGGATTTTCTGAGACGTACCCGCTGGTGTGGCTAACCTTCGACCGACTCTTTTAGGTAGTATTCGTGATTCTGAAGGACCGTCTAACTCAGTCAAATCTCCTCCAGGTCGGATTCCGTCGCTGAACATTACTTGCTTGGGCACATCCGACTTAGCACGACCTTAGCAACACAAATTATGAAGCATGTACCAAATATATCAGAGTCAGGTATTCTCACGATTAATACCAATTAGGAATTTACCTTCTCTTTTGAGGACTCCAGAAGGTACCAGAACTGAAGGAGGTGGCTGGTTCATAGTGGAGGCGGCTTGTTGCAGAGGAGGTATCGTTGAACAATATTCCATCGGGTTGTTTGGATTAGGTTGACGTCCTTCAAACCGTTGGTCTTCTCCTACTACAATAAATTTCGGGTTTAAAAACGTTTTTTGGGTGATATATAATGTGAAAGAGATTTTTATGTAAACCCTAACTTGGCACTAGCCAACTCACCCCTGTAAATTATTGTATAGCACGGTTGACATACGCGGGCTTCTTGAAACTCCATGTATTCCAAAGGTGCCTTGAGGCAGCAACACTTTGAGCACAATACCTAAAAGTATTCACATTTGTATGAGTAAGAACTAATTGAAGAACGAGAAACAGATAGACCTAGAAAAATATAACCTCCCCGGCGGGGAATCGAACCCCGGTCTCCCGCGTGACAGGCGGGGATACTGACCACTATACTACCGAGGACCTGCTCCATATCGGTAAAACGATTGCCACATCGGACCAATGCTAATAGTTATAGTTGTAACATTTAAGGGCGAATCATAAAACAATATATTCGCAATTAAATTGACAATTTTGTACTACACGTGGAGTTATTTTGCATATTTTAGAGTGGGAAACTGACTCTGCTTCAAAAAATGACCTTAAACTTGAGTGCCTTTGAAGAGCCTCGAGATTCATTAATGTACTTTTTTTCGGTAGAAGCTAACCATTCGAAATCGCAATTTTGCTTTCCAAAACCAGATTAAATTTTCTGCAATAGGAGTTTACTCTATATTTGTTTGCCTCATAGTTTTTGAAATACAGTGCGCTAAATATCAGCCATTTTCCCAAAAAGTCGAAATTTCAAGTGCTGGGGTAAATCGCCATTTTACTATAACATTACCCATTATAAGAACACACAATTTTATTTTATTTTATTTTTTACATTTTGCTTAAGCGTTTGCATCATGAGTTTCAAGAAATATTAATTTTGACAGTTGTGTTGGGTTGACCTCACATAATTTCATTGATAGGTAGGGCTTTTTTATTTAAGGTAGTACCATACTTTTGTCTCTTCACCTATCATTAATTCGACATTTTGCCAGGTCCTAGCCCAGCATCACAGTTCGTTAAGGCAAATCTCCAAAGCCCTCACATAACGGGTGGATCACAGGAACGTTTACACAAGCGATAAATAATTTGTTTTCTCTCTTCACATTACTACAACACTATACACGGTATTAACGTTAAATATTAGCAGCCTTCAATGAGTCGATTCTATGAATCATTTGCAACAAAAGTGTCTCCAGGACTTTTCTTTTAGAAGGCTTCGTTTCCCAGTTCTTCAAAACTTTCTTCCATATAAAGCGTCATTCTTACCTTTACTCTCACGCCACAAAAAATAAATTTGAATATAACCTTGGAAAGGTGGTATTTTCAGAAAGTTTTTCCAAGAATGAACGCAAGCATTTTTCTGGGGGAAATTTTTCCTTTAGCCTCTGAATGTTGAATGGTTTTGCGTTTTAATTTCCTAATTATAGGCTGAATTAGTGAATACCAGAATTCAATAATTGGAGAAATAAAGGGGCCCACCAGAAGGAAAATTTGACGCTCTTTCCAACGGGGTGCTCAGATTAGAGGTTATCTTGTACATTAAGGGAGTAACCTCTTCAGAAAAACGACATTGAGGCCGACGTTGTAATTCGGCGAAAACCTTATGTACCTACTAATTAAAGTACCTCAAATTCCACTCAAATATAGAAGAAATAAATCAACTTACCAGACCGCAAGCCCGACAGTGGTGCCTTCTACGGATCATCGTAAACTTCAACTGACATTGCATACATAAATCTGTGTTCGTGTCTGGTACCCAAAACGGGGGCGTTTTCCCCAATCTTATTTCGCTACTCGGTTGAGCAATAGAACCTGGAAAGAGTGGGTAAACGAATTAATTCAAATTTGGATAAAAATTTGAGTTGTAAAGTTGGTGGGAATCACACCAAGTTATTTTAAAACAAAAATCTTGAAACATGACAAGAACAATAGTTTTTAAAAGGGGAAAAAATGAAAATATACAAATTGAAATAGATTTTGTTCAAACCTTCAACATTAGTGGGAGTAGGGTCTTCCTCACTCTCGACATTTTGCTCTCGGATATTCAGAGAAAGGGAACTAGGCCTGCTGGGTCCAGGCATCATTTGAACTGTTTCCGGAATAGGATCAGACACTGGAACTTCAACGTTTTGCTCCTGGAAAACGTTTAAGAACAATCGTAGTTATTACAGTACTGATCTGTAACTTAAATTTTTAATGCCGAGCGTATGACTATAGAAAAGTCACCTCTTTGGCTATTTCTTCCAACACTGGAGCACAAACGGCGGACTTTTCGATGCTTTCGTTGACTTCGTTGTCCACTATTGTTGATGAGGCCTCGTCGACAGACAGAACGACTGTCGGGTGATGGCCCAAGACCTCTTCGTCACGACTATCCGCTGAAGTACTTTCTTCAGGAGCGGTCTCAGGGTATGCAAGGACGGCTGTTTCTTCGGGAGGTTCTTCAGCGGTGGATATGGACTCCGGCGGTATAACCTCGTTCGCTACGGGCACCTCAACGAGTGGCCTGGGCTCATCCAATACAAAACCAGAATCTTCAGATGGTAAGTTCTCGTCTATGCTGGAATCCGTAGAGCCGATCGTTATTGTGTCTACAGTATCGATTTCCGTGCTTTCAGTAGTTATTTGATTGAGATGTGATGTGTTGTCGGAAATTGGTTGTGATGTCGACGATGAAACGTCATCCGGCGACTTTTGATTCTCCAGTAACGGTTGCTCTTCACCCAGTTCAGAAATTTGTTCTAAGTATTCCTCCAATTCAGAGTCTGATATATCATCCGTGTTGAAAGTCAACGGCTGCAGCTTTAAGTCCAGCAAAGGGTTGTTCAGGAGGGAACCAACATCAACAACAGGCGGCAAGTCATCGTCGATGCTTTGACGAGCAAGAATGAGATTTCCATTTCCCGAAGCGTCCTGATCCTGACGTGGTCCATCCCAAGCACCGATTTCTTTCAATTCAGGATCAACAGAACTTATCGCTCCAAAGGTGGTTGGAGGGCTCTAAAATGATTGAACACCACAATTGAGAAACGGGAAGGTATAGAGTGAACTGTGGCATATTACGCGTAAAATACTTACATCACGTTCAACAACAGCCTGTTGCGTGTCTTTGACGGTAGAAGATAGTTGAGCTTCAGGTTGGGATTTGATCAAATCAAAAACAGGCCGCGTTGACGAAGATTGGTGAAACCCAGTTCGGACTGACGTGATGTCTGGCAATTGAAGCTGTTCGTCGTCAAAAACGGAGCTATGGTACGAAGGACGTAAGGAGCTTGAGTCCAATAGATCTGGCGTACCCTCAGAAGACACAGCGTCGAAACTGAGTTGGGACGTTGACTCGTCTTTCAGATGAGGCGGCACGGAAGACAACCCGTTTACGTTGTTACCTTGAAGTGGAAAGGAAATAAAAATGTGCAAATTCTTCCGCAATGAGGAGCAAGAATATGGGCAAAAAAGTGAGTATGGAGTGCCTAGGTCACTGCAATAAATAGGTACCCATTTGGTCTCAAACCCAAATCTGGAGGGAGCCACCCATACCGCCCAATGGCTTCAGCGTCCGAAATTGAGTGGAAAGAAAATGATACCCCCCATGTCTAGTTTCAAAAAAGTCCCCCACATCGAGTTACAAAAAACACATTTTTACCTCTACCTTCCCCGAATTTGGTACAATCGGGCTGAGAGTTTCGAGAACCAACTAGAGCCAGAAAGTGTTCCCTGACAAAAATTTCAACATTTTTGAAAAGTTTCTACCACCGAAAGCGGCGCACATTGAAATGGCCCTCAGACTAATTAGTGCCTCAATTTGAGGAGTTTTTGAACTAAATGGTGAATCCATTGAGATTGGTCCCAGACAGTCCACACTCACTGTTTTCCCCATACTCTTGCTCCAAGGAATAATTAACCGGTGGAATATTTTGATCATTGACATCATGAAACGCAAACTGTCAAATTTTGGGGACAATAGGAGACCTTTGGCATGAAAATAGGTTGATTAATTAAGAAATAAAAAACCAAACAAAAATGTGATATTATTGGAGAAAAACTATAGGATTATAGTTCGAATCATAAGTACAGTTCCGGATTTATCTCGATTGATATGAGGTGGTTCAGATTACAGATCAGGAAAGGTGGAGATGAGTGAAACAGAAACACGATAATGAAAACAATTTCTGCATTTTATTCTGAGCCAATGATCCCATGGGTACTTTCATTATTAGGGTGATTAGGGGTCTTCACCAAATTACGACAGTTGTACTGCCCAAAAGAAACGTTTAAATTGAATCAATCGAATATGGTTACTGCGCATAGCAAAATTAATATAATGGAAATGCATTGTGGAACAATGAAAACTTTTAGCGCAGAATTCCGTTGTAGAATCTACTGTAAGTGAATTTCATCAATAGTTCTTAATACGAACAGAGTCAATTCTGATTTCGACATAAAGTACAGACGGAAAAAAGCCAAATATCTTTAAAGACGTCTTACCATTGTGAGGATCCTTTGTTAGGGAGTAACCATCGGGTTGATTGTCGACGAAAGTCTCTTTCTGAATCGAACATCCAATCGTGTCCTTGTTATTCGAATTGAAAGTCTCTCTAAGGCTCGCTTGGACGCTGAAGTTGACGTTGACAGGGGGAATCGGAGCCGCGGAGAAATCAGCATCTGACAAGTGTATGGGTTCGAAAGCTGGTCGTCTATAGCACGACGCAGGAGTGATCAACCTCTGCGAAAACAACAGCGGATTACGATAACCAGCACGGTCAATGGTTTTTTTCTCCTTTGTATCCTATCAGACGATGTTTACACACCTGATTAGCGCCAGCGAGCGAGTTGTTTGAAATTGGAGTGAGAATAGTCTCATCCCTGCCTGTCAAAATACCACTTACATAAGTTGCAGAGTTGCACAAAATCATTAGATAAGTAATCTTTCGAACACTTTATCACTTACTTTCGTTGTACTCGAACTCATCAAGGACTTTCTCCAAATCGACTGTAAACTTATCCATATTTAATTATGATACAATTTCGCATTGTACTTAGCTCCAGAAGGGAAAAAGTTGATTAATTTTCTGCCTAAGACTAAAGGTTATCAAGAGGTTATCGTCAAGGACATTTTTGTTGCTGTTTACTTTATAGTTAATGCGCCCAGGCGAGTTGGAAAGCATTCATAGCCCATCGTTAGACCAGCGTTGCACCTACGGATTTTCCGTAGGTACCATTGCGAAGGTATTCCATTGAATCATTATAGTAAGTCCCCATTCAGTCGGCCGCTGGTAGATTTTTCCGAAACAAAAGAAATCTCGACAAATATTTTATTTTTTCTAGACTGGAGAAAAACATATTATCCACCAGGAACATTGGGATAGCAATGGAAGTTATGTATCAGGATTACTTAGCACACTTTCTGTCATCAATATAAAATACCATCACCTACCGAATGATACAATTGTCTTTTAGGGCATTATTAAAACAATAAACTAATAAAATAAGAAATGGAAATTAATTAATACCTAAATTAATGAAATATAAATATTTAACAATTAATAATTGGGTCATTTTCCCCGCTGTCAAAATGTGAACAATACAAACATTGGTACATTGACAAAGTTGGATCTTCAAAAATCGACCTCTCCTTGAATCGTGAACATTCATTTGCCAATGCGTGAAATAGGAGTGAAATATACGCGTATTGTTCGGTTTAAAAACAGGCAATATAAAAAAATAGAATAGGTTGAAGTGGTGACCGCAATGATATGACTGTATTATATATCATCAATTCAGGATTCCAATTGAAGGAGGATTAGTAGGTAGTTTTGGTATAATAGGATTTTTAATAACATGTTTGTGTGATAAGGTATTTTTTGTTTAATTTACATTAATATTTTATCACCTAGTGTCACTATGATTGGGAGGCTGGAGCCTGCAATGAATTGTTAACCACCCATCCTCTTTATTTCAATACTGACAACCGTAATGCCTTGCTACCAGTCAAAGCAACGTTTCAAAGAATCAATCCGTGTTCACCAGTGAGAAATAGCTAATATTAGCCAGAAAATCGTACCCAAAAAGCTTTCAAGAATTGTGCAGGAAGTATGAAACTGAGAAACGTTTTCGACGTATCGTTACACAGCGTCAATTCGGACCCGAAATTTCAGATTAAGGGTGAAATTAATGTAAGCAGTAACTCTAATTGGAATCATCAAACATCGTTTTTGTATCGATCAGAAAGAATGGAGTTTCTTTGCCCCGCAACGTCAACCTTTCACGGTTTTAAAATTTTTAATTTAATATCGGAAAAATGTTCAAATTTTCCACATTTCAGTGACGGAAAAACGCATCTTGAAAATGTGATTTCAAGATATCGGGGACCTAGGCGCGCAGAGCCTATTTTCCTATCAAATATTGCTAACTTAACTAATTAACATGTCTTGATTTTGACAAATAATAGCCTTTCGAGGTTGTTGGATTGTTAAGGAGTAGGATGTCGGGTCATTTTATCTAAATTGTGGACACCGAATCAATTCAAATGTGTCCCAGCCTAATTGCCACTCACCGGAAGACAGTGCTTATGGGTCAAGAGGGGTATTTTGGAAATTGGTCGGCTTTATTTAAAGAAAAATATACCCTTTTTCAAATTTTGTGGTCACCTAGTCAGCGTCTCCCACATAATTGAGGTGTACTTGAAAATTTGCAGGGTTGTTAATGTTTTTTTCTAACATTTTCATGTAAATTCAATGGGCTGTATTAGGAGTCCATGCTTGACTAATCAAGACTTGTCTGAAAGATGATCTCTGGCCTGAATATTGAAGATAATGGTTAAAATGAATTGCATAGAATGGCGATGATACTATACGCTCAACTACTTTATTTACGATCTTTTTAATTTTTTTTTAGTCATTCAATTACGACTACCCCTTCCCTAACGCCCAACGGTTGGAGAAAGAAGAGAATTTAAACTTGTTGAATCACTATCGAGTGCTCTGGCTTTTGGTGATTCTGATTGGGACTATCGTCGGCGTCACAGTTTTAATAGTTACGCTCGTTATAGAAGAGATTACTGTGTATAAAATTCAGCTATTCAACGTGGCCGGTATCCTTTTGATATTTCGTTCAAGTAGGCAATAACGAGCTTCTTTGTGTCGCTATTACGTTGTTAATGTGAGAAAAACAACTTGGAGAAGAAAAGAAATCGTCAAATCGTCTGTAATTTACTTTAGCTAAACAAAAATTCGACATAAGACGTACTGATTCTATAAAAAAATATTGTCTTTAATAAGAATGAGAATAATTTAAATAATTTAAGAATAATTAATTAAAGTCTGAGTATTGCATTTTTACATTTCTTGACACAAATTTTCAAGTTGAGAATTGGGGAGAAGCAGCCACTTTGGCGCTCTATTTCGTATTCACCATCTTCTTCAGCGTCATCAGCTGCGTGGCAGTGGTATTCTGGGAGGTAAGCTACAAGAATTATGTATTTTGTCGTCCAACATTCCAATACGACACGTTCTTCCACGTGTTCTAAGCGAGCTGTTGAGCGAAGCTCTGATGAATGAAACTTATAGGAGACAATACACCGACAATACCGATAACTTACCAAAAGAGCTCCTCACTTCATTAGCAACTTCAGGATTAGGTTTCAGGATTAGTTCAAACGTTGCGCTTGTTTTTCTTTCACCTCTGTCAGAAGCCTCAATACACTTGGCGAAAGCTTGGCAATAACATTTCCGACCGATTCAATTTTCAGCCCATCGCTCGCGGTCCAGGAACGTCTGAAACTCTTTGTTACTTGAATGGCATCGATCTCCCTGGCATGGAAACATGGAATTATATTCCGGCGAGACTGTTGAGTGTCATCAGTGGTGTGACTGCTGGGCTTCCAGCCGGTCAGGTAATATTCCTATAATAATTATGATTCGATTTTTGACGTTTGCTGTAATAGTTGTTATTTTTTGTCTGACTGTGCTGAGTAATTGCATAGAAAAAGGGATAAATGTAGCCCAGTTGCGAAAAGTATTGCAATCTTTTGATTTTTCTTCAAAAGCTCGTTGGCCTACAGAGGGATTATAGAGTTGAATTAATTTGTTTGGGGTCAGTTTATTGTAATAAGTACTAAGCCAGATGCTGGCTGCAAGAATTTTGATGAATCCGTGACAATCGGAATGCAAATGCAAATTGCTGAAGGCTAATTTAATCGAAGGAGAAGCTATGTTTAGCTCCTTCACAGTGTAGGCACTGGATTTTCACAGTACCACAATTATCTTCCAGACGGAAGGACTCATTCCTATTGGTACGTCGTTGGCGGCCAATATATGCCTAATAAAAATAAGAGGTCGACGAATTTTCCCAAATCACAGTTACGATAACTCTAGAAGAGAACTTGCGGCTGTGGGCTTAGGAGCAAGCGCTGCTGCGTCTTTTGGAACTCCCGTCGGTAAACGAATTTCAAATTTGTCAACCGTGACTAATTAACTCGAAGAATCAGAAATTCAACGTGTAAATCATCTCCAAACAGGGGCAATGTTTTTCGTTCTGCAACAACTTTCAACGTGGCTCGCTGGCGCAACTGTGTTGATTTTCGTTGGTTCGTTATTCTCGTCGATGGTGTTCATCGTGTTGTACAATAATATTAGACAAGAGAACAGTAAGTGCAAATTATGACTTTAGGGTCACAACCCATTGTTAGACAAACGCATTTCCGATGGTCGATCGAATAATTTTTGACATTGAAATTGTTTCTGAGCACAAAAGCTGAGGTATGAAGTTTTTAATATTTGACTCAGGAGTGTATAACAATGTCAACGTCATTTTCTCCCCGTTTGGGGACCCTCAAAAAGGAGAATATACAATCGCCGAATTCCCGTTGTACGTCCTTCTTGGAGTCTTCGGTGGGATTTTGGGTATAGTTTGGATCACTGTTCATGAACAGCTGAGTCGATTCCGCGCAAGGTATGTATCTGAAATATTGTCCTAAGTGAAAGTAGGATTTGACCAAGGTGCATCTCAGCTTTTACCTGAGAAAGGGTGCCTATTATATACGTGAGAAGATTGAAGTACTATAAATAGGAAAGTATCCAATTACTACAAGATATTGGGAAAGTTTCGGATTGTAAAAAATCTCAACTACTACCTAGGGTGATAACGACGAAATTGCGTTCGGTCCTTGAAATCATCTCCGTCGCCATATTGTGCGCTCTTGTGCCTATCCTCGCATTGTACTCCGCATCCGAAAGCACTTGCATTGATAAAAAACCGTTGAGTAAATTTGAAGCAAGATTGATACAGAAACTCTCAGTATGGTCATGTACTATTTTGCAAATCAATTACCCGTACTAGAAACAAACTGTGGGTTACGTCTAAGCTTTATCTATTTTGTAGATGCCAACTTGCAAAGAGGGTCAAGTGAACTTATTCTCATTTTTTCTTATGACAAACCCAGAGAACATGTTGAAAATGATATTCACAATGCCAGCAAGTAAGTACAGGGAGCGCCACAAAAACTTATTTGAATGGTAATTTTTGAAACCCATATAGTATAGATATTGTTATATATTTTTTGTATTGTAAAAGACAGCAACCCAAATTATTTTTCAACGGTTTTAAAAATTACATCTCTCAATTGATGGATCCCTTTGTTCAGGAACTGATTTACGTGATTTTCAAAGTTTTTCTCCACTCTGAGCAGCATATCACTGGTTATTTTAGCATTGGCAGCGTGAATGTTGTTCTTGAGGTGTGCCAGAGTTTGTTGGGTGGTTGGCGTACACTAAAAATTTTGAGTAGCCCCATTAAGAGAAAAGAAAAAAAAAATATATATATATATGGAGTCAAAACTTGGACAGTCATGTGAAATTTCCTTTGAGTGAGAAGAGGCTGTTAGGGAATTGTTCCTACAACAAATCCATGTAAGCTCGTGCAGATTTCCACTAAGGGCGGCTAATGAGCTGTGGCGCTCCAACGCGCATGTATTACGATGTTTATCAGATCAATACGAGGGATGGTGTAAGAAATGCAGTACTGAGTCAATAATGACTGAACTTACGACAAGAAATATCCATTGATCACCATCACTCAGTTCACCATTGTGGAAATGTGTCCGGAATGGTCCACCATCGTCATTATGACTTCTACTCGTGATATTTACATGTGTACATCTTCTCTTGCAGATGGTATGAGTGATGCTGTCACAGCTTGTTTGTTCGTTTGTGTTTTCACCGCATCGTCCCTTCATCTCGGCACAGCAACGAGCACGGGCGTAATTATTCCCAACCTCATCATGGGCGCTCTGTGGGGGCGACTGTTTTACAGCTATCTTGCCGCCAACTTGATCGAATTGGTAACTGCTGAGATTTGAGCCAAGTCTTCCGTTTGATATGAATATTGCCTGTTAATAAGTCAATCGACATTTCCGAAGTTGAAAACAAAAAATTTAGGGGAAATAGGTACATGTTTCGAATGATATTACGTACCTAGTAAAAATGCAACAAAATAATTCTTCCACAATAGTTTATTATTCTGGATCCAGCTTCTGTGGAATAGCTATGTTTGAAGTCTGCGTAATAAATTATGGACAAAACTTAACTTATAAAAAAATAGCAGTTTGTTTTTATTCTACCCTGCATCGTTTGCAGCTTCGGTTTTGGAATCTTGACATCTTGAAACACAGATTGTTGATATTTTTTTGCAAAATGATGAGAAATCGAATGAATACGTTCAGTGCTTTTTGCATTAACTAACAATGATGATTTCAGAGCAACATTTCCAAATTCACGTATCTTGCAGCTGTGGCTCAAGTCTCTGGAGTAACCCAATACGCTATCGCCTTCGGAGTAATGATGTCTGAAACGGTGGGAGTCACCAATTTCCCTTTGCCCGTTTTCCTCGTTATATTCATCAGTCGATATGTTTCGTCGATGTTTAAAAGTGTAATAACATATTCTTTCGTTTAATTTTTCACTTTTTAGACCCGTTAAATGGCACTCATCAACCTTAATCTGGACATTTGTGGGCACTTTATCGTACTATTCGTAATTTTTAATTTCAGGGAACATACACGACAATTTGCGCTGTCAATGGGTTTCCACTTTTGGCCCACGAGCCCCCTCCACTATGTATCAATATGAGGGCTAGAGACATCATGTCAAAAACTCTCGTGTGTCTACCGTTATCCATGACCGCCGGTGACGTTAGAAGTCTTTTGGAGAAATACACTCACATGGAATTCCCCGTCCTGGCAATCGGAGCTGTTACGATCTCAGTTAGTTTACCGTATGAATTGAAACGTTTTTATTTACGTAAATTTAATGGATTATAACAATACTAGAATGATGTTTCTGCAAAAAATTTATGGTAAGTACTTTTTGCAGAAAAGTGGTGAGGCACTTGGTAATCCAAAAGGGATAATATTAAGAAACCAGCTCTTGGCATTACTCGTGTCTGGAAGGAAACGAAGGCAATCGATATTCTTATCTCAAAAGGAAACGCAAAAAATGGCGGTGAGGAAATTGTTGGCAGTAAGCATGGGTAGTTGGGATGGAATACCTACGTTCCTGAAAATTTGTCTAATTTTGAAAATTGAAATTTAAAATTTTGGCCTGATTAATATTTTTTTATGCTTTGACCACTGCTTTCTGGGTTGAATTCAGCTGAAAATCGATAAATGCTGATTGAGGAGTTTTTAAAAAAAGTCAGTAAACTACTATAAGCAAGCTACAATCACAATATAAGACCAAATTATTAACTGAAAGCAACACTTTTAAATTTGACTCTCCGAAAGATTATTTGATTTTGGTTAAGAAATCCCCATCTAGCTGATGAACTAACTAATTGCAAGTCGTAGCTGATCACATCCAATTATGCATTTCAATATAGCGGGTGCCAATTCAAGAGCAGCTGCCTTCCGAAGCCGTAATTGATATTGAGAAACACATGAATCATGCACCCATGTTCATTCACCAGGTGAGCGATTTTTTGGAGTGAGTCTCTTGCTTCCTGTATTATAATGAGGAAATAATTTATCTTTCTACTAACAACAAAAAGAAATTGAAAAGCTTACACTTACCTACACTTACACTTGCTTACGTTAAAGCGCGTAAAGGACACGCTTACCGTTCTCAGTGTGCCCACTTACGTACGAAATGTCAACAGTAAAGAATGAATGATTTTTTTTTTGTCAGGATATGCACGTGAAGAAAGCTCATGCACTGTTCGAAACACTGAACTTGCACACCCTACTCGTCGTAAATGAATCAAATCAGGTATTTCGGGTATATGACAGTACATCTTAGTTTTTAGAAATGTTCACTATACAATATACTATAAATATGTTGAAAAACCTATACAAGTAATATTTTCTTTCAGCTCGTGGGTCTTTTAACAAGAAAAAACTTCGCCGTCATCAGCTTCAAATACACGGTGTACAGAGACAAATTTGTATACCGAACCGTTTCGATGCCGCAAAAATAACGCAGTTTATGCACTCAGAATGACTTTTTTACATTTATTGGGCTCATGATAATTTCTTGTAAAATTATTATTACTGCTACTTTGTTCATCCTTAATAAAGAAAAATACCCTTAAACGGGGAGACGAGGACAGGTGATATTTTTACTGCGAAGGCGCAAATTGTCTCATGATCAACAAATGTCTTAAAATCGCCCTTCTGATATAAATAGATATTGAATATTCTAATGTATTTTTCGTTTTTGAAAATTTACGCGTATGCAACACTAATCTTCATACGTATATCTCAAACGGAATATTTTCCGATGAGTCGTTCAAAATAAGTGTGCTGTTTGAGATATACAGGATCTGATAACAAATTATTCAAATCCCGAATGTGATCAACACGGTGGTGTCAACACGTGACACCTTCATGAACTAACGTTGTCACAGCTAACATAAAAGGATGGCGATTGATCCTTCAAAAGCCACGAAATATCGGAAAGAGCTACTAGTATACCACACTTAATTGGAATTGTTCAAAAACTCGCTATCGCTGAGAAATTAAAAACGTGATAAAAGGGACACAGAATCAGAAGTTGAAAAATTATGCATTAACTATGAATTTCCTACAAAATTACTTTTTTAAATGTCTCATATGGATATGTTTTTGGCTGAAGCCTACTTCGTAAAATAATAAGGTACTGAATAACTTACACCTTGATTGAATGGAACTAGTGAACATTTGGAACAGCCTTCAAGCAGGCAACGAAAAGACCAGCGGCACTGACGTGTTTTGCGGTTTTAACGGAACTACAAATTGAAGGCGGCTCTGTCCAACGAACCTGACAGGTGGTCGACGGAGATGTCACGTCCAGGCCATTCCGGTGATTAATTCTCGTAAACTCGTTAGAGGGGACGACAAATGAAATCGAGTCAAACGATTCTGTAGAGGACACATTTCGTTTGACAGTGATTGAATCAGGACGGCTTTCAATTGAAAGTAATTTAGAACAGAGGTAAATGCGATTGTTACTGGAAATCTCAGCTTACGCACTGTCGCAGCTGCAGGAATCCGATTGTGAAATCTCGATGGGAAGAACATTCTCGAATTATTAAAGCTCGCACCTGATCTAATTAAGAGTCACCTTGAAATATGTCCATGTATGTGGATCCTCAGACGTACGTAAATTATACGGTTATCGTTAACGTGGTTACTATTTTGATATCGTTTGAGTTTGAGTCAGTTAGTCTCAATCTACATTTGGCCGTTCTCATGAGCTGTTGTTAAGCGGTTTTGATAATATCTTCCGGGAAGATAGCGAAGTAGAGATAGACGTTCTGGCTACTTTTGTCTAACGTAAAGTGACGTTATTCCGTTATAAAATAACAGCTACTAAACCGCTTTAAGAAAAGCGAAGGGGGAGAAGTAGTATGCCTAGTTTTGCACCTCTCATCAACGTTTTCTGGACGTTTGATGTTTCGAAGACCTCAAAATGCTTTAGGTTTAAGTAAATGATGAGCTACATACAATATCAATAACAATAATAACCCTTCGAGAGGGTGGTTTTGGTGTCAAAACTGAAATTGAAGCATAACGAACATAGGTATTATATAAACCGATGTTTCGTCTTTGACTTCACCCTGACCTACCGACGCTTTTTTACTTAGGTAATCGTAACTGGAAACGGTTGAAGCATAACTGAAACTAGCGGTTTGTCCATGTTTCGAGTTCTGATTTTGGCTTTGGCTTTGGCTCCACTGGATTCGAATCGAGATTCAGGAGAAGTTTCATCAGCGTTCATGCTCCTGTTACCAACCCTTATTTAATCTCAGAGTAGCGTTAGCGTTTGTTATTAGCGTTATCAACAGGTAGTACTACCTACCAACCTTTGATTTTTCTTTCATTTCAGACCATGAGTTTGAAATTTGAAAATAACGCCAATAGCAATCTTGCTAGTAATCTTTCTGCAATCCGCTCACCCGCGTCGCTGTATTTCCTCCGCATGGCCAACACCCAAAAGGGCATAAATGATTGATGACGACCGAGATCAATTATAACGCCCATTGTCAATTAATTCGAAGCCAAATAGTAACAAATTGCAGCCGTGGGCAGCAATTGGTCAGTTATTCAAATGAATCGTCCATTCGAGAGTTTTTCTCCGGCGATCGAAATCAACACGGGTGGCTAGATTCACGGTATCAGTAAGGCACATTTCGTCTCTTGGAGCTCCGACGTTGTAAGATAACTATCGGAAGCGAAGTTCACCTGCAGGCCGAGAGACAGGGCGCGAGTGCGGGGGCCGATTTGAATAATGAGTCTTTTCGTTCTTTAATGAAGAGATTACGCGCTCTGTTGGTCTCCCTTTGGCCAGCCTACTTCGTTTGTATCTTTCCAATCAGAGCAAACCCCAGTAGTAATTACCATACTGTAGCCGTCGTAGTAATTATCATACTCCCTGCTTTGCATTATAGGTCTATGAATCAATTTATCGTGTCCACCCACTCCGTGTATTTTTACTACGAAGTAAGAGGGGTTGTTTCCTTTTTGGAGCGTTTGGTTCATTCAGAACACAATAAATACACTCTTTTACGGGTCTGATTGGTATTGATTGACTTCTCGACGGTCATACCTCGTCATTTGATCGGATAAGATCGCGAAAACTTTAATTGCCTCAAAAACTGCTTAAAAATATGGATAACGAGCTGGAATACACACGTGTGTACACTTTTCATCTAGCAAGATCTAGCAACTCTTTGAGAAAGGGTGGGCAAAAGAAAGATGAAATTACATATCCCCAAGATTTCGTGCTCTGTGGCCTTTTCTGAAATTGGTCAACCCTTACAACAATGATTAAAGGGTTGCGAGGTGGTCCAATACCACTTTTACACTGAGGTTTCACTAAAAATGTGTTCATCAGAAGTGATGGATGATTTCTACGAAAAATAGAAACCTTGCAAATAAAATGAAAAAAATTAATAAAATATTTATTTGGAGATCCATTTTTATCGCCCGTTCCCTACCTCGATTAAAAAAACCATCTAAATCGATTCAGCGTCATTTTCACCTAAACTCTGTGCTTGTTTTCGGGAAATGGTCTAATTAGTCAGGGCAAGAAAACATTAATCAGAGGATCAAACAATCACTATGGAAAATAAATGAGATCACCGCCAGAAGGGACAGAATGTTATTATTATTAGGAAAGAGTAAACATAGGAATGTCAACACCGAGTTTAATTTTAATGAACGGACTTTGGCTCAGTAGCCGTGCTCATTTGGCTCGAGTGACCTACAAGCAGTTAATTGAACTAAAGCTCAGCAAGTTTAAATTAATTTACTTAATGGAATCAATATCATCGCCTAATCTGTGTTCTCTGAGTTGGCCTGTAGAGTGCCTGTTGTTGTGGCAGGAAGAAGTCCTGCTTGCGTTGAAGCTCAATCCTCGGTCGGTATTTGTTGACAGACGGAAACAACACGTGAATGGACAACACAATGGAATAATTGATGAATCAACATGCTCCTCAGAAGGCGATAACCGTTCCACTCGTTCCTTTGTATCATTTTTCCTGATACACGGGAGCGCTCATGGTCTCAAGTGTATCAGACAGTTGCTCTGAGGGCCGATTAGGGAAGATGATTGCACTTCCTTTCCGAGACTCGACGGGGGCACGTGCTGCCGAGGTGATGCAAGGGAAACCACCTGTCCACAGATGGCCACGTATCATTAAACCTTTGTTTCCCCCTTTTTTCCACCTCTCGACTCAGAGTACGTAGAGTATCAAAGAGCTTCAACTGGGCACATATAGCTCTCGATGGACGATTTCCTCACTGTTCCCAAACACCTGCAAAAGTCCATCAAATTTATTTCTCCGCTTTACACGCCCTCTAAAGTGGGTTTTTAAGTCAAAGTGCGTGTTTCAGGTACTGAGGATCCTTTGAACGCTCGTACATGATAAATAGGAATCCCGAAAACCAATTAAACAATTTCACGCTCCCCGGTCAAGAATCCAGACACCTTGTCACACTGTCCAATTACTCGCAATTATAAGGAGCAGTTCTTATTTTGTATCGTAAATCATCCGGAGCCTCCGAGATGTAAATGATCGGAGAGATCGATCTTTAATATTCCTTTTGCGTAACGTCGTCTGGGCGCGTAGGTGACAGTCTCAGCCATCTGTAAGGGCCTTTGGAACCTCTCTGGAAACAACTTGTGATTCATCCAGATTCTCGTGCAGATGAGATTTATCAGCTAACAACATTAATGAGGATTTCACTACCAAATTCTTCCATGTCGGGGATGAATTTGAAATTAAACCCTTAATAATATTAGTTTTTAATATGGTTTTGTTTGCGAGGAAATTGCTTTCGTGAGGTCAACAGAGTACCTGAAAAACGAACTAAACGTTGAAAATAAATGGGTACTCCACGCATTCATTCTCAAAATCCAGATGCAGGATTATTTTTCATCCGTGCGCATCTGTTTCTACACCCTCGTTAGAACATTTCAGCAACGGCTATCGATCTCATTACTTCCAGCAAACACCTTACTTTAAGATTCTGACCACGTTCATTCGTTCCTCTACACTTTTAACCTGTGGTTTTCGAAACTCATACGACTCCTCACGCTCGCGGAAGACAGGATGTGGGTTTTCAAAAGGCCTCTGCGATAAAACGCGGCATTTAACTACCGCAGTTCTGCCTCACTCTGACCGCGAAACATCGTTTTCAAGAAATTATATTGCAGGCAGCAGCCTTTTATTCAAGCATTCAAGTGCACTTGAAAGTAGAAAATAATTTTTGAGGAGCGCATGCTTTGAGTGAAAACTTCTCGATGTAATAAGCTGTTACAGGAATGTTTTTCATGAGATTTCCTCGTAAAATCTTTCTGCAAATTCCTTCACAGGGGTTGGTTATTCCTTGGAGCAGGAGCATGGAGGCTCATTCAAATCAATTCAGCGTCCAAAATTTAGTGGAAAACGACACTCCATACGCCTTTTTTCCTCGTAAATTCATATTTACTTTATACTTTTTAGTCTCACGGGTATGAAAAATTAGAAGAGTTTTTATTTGCCAATTGCTATCCTAATTTGACCTAATAGCCTAGCATCCATGAGAAAAAGTTATCAGTATATGAATCAAATAAACTTTGTACATGCATCAATTAATTAGAAACTAACCTGAAATACCCAAACAAAAACAATTTCAAACCGAAAAATCTTGAAATGTTACGTAAATATTTTTTATTCTATTTCATTTTTTGCAACTTTCATCTTTAATTTCTACTTGGGGATATACCATTTCTACTTGGGGATATAGGATACCAAAACAGCACAAATTGAATTGCATGAGTTATATTGATTTAAAGAATAATAGTATTATTTAAATATTAAGCGTGTTGTCGTAACCTATTTTTGTATGTGCCATTTTTGGGTTATAAAATGGAGGGAGTTAGAGCAATAATTTGAAAAATATGCGAAGTAGGGTTTTTCAATGATACGTCAACAACCTAAAAATGGCTATGTGAATTCCGATTTAAAAAAAAAAAAAAATGGAATTTCCTATTCAGTTCCGCTTTTTTAACGTGTCCCTCATTAGAGTAGCAGAATAACACATAAAATAACGTTATGAGTGTGTGGAGAAGGTACCACTTATCAAGAGAAGACGAGGGCGGTCAGTAAGGCCTATATACGCATACAATTTTGATCTGTACTCCACCGTGGGACAATTTTTTGCTTCCTCCTCGGCGACCTAAAGACGAAACCGTAATCCATTGAAGCCGTTGACACCTCGGGTGCCACTAATGGGCCTAATGGGGAGACGCCGGAAGGTTGCGGATTTTCTATGGACTAAAAAAAAAGAAGAAACCCAACCAGAAACTGGAATTGAACGTCTATTCCCCCTAGTGAAGGCTCTAAAGACCGGTCCTGTCTCGGGAAACTCACCAATTACTAAGGTTGTGTTCAGGAGAACCTTCAACGTCCGATCAAAGCCAATTTTCGTTATTTGGGTGTAACGAACTGGGCTTCTGTAAGGGTGGCTTTTGTTATCCGAGCGTTGAGCTCCTCTAATGATCACCAATAGGTTTAGCAATACTTGTCCCATGCAAATTTCTTAATGATTCTTAATCATTTAGTCATTTAATTTCATAAAAGCTGGGTTTATTCCTTCAGTAAAATTGGCAAAGAGCGAACTCAAACCGTAATCAGTAGCTCGGTCACCACAAACGGAAGCAGGGATAAAAAAAGGATTTTGAAAACGGATGTATAACAACCTACATTTATTGAATTGAAAATGGGTTAAATGATCATAATTATACAAAAAAATGTTTTCATCAACAGTTAGGTTTACTTTGGAGCCCTCATACGCACGTTATACATAAGATAATAAACCATTGAGGGAAAATTTGCAGCGGTTTTGCTTTCAATACTTGAGGGCCAAGCTTCAGTTTTTGCGCTTTCGCAAAGTCTAAATCCTCAATGGCTCAGTAACATAAGTTTCAAAATTAATGAGTATAAAATTTATTTAGAAACGAGGTGTAAATGAATTGAGGGGACACTAAACAGAGGATCATCTTAAATTGGTCGGTGAATGACTTCTCTTTCGAACCGTTTCGAAAAAGTACGGCTGCGTCAATACGTCAGAATAATGTGACAAGGTCTGTTCTTCCCGGACATTTGTAATACCTCAGCGTATGCGCTTGTCGTTTACAAAGAAACGACGAGAGAAACCCCCAAACAAGGGCCGGGGTGCTAATCAATCAGGAAACCACCAGAAGAGACGGAGAGCTACCGGCATCAATGCACAGCAGGTGGTATCTTCTTGTCGCGGTAATAGTCGAACCCAGCTGCCGACGTCTTGAGAAATGCATTGCAAGGCCTTTTGTCACGAGGGAAACAAACCTTTTCGTCGAGGGAACTGTTGTGTAAACTTAAGTGTGGAAGAGTGTATCGGGGTGAAATGTCAAACTAATCAACGCGAACCCAATTTGTGACGAACATCGAGTTGATCAGTGACCGAGTTTGGAAACTGAGATTCCTAAGACTCAATTATACTCATTGAACGCACTACGCTCGTAAGATTAGAAGAAGAAACCCAATTACAAAATGCCAACATCCCTTTTGGCGACGAGACGTTCATTTTCTCCCCCAAAAGCCTTATTTTTCCAGCTGCAGTGCAAATACGTGATGACCTCATTGTTGGAGGCCGCAGGTTATATTGCTAAGGGAGTATTTTGTTCTCCAGCAGATAGGAAAACACTCTGTAGATCTTTCCATAATGGTTTACAATGTTGTTTGATAAATCCTTGATCAAGGAGGAACATTTATTTGCAAAGATCGCATTCAGCAAAACAGCGGACTAGAGACTAGATTTAGACATTTTTTAGAGATAGACATTTCGGACTAGAGAATATCCAAAATATGAATTTCATTGGTAAATAAACGCTTGGAGAGTTGAGCGAGATAATATGGAATTCTTTGAAGTTTTTTAAAACAAATATTTCTGGATTCTCCCGCACGTACTCGCGAACATTTTGAGCCTTCATTACCCAACTTTAAATTTTCATCTTCCACAACTCGGAAGAGCGTTAGAATAATCAGTTAATAAAGATTGTAATAAAATAGAAGCCTCCGCTTGCTTTAATGACAAATCAAGTCCGTGAGAATGAACCCTGTCAGTTTTACAACACACTCAAGGATAAACGGGCCAGGCGATGGAGCTCCATACCAGGCTGTTCAAGACGTCCAAGGAGAGTGGCCTCTCCTCGGCAGCAAACCAAAGCGAGAAGGTTGACTGCGTTTGAGCGACATTCTCGAAGGTGTTCACACCTTTGGTATTTGCCATTCCGAGTGACAATCGCTATATAGAAGAGGAATACCTAAATCGTAGGGAAGAACCATGGAACCAATACTTCTTACGGGATTCTTGGTGGCCCTCCTGACCACAATCAAACGCGAATTATTTGGCACATAATTAATTGGAGCAGAGGTAGATGCTTCTATCAGGCAACAAACACTAATAAAATTCCGAACACACCTCCACTAAAGCACATAAATATTTGCAAAAACGTGTTTAGATAAATTGCTGGGAAAATAGGTGTACGCTCGAGTCATCAAACAAATTCGAAAATCCATATTACCTGTAGTCGGAACCAACAGGCTGTTATTACACAAACTGTATTAAGACTGAATGAAGTGCAAGGCAAAAGAAAGCATGAAAGGAAATTTTGTTGCTACTACGAATGCTGGCTGAATGTTTTGATATTAAATACATTCAACCAAAATCTAATGAGGGGCCGAAGCGTTTTAGCGGTAGTTCTCAGCTCAAAATACAAGTCCACTTGTTCGCAGATTGTACCACTACTTTTGCCGACTAATTATGGGGTATTTTGTCAACAAAGCCTCACAGCAGGATGATTTCTGTCAGATCGTTTCGCCAAACACTCAAGTTCGGGCCGCTGTGTGAACACTAGCGGGAGGCGAAGGGCTTTCGAGGGCGGAAGAATGAACTCCTGAGAGGAGGCCCGAGGATCGTATTGACGGCAGTTCCTGTCGCCCCGAGCTATCAACGGCGAAGGGTCCGCACAGCAGTACAATCAGCGGGGGTGGCTCTGCGGAAGGGTTGACCGCAAAACAGGAACTGCGTTCCCACGAAGGACCCGGCCAGGTCTTCAACCGGTGTTCCCTCTCTGACTCTTCTTATGGATTTTCATTCCTCATATCGCACATATCCCCAGCTTCTGAACCATTCAGCCAATGCGTTGCCATCACTTGGATACAACATACTTACATGATAATCACAAATTTTGCTGACAAACCTCATTCATCTGTAAACATTTCGACCTCCTGCAAAAATGTTGATCTTCGAACAATTTTCCTTCTTTGGCTTTTCTTTGGAAATGAAAATATTCGAGAGCGGTTAATTATTCTAGGTTGAACAATCTCAGATTCTCACCACTCCAAAAGCCAGGGTCGAGTTTCACTATCGTGTTTTTGACTCCTTCGCATAAAAAAAATCTGCAAATTCTTATACACGGGTTGGTTATTCCTCGAATGGGGGAAACACTGGGTGTGGCGGGTCCCAGACCCATTCCAATCGATTCAGGGTCCAAAATTTAGTGGAATATGATACCCCACGCGCCTAGGCACTAGAAATCCTGACACATACAAAATGGGTGGATACATACCCATTTTGACCCATAACTTCTTCCGGGGGGTGCCAATCGTTGTGGGACACACATCATTGAATTCAGCGTCCAAAATTTAGTGGAAAATGATACCCCACACGCCTAGGTAGCAGAAATCCCGAAAACACATATTCAAAATGGGTAATAAATACCCAATTTGACCCATTACTTCTTCCAGTGGGTGCCAATCGTTCTGGGACCCATTCTATTGAATTCAGCGTCCAAAATTTAGTGGAAAATGACACCCCACTCGCCTAGATCACCCAAAATCTCGAAAATCCATTTTTCAAAAAACACATTTTGACCCCTACCCCCTCCAAATTTGGTCCGATCGGGCTGAAAAGTTTCGAGGACCCGTCTCGGCAGGAAACAGACCCCTGACCCAAATTTCAGATTTTTAGAAAATTTTCTACTACCAAAAACGGCGCGGAACACGGACGGCGTACGGCGTATGGCGTACGGCGGACGGACATCGACCATTTTTGATCAGGACATCATGAAACGTCCAGAAAAAAATTTTGAGCCAAATCGGAAAGGTTGACCATTATCATAGGTTGATTATTCGAGGAATAACCAACCAAAATTCGTCATGAGTCGTTCACTTTATGCAAAACCTCCAATGTGCGAATTTCGGATTTTGAGAAAACTGCGAAACCATTATTTTAGTATCAATGTGATTGTTTAAAGATTCAGTGTAATAATTAATCACTTTGCAGTCTCTGGTCAATTACCGTTTACGACTACATTAATATTTCATGGATTTTACAATTAATCAAACATTTCTGGATAACATTCACGGTTGACACACGGTTGGTTCACATTTGATGCATAACGAAGAATAAGAAAAATGCAAGAAAAGAGAAAACCCCATTTTAAAGCGTAAAATTGTTGACGTTGCACTAAAGCATGGTCGTCAAATACTTTTTCAGTCAAGGAAAACTCTGCCTTGCAGAGAATCACTCCGCATATTTTATTGGCGACATTTAACGTTGTCTCATTAGTGACGTTAAAAATCATTTATCGCCTTTTCTGCAATTTATTCTCTTGGAAGTTCTCTCGTGTAGATATGCGATCGGAATTCAAGCCGCGAAGAAGGGAAACCGTAAAACTAACAGGTTTTAATTGCCCATGAGTCGCCGTCAGTGGTGATTAATGGGCGTGATTAGAATGCGTTGCACTTCTATGTTTACTAGTGTCCTTTATGCCCTTCGCCTCGCGGACCAATACTTCTCAATTAGTTTTAATAGGGGGGAAAGCGAAGGAGGATTCCATTTTCAGGTGAGTCAATTGCCAGTTGGTTTAGAAGGGTCACCGAAGGGGACGTAACGATCATGTTGGCCAAGACACTCCGCAAATTGAGATCACCAATGTATCAAGCCCCCACAGCCTGCACTATATCTGATTCTGTCATGAACGTCAATATCAAACTATTAAGAGGAGCTTGAGTAGAAGGCTTGCGAATTATATCATTCCCCACCATACTTTAGACGCTCTTTGATTAAAGTGTGTTATGAATCCGTTGCCGCAAACGGTTAATGTTCTTCTAAAGTCGTAGAATCGTAGGGCGCGTTTTCTTCCCCACTTTTTTGCACTCGACGAATTCATCGTCAGGCAATATCATCTTCCCTGGCTCCGAGTTATCAGCCGGCGTTACGATCTCTCAGCAGGTGGCGAAGGCCCGCGAGAAGTCCGGTTATTTATCCTGAATTCAGCGCTACACGATACACAACACCGCCGTCTAACTCCCACGCGCCGGCCGCAGACTCAATTGAGACCTCAAAACTGTCACATTTGAATAGCTCGAGCTCCCGCAGTAAATACGGGATTTACGCCTTCGTATTTGCATTCCCGCCGTTTATTCGGTCTTGGCGTTGTTTTGTCGCTTTTTTCTTTAGGTCGGAAGAAACGGTAAAATCCGGTCATATAAAAACCACCCTCGCGTCCAGGTCAGCTCGTAAAATATTTTCTCACTGATCAGAAGTGAGTCGTCTGCCGTTTAATAGCGTATCCCCTTCGCTCGATGCCTCAATTTATTGCTTTTGAGTCCAAACATGAAACTCCTGACGTTGACTCTTCAATGGTAATAATTAATTATTTTCATTTGCACAGTCCGTTTTTTAATCCTTTTATCCGCATGATATACAAAAAAGGCCACCGCCAAAATAAATTATTTCATGGTCAGCAGATCCAAGAGCAAAATTCAATATATAATTCAATAAATTTTGAAATTCAAGAGCAAAGGAGGAGAAAGGTGTGTTCTGAACTGAGTTCACGGGCATGCGCTGTTCAACAGATGGTTGCGAGAGAAAGGAGCCCAACGATGTGGGTGTAGATAGGTGGATCCTTGCAGTTTTGACCTTGAAAGCTCACCAAATTGATTGCAGAACCCATCAGAAACACATTGCAGGTTCAAATGTGGAATTTCGGTTAAAACTAGGGTTGGTTCGACAAATGAGGGTCTGTAGAAGACACAATACACGTTTCTGGGGTGAATCTACCACGCAGTCACAGCTCACTCACTCCCTTTTCTCAAATCCTGAAATGGTGATGAATCGATGAAGTTTTGAATTCGTTGTTTTACCACAACACCCGTCAAGACGGTGTCACCGTTTCACTTATCTGTTTATCTTCGACCAGAGTTGGTGCTACGCCCTCCCCTGTTCCTCTGTGCAAGGCCGGTCGTCTTTTGAATATGTAAAAAGACACCTAGGAAGGAATCCTAGGCAAAATCTCTCGTCGTAAATCCTTCTATTTCGTATTTTTCCTTCAAAGAGGGCGGCGCACGGGAAAAGCGAACATAGCACCGCGTCTATAAACGCGCCGAATCGAACCGACAACGGGACGACGTCTGACAAATCGTACGATACAGGAAGAAAAAGGCTCACACCTTTTAGCATACAATCCTCCCGTACGTCATTCTCTGATTAACTACCCGCGGTCCTTCCCATCAATTCTTCTCCACACTTGCCATGTAGGTCTCAAGTTGAATCTATTGTATACAACCTTGTTTTTGCCCGTCTCTTATTCCGTCTCGTTATTTATCGTACTCCCTTCACCGTCGCCACTTTCGCTAGTTTTCCTCAACGGAAAAAGCCCCCGCATGAAGGATCAATGCCATAGGTGATGTAGAGTTTACCAAAAAGCATTCAGAGTGAATTAATAATAAGTAATGAAATGGTGGTGTTGCTATAAGAAAGAGTAAATATGTGAATGAGCCGTAAGATCCGGATGAATTCATCTGAGCCCGCATTGAGTGAGATGTTTTTAGTCAAAAATGGTGCAAGAACAGGAGTTCTGAACGACAATTTTCTCTGATTTCAGTTAATCTCGATTGCTGTCGCAAACTAGGATTATATTTACGCTAAAGTGCAGACATTTCGCTCCATCTCAATAAATTCTAAAATTAGAACAAAACAATGCAACTCTACTCACTTCAATTGTGGGGTGGAATTTGATTTCTAATCTGCTCATCACTGTAATTCGCTAAAAACTTATGACTTAAATTTGACTTAAAAAACATCAGTTTGTACCATGAGGGTATTTTAATGACGGGTGGCTTCTTTTCATTGATGGACTATCGATTCAGTTGAAAAAGGAAGTGAGTCCAGGGTCTGGTGAAATAAATTGGCTATCGTTCTTGAATAGCAATCAACCTGCTTAGGCTTGATCGTTAGTTGTGATAGATTTCTTGAAAGAAAAAGAAAAAAAAAAAAAAAAAAAGGAAAAAAGTTGGTCGCTGTCCTCCTAGAGAAAGTCCTCCTACTCTTTTTCTTTAGTCCAACTAAAAACTATTAACTAAGTTCCAAGAAGGTATTTTTCTTTTCTGTGAGAGGATGAGCCGATTTGGTATGGGAAGAGTCTCTTAAAGATCCTTATTTGTCATGGAACGATCACAATTCCGGGAGTCGTGTGGAGAAGGGGCTCTTCCTCTGAAGGGGAAGCAGGTTCGAGGCAGAGGATGCCAAGGATGTCATTAGAAGTGGGGAAGCCGCATGTCGAGCGGAGGAGGAAACGAGTCGGGCAGGACCTGAAGGTACGACTGGCGATCTTTGGCCAGGACGTGGTTTCCCGCTCTAAGTTGTAGGGTAGAGGGTCGTCGGAGAGAAAAACTCGGATAGGTACCGAATAGGACGCAATAGAGACTGAACGTGAGCATACTAAGGGTGCGGTCATGAGCATTAGTAAGCCATGAGCCCATATGAGAGGGATAACCAGACAAAAAAAGGTAACAGTTTGTCTGCCCGCCCTCTTCTACTATTCATGGAGTTTTAAATAAAGAGGTAAGTAATAGCTATTTTATCACTTATTTTCTTAATGCAATTATATAAACGTCGTCTCAACATCATGTAGCTCATGGGATAGTTGTGAAATTTTGCTTAGAACTCTACCGTCCTGTCATCTCATCGATGTCACTCACAGGTTCCCGTACGTTTTTACAGAAACACTCACTGCGTCATAATATATGGTATTGTCAGGAGCGTGCTCTGTAATGGTGGGTACTGCATTAGTTAAAAACCATTAATGAGTAATATACGAGTATACCCATTTTGACCCATAACCTCCTCCAGTTGGTGCCAATCGTCCTAGGACTCTTTTCATTGGATTCAGCATCCAGAATTTAGTGGAAAATGATACCCCACACACCTAGATTGCAAAGAATCTCAAAAATCCATTTTTCGAAATTCACATTTTCACCCCTACCCCTCAAGCCCACGCATCATCACATGAACCCGTCCTTTCGTTTTCCGTCATACCCTCTTATCCGCCACCGAGACCAACTAGGACGTTTAATTTCATAATATAGGCTAATGGTTTAATAAATCCAACGGAACAGGCGTTTATCGCATGCGTGCCACCCACGCCGGCCTAAGTTTGTACGAGTCCCGCCAGGCATTCTCAGCGATTAAGTAAATTACTTAAGATAAGGTTATTTTCCATTAAAACCACAATGTGAGTGGGAGGACGAGGCCGGTGATGAATATTCCTATGTTGAAATATTCTAATACCGTAATTATTTTATTAGGCAAGAGATGAAATGTGAAAGTTTAATTTACGTAAATTGATTTTTTTTTGTCAATTTGATTCTGGTACGTCAATATGTAAGATTCCTTTGTACCTTCATCTTAGATAAGACTGATGCTATGTAAACATTGTTTTCAAGACAGTTGAAGTTGTAGTTCACTTCAGTTGTAGTTCACTTCAGTTGTAGTCGACACGTCGGAAAGTGCTCACCCTTATATGTAAATCTTTTATTTCTAAATTTGCCTTCGGAAAGGAACATACGTTTTAGATTTAGGTGAGCAGTCTTATAATTTGTAGTTATGCGTAACCAGAGGGTTTAATATTATTTTCATTAATGTAATTTTGTTATTATTTTCGAATTACAGTATTGGGAAACTCTGGCGTTTGATTGTTAAGATGGACGAATGAAGAGACCAATCTTACAAATCTAAAACTGTTTCACTTCCGAGGATGTCGATTCGTGCGAAATTTAACCTGACGGTCTGACGGAAGCGTCGCCAACAGTCCTTCAAATAAATCATGCCATCCAAAGATGCGACCAAAAGGAAGTTTATTTATTCCCATCCGATGCTTGGTCAACATCAAGCCACGCCGAACTCGCGACATCCGCAATCATTCAAGGAAAATCTAAGTCCATCAAGAAGCGGGGACAAACTCGAAACCTCGTTATCACTCTGGACAGTAAGCTTAAAAAAATATATCTAAACGACGAAGGAAATGTTTGTTTTGATGGTGAATACATGGATGAGTGGACTGCGAACCCTTTGCCCTCAACGCCCAAGGATCATGCGAAGGCATAGGATAAACCTACAATCAAAAGCTTGTTGTCATTGACAAATGAAATGGTAGTGGAAAAGAGAGGAAAAAAAGGTCGAAACCAGAACAAGGGAGCAAGGGATCATTAACAGAATATGCCGTGAAAAAATTAAATTTGTTGATAGATGCAGATCCTGATCTTCCTGAAAAAAAAAAAAATAGAGTCATGAAAAAATGCAGTATGCCTACCCCCGTTCATTCGCGAAAAACTAAGCAAAAGAGAGGTCATAACACAAAGTAAGTTAATGATTGAACTTAATCAGCTGGAATCACAAGCAAATAGGACGTCTAGATTCGACAGTTGATTTCGGGACAGAAAAAGCAGATTGTAGGTTGCGCAGGTCCCATGTAGACCGGCAATTTGTTGTCTTCTGTCTGCCATAATAAAACGCTGGGTTTCAGGGCCTCGGCCTACTACTGAGAGCTCTGTGTGAAAGATGGCCTTCTTAAGTCGAACGTCAAATTTAAACCTAACCTCGAAATGATTTGTTTAATTTGAAACCGCTCGATATTTTCACGAGCTCTGAAGTCGATGCCTCCCGAGCAATAGTCAACTTCCCACATCTTCGCGTGTGGTCGGTTTGAATATTGTAATTGCTCGGGGGCTAATGGAACCTTATCACTTGAGACCTTCCTTTTCAATGTAAGTATAATCTACCTCTCCCCCACCGCTCCTTCCGGTTCTAATATATTAATTTATGTGGAGGCCGAAGCAAATGTATGGAACGAAAGGGTTTGATACGGATGGTCTCCCACGCTGTCTACCGGTTGGTATGGCTGTTACAGGTACCGCAACCGGTGATCGCGTAATTGGAATATCTGCGAAGTAAGATTAGGTTTGTTTTAATCACTGCGAAGAACCTCGACTCTGTAGTAATAATCGGGCATTGCGTTATGACAGAATAATATATATATTTTGGCGAAGGTTATTTAGTTCGGAATGTATCACCTTCGTCGCATCGATTACCTCGTACCTTTAGTCAGAAAATATTTAACTTAACAATAAAAGTCAAACCCAGACTTCCAGCATATAAAACCCATTTCAGCACTATAGGTGTGTTTGATTTGAGGTCTATAGCCATGCAGCCCCTAGTCATTTGATATTCATTCAAATTCTTTCCTCATAATCCTACATAAAATACAAAATCATGCAAAAATCATCGCACACAAATTCTATTAAAAAAAAAAACCCCACATGTGAATACCATTAGAAGGTAATTAAGTATGGTGAGAAAGTGCTTTTCCTCCGACCAGATGCGTCCAATCGGAAATTAAAATCAAGCGTGGACAGTGTAAATTGTTCAGAATAGGTTCTATTTAATTTACATGAAACCCAAGAAAAAGAGAGGATTTTGAAGAAGTGACAGAATATCAATCAGCGCTTCCCACAGAACGAGTCAATTTAGAAAATTATCGGGGCTTCAAGTTATCGGTCGCTCTCATCGAGCATCACGCGCGGAGGCGTCTGTTTTTCAACTCAACTTATTTTTCATCACCATCTCTATCTTGAGCGGAACCTTGTAAATCCATTAATTGACTGGACGTTTTGTCAACGATTTAGTGATAACACTATTTGACGCACAATTTAACCGTTTATTTTTGTCATCTGTTTTGTCCTGGAGGAATGGAAATCGTCGGATTAATCCGTTTCATTCAGCGACGAACTATGGTTTTTTTTTAAAAAGATCAAGTGCCAATGATTGATTGAGTTTTATTTCGACTGGATTTCTCTATCTTCACAAAGGTGGTCGGGCCCTTCAAAGAAATTCGGCTTGAGATTCGGTTTTGCTTCGATCTTCAGGCTTTTTGAGAAGGTTAGGGTTCAAATCCGGATTTCTAACGGTTGGAAATATTAATATATTCTAGTTTCGATTCGATTTAAATTTATTTTCGGTGGCTCTGGAGGGCTCTCCCCTCAAAAAGGATCGAAAAGTAAGAATCTCCCAATTAAGAATCGGCGGTGGAGCCAGGCCAGCGAGAGACCTTAACGACGGGTTGCGGCAGCGATCGGGTGGCAGGTGATTGCTTACGGGAGCCTACGACCTGTTGTTTTTATTTCTGGTGATTTGCGACCTTCTGGAACTCATATAAAGAGGTTTTGGTGTCAATTGAGGTTTTCCTCTTCCTGAGAAGTGCTTATCGTTTTCACACGAGAAACCGAGACGAGTTGTCGGTTTCGGGTGGAGGTTAGGATCGTAAACTCCGATTTGTCCCGCAAAATGGACGGTGAAGAATGAAGATGTTGACCGATGTTATCCAGCGGTGTTTCCACAGAAAACAGACATTGGAGAGAATGTTCTAATTTGACCGTTCGCTGTACAGGTATTCTCTGAATTTTTACTGATGAAGCGAAAGCGGCATTGTGTGCCAATATGCAAATAGAGTAAAATGATTCTAGTGATAATTGAGGTAAGAAACTGGAAACTTAGTGATGCGCTATCAATAGGGCTTGGATTCAATCATATCTGCATATTTTTCCTGAATAGTACACATTGATAGAAGCCTTTTGGTGGGATTTTCACCTCTCTGAGACCAACAGAATCTAAATTAATCAAGCACATAATTATGCACACCACAACGGTTTCAGAATAAACGTGAAAGCTAATGGTGCTTTTCAAATGAAGGACTTTTGCCATCCTTGACTGTCATGAAAGCCTACATGAGCGTCGTTTCTGAGGTCATCATGAAGTTGGAGACGCGAGGGATGGAGTTGGTTGAAGTGTTCGCTATAATAAACGAAGTAATTGATAAGCTTAATAATGGGCTGGAGAAACTGGGAAAGCTGTGAAGAAATGGTCGAAGTGTGGAGTGAAGCGTTGGATATGAACAGGTTGCTACAACGTCAGCAATGTGCTAACTAATCTGCACAAGAAGCGGCACATAATTTACTTCTCATATCAGTTGACGTTAAAAGATCGTTCTCGTCATAGAATTCATTGACCGATCTAAGAAAATCTTTTAAACCGGAAAATATTGAAAACATTCTTGATGCACGGACAAACACAAATCTATTTAAGAGATTCGTAACATCACCAATTTTCAATACACAACATTTTGTGAATATACTTTCAAACTGCAGCATAAATCAATGAAACTTGTACATACAAGTAGGAAATAAAGTTAGTTTATAGTTTTTTTTAGGTTCACTACCTTTTTATTGTTTTTTAACGGTGCCGGAACGATTGGCGCCTTCTGGAAGAGGATATAGGTCAAAATGGGCACATATGTATTTACTCATTTTGAATGTGTGTTTGAGATTTCTGGTACCTAGGCGTGTGGGTTATCATTTTCTACAAAATTTTGGACCCTGAATAAATTGGAGTGAGTCTCCATGCTCCTGGTCCGAGGGACAACCAACCTCTGTGAAAACATTTGCCGCGTTTTACAGTTTTTTAATGGCGTTTTTCAAGCATATCTATCAAGCATAAAAAAAAAAAAAAATTTTCGAGCACATTAGAAAATTCATTGAACATATAAATCCGATCCTACCCCTATGTATTAATGCACTATCACTCCCTGGGACAACATCCAGGACAAAATCAGATTCTACACTTGATTCACTGAATCTATTGAAATGCGCACTTGGATCGATTGTCCATTGCAGATCCGGAGTCTACTGCGCTAAGAATAAAAACTATCGTGGGCGTCTACCATACCATCTTCGTTTCTACATTGCCAATGTTCTTTCATTGGGATTTTTCCTTTCCTCTCTCTGTCATCAGCGCCTTTACGGTATTGCGTCGGCGGGCGCCTTCCAGATATCTCGTCTCCTTCAGGAATCGACGATCTGTTTGGAATACTAATGGCTGCTGGATTCTCGAGAACATCCGGAAACTCCTTTTTGCTGCAGTTGAACCCGATCGGGGAATACGATCGAATTCACAATCCACGAGCCGGCTTCTGGTTTCCATTTAATAACCCACCTGAAGAAGTGGCCGTCGTGCGTCCTCAACAGTCGTATTTCTTTCGACGTTCAAGTACTGAATTCCTTACTGTCTATATGCCGGACTTTTCCTTCATCAGAAATACACACTACCGCTGAAATATTGTGAGTTTTGGTCCGGCCTGCCTCGTTTCAGGTGACATTACATTCGGCGTAATAATAAGACTTACTGCCCACATAGCATTTTTAGTATAAAAGTGTTAAAGACAAATTAAGCTTGTATATTATAAATTAGCTACAAGTTGAGCGTTTTTGAAAAGTGAGTTTGTCTTCTTCAGTGTCAGGAGGAGTGAGGTTCCGAAAACCGTATTTCTTGTTCATTTTCTAAGAGGCAAAAACGCCATCAAGGATGAACGTTAACGCTTTAAAGGTCAAAAGATCCGCCAAGTATGAGAGGGTCTTTTAGGACAAAATAAACGACTTCTTCACCTCTAGGACTTTGGCCCCAATTAATCATCCTTTTTAAAAATATTTTTTTCCGTGGAGTCTTCTCCCCCAAAACTGTTACAACCTCACGTTCCGGGAGAACGTGGTTTCTTCACTTGAAAACGAGCCCTGAAGCGGGGAATTCTTCAAAAAATACGAAACCTTCGTTAAGATTTCACGATATGAAACCTACGCATTCCATGTTTTTCGGCTGAATGCTCACCTTTAGCATCGTGATTGTTGTAAAACGAATTATCCATTTTGTACCGCTTTTGGTGGTCTCGCGTGGTTATTCCTCAAGGGAGTTGTCGCTCAGATGAGTACCGTGAGGATACGACTCGGGTCTTCACATTACAATATACCGTCGAAAAATCACAGCAAACCTCATTATCGGTCTTTGAGGTTATTCCGCTGGGCGAAATGCCTTAAGAAAGCTGTTTGAAGATAATTATGTTCAAATTCTTCCTAAATTCGTAGTATAAAGGAAATTTACGCTATAATCAATACCCATCTAGATTCTCAGAAAAAAATACGTTCTACTTCGAATAAATACATAGGTATCGACGGAATGTGTTGATCATGGACTTTGAAGCCTTTTCTGCCTTCAGGAGCCCTACATATTGGCTTCTGAAGCGCTATGTTCCCTCTCATCGATTCTGTGCTCTGATTCCGGTCGATACTTATAATAAATTGCATAGGTCGATGCGAACATTCGCGTAGGGACGAGTTTGGAGTTATTCAGTAATTTGGATGATCGATGGGCTCACGGACGCCGTTTTAGCACAGGATGGCTCACCTCCTCACCACACGCCCTAACTACACTGAACGCGCTTCTGACCGCTATCTAAGATCGCCATCTGATTATTATAGCAAACTATGACCAGTTTACGCTTCTACCCAGAGGCCTGACGCGGCGTGGGGTTGTTATGAAGAGGCCGTTGCACGACTGCATACCGACACCCGGCGACGGTCCATTATACAGCCAGGAATAGGAGAAGGGAGGACGGTAGGCCCTGGGATCACTCCCTCCGCTACAATTATCATAACTACTTGAGTGAGCCTCGAGAATTTATCTGAGACATCTCCAGATCCAGTTAATCAGGAGCGACCCCGAGATAAATCAGAACTGTGGGTATTTGTCTTTGGTTTCACCGCCTCGATCTCACGGTTAAGTAGGCAGTAAATCTGCCGATAGGACGAGCTTCACTTCATCACTTGCCTTACAGAACTTGGACCACCGCTGAAAATCCGTCGTTTACCTCTCGAAATTACGTTATCGGCTCATCTTACGATGCTTGAGCTCCGATTATTTTTCCCCGTGGTTTATGGCTCTTCCAAATATCAGCGGGCGCCAATCTGTTTTTGAGTAGCTCTCCTACTTCTTCCGTGTGCACCCCAAGAAACCTCGGAAATGAATCAAAGCCACCCACTAAAGATTGTAATACTGTAAGAATTCCTACCTTTAGCTGAACTGAGTAAGGACGTTTTACCATCTTGCTTTGATTTCATGAATAATGCCCAACCGAAAACCCTGTAAAATGAAATTTGAACGAATATTGTGAAACGTTTGCTTGAAAAAGAAGTGGTCAACCGCAAAAGAATAAATTTTTGATGTCTTTAGTGTTCATACGTTATCTTCCCCGATAGTGAGGATGAAAATTCCAGTTGAAGGTGCAAATGTGGGTAGTTGGGCGTTTATAGAGCAGTACCTACGTGGTCGCCATTATCGTGGGAGGTTGATCGCCTATGTTTCCGTGACACCTAACATTTCACAGCCGTTCGACGATGAGGACAATTACGTAAGTTCCCAGGTCTTGTTCGGGTTTGAGTCCTCACAGGAAACCGTACGTTATCGTTTGCACTTCGAGAGCCTTAGGTGTTACAGGACGAAGATAATGTTGTCTTCTATCGAGCGCCCTTCGTCCGTCGTGGGCCATAAGTCAAACCCCTGGGCGACTTTCCCTTCGCGGAGACCCCTCTTTTCATCGGTGTTGTTTCTCACGTTATCAGCCACACAAGATAAGTCGCTACATGGAAGATATCGGTACTGGATTCAAAATAGACCTAACCACCAACGCGACAATGAACAACGCAATCTTATCGTCAACATTGCAAATCAGGCCAACTTTGACGAAATCAGTTCGCCTGAGGCATTACGTTCGTGCAGAATTACGAAGAGCATTACTAATCAAAATTCTAGTTTGGCATAAAATATAGTGTTCATGAATACTGTCTTGGAGGAGCTTCAGTATGGCTGAAGGCATCCTTCCCTACAATATACGATCGATGACGGCATCAACGAGCAACTTTGAATACAAATACAACTGGAGTCAGTTCAAAAAGGGGGGACAACTTAGTCTACTGAAATAATCTGCTCTCTATACCTAATAGGACGATTTAAAAAAGGTCAAGCTTCAAAATTAGAAATGTTCACGCTGATACATTCCTCTGAACGGTTTTTTTCCTTATACAATTGGAAAGCTGAGATTTTGGTCAAGTTTTTCCCAAGGTGTCCTCACAGAAAAAATTTCGGTTCTAACAGCGCAAAAACGACAGAAAACACGTTGATTTTCAAGAAATCTTCAAGTGAAGAACTTTGTCCATTTTTCCCACCAATCAGGTAAAAAAAAAAAAAAAAAAAAAAAAAAAAAAAAAAAAAAAAAAAAAAAAAAAAAAAAAAAAAAAAAAAAAAAAAAAAAAAAAAAAAAATCGGATTTTATAGTCCGGTAGGTAGTCAATTTAAAGCTGTTTCAAAAGGCACTTTTTGTTGCAAATGAGCTGTCTCAAATCGACCCCTTGAGTTTGCCCCATAAATTGTGTAGACACCCTGTACATCGTTGGTCACTACATAATTCAATTTCGGGCATTTTAGAGCTAGAGTAGACCTCCGGACTCGGCCGATCGTACAAATAAAAGTAACTGGCACAAAATTTTATTGATTCGAACTTTAATGGGAAAATGACAGGAATAAAACTTGACGCAGTGCATTTTCTACACAACCCAAATGCAATAAATGGGGGGAAAGTGCAGGCCGATTTAAATATTAGAAATACTTTTTATAGTTAATTGAAATAACAAATGGAGTTTCATTCCCAGCATTGCCTCTACAAACTGCAATTTTATAAACCATATTTTGAGTTCTCGTAAAACCATTATGCCCATTTTGTGCCATTGACGTATTATAAATACCAGGTAGCGTATTAACTAAGAAATGTACGATGTATTTAAAATTCAACCGACGTCTCGGTCGTAAGGAGTTTAATTTTGCTCATCTTGATAGGCCTCGTCGGAGTCTGAACTGTGCAATCTTTCATAATTACCGTGTAGAAAATTGGAGGAACGTTTGGCGACGACAAATGAGGAGATTCTTCGTTAATCGCCCACTCACTCGGCAGCTCATTGACCACCTTCATAGGTGTTATTAGACCCGGCCACTTCTTTCTTTCAGGATAAGCTACTTACCGCAGAATTTGGCCTCATGTGCGGATGATCTGAAACATTTAACTGGAGGCCGACAATATTGAGTCAATCATCTAATCACGCTGCCAATATCCCACTTTCCCCAGACTCGAACCGAAGAGTGCTGATCTAGAGAAAATAGGTTATTAGGTTAAAGAAATTTAACAATCAATGGAATCATACTTTGTGAGTTGTAGCGAGGGATCATGAATCATGTTGATCTTCATACAATCAATAAGAGTTGTCAACATGATTGCAAAGTCTCTCTTGGCGTTATTGAGTTTACGCTTTCTCCAAACAAACAAAAATCAACGTCGAGAATAATAGTCTTATTCTGGTTTACTATTTACATAAGGATGCCACACCTTTGTATTTGTATATTGAATACAACTCTACTCATTTATGCGTTTCACAGGATGTAGATTCAAAATTTGCGATCTCCATGTTCGCCCTACATGTTGAATTATTTGTGCGTAGAATCCATTTGCAGCCTGATCGCCGCATACGAAGGCAAGTTATGGAATAAAACGGGTATGGAATAGGCTATCGAGGCTATTTTAAAGGCTGAACCAATTCAAAACTGGGTACCGATTTCCACTTACCTATGGAGAGTACCTCCAGGACCAAGATGGGTGATTTGAGAATGGGTAATTTAGAAACAAGATATTTTTCCCATCTAATCACCAACTCTAGAGACCTCAATGATAGGATTTTTCAAATGAGCGCGATCCATCAAGAATACTTTGCGGAACCATTGTGAAATAACATGCAAAACAATTATGATTAAATACCGTGGCTTAAATATATTTAAAAAATGTTTATTAAAAAAAAATTATTTAGGCGTTTTTCTAAAACGCACTGTTTCCTAGCAGAGATGGCAACTGGGAAAAACGGGGTTGTAGATTGGAATCTTTCCAGCTTACTCTGCTGTATTTATCAGGTATTAACGATTTTTTATCATTTCCTTAGTAAATCATCCAACAAATTAGAAAAAAATTGAAAACAATTCTATAGCACTTGCAAAATTACACCTATAAAGTTGGAATTGAGCAAAGATGATAGGTCTGTCTTTCCAAAATCGGAGTTCTAATAAAAACGACTGGACGATCAATCGCATGGGGTATGCCTTTATTGTGGGGAGATCTTCTAAAACCTACAGTAGGGATCGGTGGTTGGGAGTGATCGTCCGTTACCTGCCCGTTATGAAGCGCTTCTCCCCGGACCACTTTTTCCTCGCCTCCTCAGCCTTGTTCCATCTTTGAAAATAATTACCCGCTCTCCCTCCCACACAAGGCGATGTCACTCGGGAGCTTGGAACCCATCCCGAGAATTCTCGAGCACCGTCAGCTTGGAAGTTCATCTGCGAGGCCATCCAAGGTGCTCACCCATCGAACTAAGGAATCTCAGGTGGAGGCAGGCGATCCTGAGAGAGTATAAGGTGCTTGAGTTGAGATCCCATCGCAAGAACATGCGCGCGATTTTTAGGAAATTGGCATCGGATTCCGCGTACAGACCTTGCACACCTGGTTTGCCTCATTCCTCGATGAATTTCCGCGACAGTCATTTGACAAAGACTCGGCACCTGTTCACACTGTGTCGGTTTAGTTCCTCTCGAGGACCTATGGCGTGATTCCTCAACAGAAGCGACATTTCAGCACGTCCGCAGTTCGACCACCGTCTTGTAAAACCACCATTACACGAGCCCCTGCTAATTACTACGAAGGATGAAGTCTCTTTAACACACCCACATTTACAGCTGGGCCCCGCGTCAAGACGAGAAAACCAACAGCCAGATCGTGACTCGACCCTCCCGGAGCTTCTCCTTACTAGAGAACAAGGTAACCGAACAATTAATTAATATGCGCCTTCTGAAGTCTCGCCGGGGGGGCAATTCAACGGGTTTTATTCGACACAAACGACGATTCTCCCTTAAACAGCGGAGTTTTATTACAATCGAACGATACAAAGCCCTTACATGGCGAGCGATTTGTACGTCAGACGACAGTTGATGCGATGGAACCAACCGTTTGGTCTACACGAGTAGCTACGACAGTGTCGTTGACATTTCTCCTGGCATGAGTCGACGAACGCTCGCCGGGTTTCAAAGATGAACTGAGACTTAACACGACAGTGTTGAAATGAGGAATATTGGCACAACGAGGTGAACCTCAGGCTCGTGTCCTCAACAACAACTGTTCTAGCTATCCTTGACGCGAGGATGTCAGTCTCGCAACTCGGACGAAAGAATTCTCGTTACTTCCGATGTGTTTGATACGTGATGAATAATGAGCTAATGAGAAACCAGTGTTGGCTAAACCGATGGTCCTTAGCTTTCCTTGAATAATCAACCTGTTTTCATCAACCGGTGTGCGCCAATCGTTCTGGGCCCCGTCTCATTGAATTCAGCTCCCTAAATTAAGTCGAAAATAATACCACACGCCTAGATTGTCAAAAACGTCGAATAAATTTTTCGAAATACACATTGTGACCACTACCCCCTCAAATTTGGTTCGATCGGGCTGAAAAAATTCGGACCAACTAGAGCCAAAAACGGGTCCCTGTCCCGATCTTAGATTTTTAGAGTATTATACTATCAAAACTGGCGTGGACGGCGGACGGAAAATTACTAATTCTCATCTACTTACCTTGAAACGCCCAGAAAAAAAAAATTTGGGCCAAATCGGAGAGATTGACTTTTTGCATGAAAACATGCCTACGTTGATTATTCAAGGAATAATCCAACTAATAGGCAAATGTCCGTCCGCCGTCCACGGCCGATTTTGGTAGGGGAAAATCGTCTATTGCCCGTTTTCGTCTTTAGTTGGTCCTCAAAACTTTTAAGCCCGCTGAGACTAAATTTGGAGGAGGTGGGCGTCAAAACATGTATTCAAAAAATTTATTTTCGAGATTTTTGGCGATCTAGGCGTGTGGGGTATCATTTTCGACTATATTTAGAGCGCTGAATCCAATGAGACGGGTCCCGGGACGATTAGTGCCCTCCGGAAGAGGTTATGGGTCATAATGGGCATCTATCTACCTATTTCGAAAGCGATTTTTAGATATTTCTGGTACCTAGGCACGTGGGGGTATCATTTTCCACTAATTTTGGAAGCCGAATCAATCGGAATGAGTCTCTATGCTCCTGATCCGAGGAATAACCAACCCCTGTGAAAGTATTTGCAGCGGTCTTAAGTCCGGTACAGAGGAAGATGGTCTCTACTCTCTTACAAAATATAAAAATCTGCAAATTCTTACACACGGGTTAATCATTCCTCGAATGGGGGAAACAGTGGGTGTGGCGAATCCCAGACCCATTCCAATCGATTCAGCGTCCAAAATTTAGTGGAAAATGATACCCCACACGCCTAGGTAGCAGAAATCCCGAAAACACATAATCAAATTAGGTAATAAATACCCAATTCGACCCATAACTTCCTCCAGTGGGTGCCAATTGTTCTGGGACCCATTTTATTGGATTCAGCGTCCAAACTTTAGTGGAAAATGACACCCCACTCGCCTAAATCATCCATAATCTCGAAAATCCATTTTTCAAAAAACACATTTTGACCCCTACCCCCTCCAAATTTGGTCCGATCGGGCTGAAAAGTTTCGAGGACCCATCTCGGCAGGGAACAGACCCCTGACCCAAATTTCAGATTTTTAGAAAATTTTCTACTACCGAAAACGTACGGCGTACGGCGGACGGACATTGACCTTTTTTGATCAGGACATCATGAAACGTCCAGAAAAAAATTTTTGAGCCAAATCGGAGAGGTTGACCATTATCATGAAAACATAGGTTGATTATTCAAGGAATAACCAACCAAAAAAATCTGAAACGCCTCTCACAGTGGACTTTTAATTCGATCTTGATCAATGAAATGATTTAATTTTGTCACTGAGGAAAACCAAGAGCGTACGACCAACGGCGTCACATCTAAAACAATAATTTCTGGAAATCGCTAAATTCAACTTAGTATAACAAGTTTAAACATTTTTATGACGGGCATTACAAATTTCTACGCAAAAAGAATAGTTCTGACGACAAATTTTTTTTTGTTCTTTACAAATGGTGATTGTTAATATTGTGGGAGAGTAGTTGATTTCTTCACCCACGTTCCAGCAATGTATAGAACAAGGGAAGTAGCCGATTGGGCAGAGGGGCTTTTCACTCACAACAGGTTGTTCAACGCACGCATGAAAGTGGTCAGGAAGGAGAATATTTTGAAGAACGGCTCCTCACGAAATTAGAGTCATTTGAGAAAAGTACTTTATCTCTAAACCATCTGAATGGTACCCATTTCAGAACGATTGTTGGGAGCGTTTTCTAGCCAGGTGCGAAACCCAAAAGACCCGTCATTACCCGGGAGAAAAAAACTATGCTGTTTGCCGGCGATAGCCACCCACCTATCTTTCTAATACCGCAAAGGGATCACGATAGGTCGTAGGCGTGAACTAGGCTGACTCGGGGAGCGGTTAGGTTTTTTCTCGTCTAGGGTTCGAGCCACGATGGATATCCTCGAAAAAGGGCCCAGAAGGGGGTCCAGAAGATGCCATTACTTACGCCTAGCAGTCCGAACGTCCCTAATCTTCTAGTGTTATGCAGATGATTTAAAATAGCCTTTCTGGGAGACTGTAGCTCCGGTACGTGCTCGCGTTAAGATAGAAGACATAGGCGGGGGGCGGGGTGGTTCTTTTTCTCACAAGGGCACGTGGGGTGTTCACTTTTGTCCTCTATACAGATCCCCTTTTGTGATCCGCTCCAGCGAGGTTACGTCACGGAAGGAAATGCTCGTCTTAGCAAAGCTGCTCCCAACACCCTTGTGTCCAGAGTATAAACGTCAATTGAGCCCGAATAAGTGGAATAAGAGGCATCTGTTAAGCATGAAATGCCTGCGGACATACTTGAGAAATTCGAACGTTTATACAGCGTCTAATGATTGAACTCACATATTATACGTTTATTATAGTTAAATAGTTTATCCACACCAGATAGATAGAGCTATGTTTCAACTACGTTTCTTACATTATCGACCAATCTGGTTTTCAATGAGAAAGTTGAACAATGTCGCGAAATAAATATTTTAAAAATAAGTTGTTGGTGGGAAAATTGCGTAAAAAGAATTGTAGTTTAATAATGTAATTGTATAGCCTGTAGGTCTACTATTTCGGTTGATTATTCAAGGAATAACCAACCTATGTTTTCATGCTGGAGGTCAACCTCTCCGATTTGCCCCAAAATTAGACCAAAACTTGAAAATACACGTCCGCCGAACGCCGTCCGTTCTTGGTAGTAGGAAGTTTTCTAAAAATATGAAATTTCGGTCAAAGTCTTGTTTCCAGCTCTAGTTGGCCCTAAAACATTTTCAGCCGAATCGGACCAAATTTAGGGGGATAAGGTGGTAGGGAACAAAATGTCCGATTCTCCGAAATCTTGGTCCGAAGAATAACCAACCCCTGTAAAAGTATTTGCTGCATTTTTTACAACGTCATTCGAGAGTTGCCTTCAGTACAACCGTCTTCCCGCTTGATTACAATTGACGCTCTTGAATCGTATCAAATTACCCGAAAAACGAAAATTCAGCTTGGGGTACTGACACAAAGAAATAACTGCTAACTGGCTATTGTCCCAATGAGAAAGGATCATCAGTAATGAAGAATGATTGTAAAGTACAAGATTAGACAACTTGTAACTCTAACATAAAGTTCCTCACAACAAAAATCGATATTTTAGACAAATGTACCAAATGTGACCAAGAGTAATGTTTGATATTTACGAGGAATAACTATGAATTTTAGGCAAATTTCTACACACTCGTCTAACCACCTCGACTTCATGAAATCATGAACAAAATCTGTGATGCACAGTAACTCCCCAGCACTCTTAGCGGACTGCTGCAGGAGGCGTGGGGTTTGAAACGGACATCCTGATTCCGATGAAAAAAATATCACGGATCCAAAAATCCACTGATAACGGCTCAACAGCCGAAATCGATCCAACATTGTTTTTTTTCCTGGAAATGACATATTATTTCTAACTATTATTATCTGCAATGGATTTCCACAACTTCGTCGCGAGTGACTTACCAGAAATCATTCAATTCAAACCCTTCAAGATGAATTACTATCGTTCTTCCACTTGTATTGCCCTCATTCTGGTTTTTTGGTCGGCTTTTTCATCTTTTAGAAGGGTGGATGCCAAGTGAATAAAGACACTTGTAGAAACACATGCACGATTCATATCTAACAGTGCCGTTGCTCCACAAAACCTGTTCTTTGTGTTTCAATAATAAATTAGCTCACATCAACTTGACACAAGTTTCTTCATACCAAAGGGTGATAATTATACGGCTTTCGAGCTTTTATAAATTTGTTGCTGATATTAAAAATCACCTTACGATTCCTGTGTGGAACTGCCGCTCCGTTGGTCTCGCCTTCTAATCACACGCAGTTGGAGATAGAAGTGACTAGGGGGGAGGGGGTGAGAAGGAATTTAATTAATAATTCCGATTCATATGGACAACCTCAGTAAGAAACGTGCTACCGGGGGCGAAAATCCCCCGCGGAGATAATCTCCTTAATATGTAAAATAAGTATATGAAGCTATTCATCATGTACATCGAAAATTCTTCGGAGCCTCCAACCCGCCCACTACTTCTGTTTTTGTCCATGGATTTTTGAAGAAAAAAATATAAAAACTGGATCGCTCCCGCGCTGAGGTCCTTCTGGGTACGATGGCCAAAGTCGCGTGACTGGAAGCTATCACGCCTCGACTCCCCCATGCTGCGGTGGGGCTGTCTCTGGGCTTCTAATGAAATACTCTTTGTCCTTTCCACGTCATGTTCGAAACTCCTGATGAAGGATCATCCCAGAATATCGAAACGTTGGGACCCATTAGAGTTCGTCCTTGGGCGACGGAAGGCAGCGATTAATTTACGTGATTACACGTTGTAGGTGTGCGTGAAGTCTCGACTCACGCTAGATTCACAGAAGGTTACTTAAAATGAAGGAGAACTTCTCTACTTGGGAGGCGAAATTGTCAAATCTCTAAAAAGCAAGTGGTAAAGGAACATTACTCTCGTCTTGAAAAGCGTAGTCTATTGGCATGCAATAACGTAAGGTCCATCCTCAAGTCTAAGTAAGCAAAAAATAGGTTTGTCAGAAAAAAAGCTTCGAATTCATTCACAGGGGTTGGTTACTCGTCAGACTAAACGCATAGTGACTCATTCCAATCGATTCAGCATCCAAAGCTTAGTGGAAAATAATACCCCAACGCCAACGCCAGAAATCTAGAAAATCAATTCTTTGAAAACACATTTTGACTCCTACTCCCCAAAATTTGGTCCGATTGGGCTGAAAAGTTCCAACTAGAGCCAAAAACGTGTCCCTGACCTGAATTTCAGATTTTTAGGAAATAGTCTACTATCAAAATCGACGTGGACGGCGGACGGACATTATTATATTATTGCTTATTTTGTTCTAAACACCTTCAAACGCCCAGAAAAAATTTTGGGCCGAATCCGAGGAATTGAATTTTTGCATGAAAACAAAGGTTGATTATTCAAGGAATAACCAACCAAAAAAAGAAAAACTTGAAGGATTTACTGAGTGTCAATTTACATTTCTAAATTAGCAGAGATTGGTTCCAGCATTGTTTGCGCTCACATTCGCCCTCGCACTTAGGTGATTACAAAGGCAATTTATCCCCTCCCAAACAAGATCTTCCGTAAAACAATTATAAATTCCAAGAAGATTAGCACGATTTCACGGTAAACGATAGTGGCATATGGCCTTGGAGGTCAGCAGCGTAGGAGGCGGTTTGCAATATCTCCGTATTTTTGTACCCAAAGGCTCGTTTATACATTATTGAAGAGGTAACCGCTCTCATTCCGATCGAGATAACTATCAAGGTAATGCCCACAACGGGTAAGTTGAATGCAAACTGTTATAGGAGTCTTCGACGATAAAAATTTTTTCAAAAAGGAAGGTTGACGCGGAGAGGAACAGGTTACGTGGCGGGCGGATGGCATCCACCTGATGTCTGATAAATCTAACCGTTTGGATAAGGCTCTGTTGTCCTCGTAGGCTAGGAAAGGCTCAGCTGCTGAGTTAGTGCCTTGGAACGACGAGTCCATAAGCTTCTTTAAAAGGTACCTCGGTCACTCGGCGCATCTTTCCATTCTGAGCCCAGCCAAGGATTTAGAACTCGAATTTCTTCAATGGAACTTTCTCATTTCCTTTCCTCTGACAAGAAGTTGGCTATTTGGAGGATTGGGCTTAAGCTGAAAAATTCGATCTTTTGTGGATCCTATTTCGGCACGTACAAGGTCAGGACTCGGCAAAGTAGTACACAGAGCATCGAGGGATCACAGGTGCTCCCCTCTTGTGACTCCTCCTCCATGGCCTCTTATTAATACATACTTTTAGATTAAACTAGGTAGTAACTAATTTATCAATTATTAGTACAAATTCTGGTCCTTATATATATTGATCGGGACCAAGAAGTAGCCCTGAAAGACTTATTGACCAAGTTTGGGACTGGGTTGGTCGGTCACTCCGGAATGACGCAAATTAGAGAGTCTTTTCGGTTCGATGTGGGGACAGTAGGCCTGAATCATTACAAGCTTCATTGAAAACGTGATGTAGGACAGGTCGAAGAACTAATCAAATTCATCAAAACACGTCACAAACTCGTTAAAAAAATAAAGTTCAACGGTCGAATTTGAATACCAATCAATAAACGTAATAAAACTCGGGAACAGAATCATTCTACTCCTCTGAAGTCGTTCGTTTTTGGCTAGATCGTTTACGAGTCTACAGTGAAACTTTCAAAAAGGTTCAGAAACAATCTAGCAAAAACGACCACTAACGGTTTTTATCGATAAAAAAATTTTCTTCCGCGAACGTTATCCTCCTTTTACTGTGACGTTTCTCCGAAAAAAAAAAAAAAAAACGGGAGCTCATAAAGTAAAAACGGTCAAGACGGAACCTAATCCCAACATAAAGTAGGAAATATCCCCACAAAGCTGCCGACATTAACGCCTAAAGTGAGGCAATAAATTGACGAAGCTGTCTCTGTTTTTGCTCATGGGAACAGAAAGAATCTGGCAAATTATACGAGGTAGATTTGACCGAAATCCTATTCCCGGATATTTTGATGGTATTTCAGGTTGTTACTTTTATGGAGGGGATTTCGATCAGTCGAAATTTCATATTTTAGTTCTGAGAAAACCCAAATGTACTCCAACACTCAGTCTTTGAATCCTATAGTCGATGTTTGAATTTAAAATTAAATAAAACATGAAAAATGATGTTTCTGGCAAATAACGAAACTCAGCGGCAATTTAGAAGTCAATTTTGTAACTTAATGCCTTGAAAAGTACGTTTCTTGTTGTCAGTAATCCGTAGTGCATATCAGGTGTATTGAACTGAGGAAGTGAGTAGGTGAGTATCGTTTAAATCTTCGATCTAATAATTCACGATGCCAATCGCAGCGAAAATTCATCGGTTCCCCGCAAACTTTCATTCCCTGGAAGGCGACCTGACAGCCAATTACCGCCAATTTGTAGGCTAAATGGACGAAACACCCGAATTCGATTTCATCTCGACCTAATCGCAGTCAATTCAGATGTGAAAACAAGCTTTAACAACGTGTTGCTTCACTGCAATCGCGACCCAACAATTAAGCCATCAATTTTTATTTAGTTCGGGCTAATTACTAGCCGCGGTTAGCGTGACAGCGTCATTTCCATACGTTGACGGGTTTGGAGACTGTAACTTGACAGAATGTTGGCCCATTTGCGTGGAAATACTTGGAGAAAAAAAAAACGAAGTTTCCCGTGCAGATTGTGCAGTCTTACCAAATCAGTTGATCTATAAAAACAAATACGCTGCGAGTTGATTTTCCGAGCTTGGTACATTATTTGACCCACATTATTACGTATCGCTAACAGCTTGAAGTGTATGGTATAAAATTTTATGAGTGGAAATTAGGTTGTTTATGTAGGTGCTGCTTTTTTTTGTGAAATGACGACGGTGGTCATCAGTTTCCTCACTTTGTCGAGATACGAGAGCATGTGTGAAGCCACTCTAATTTAAATACGTACAAAAAAATGAATTTACTTACGAGGCAGAAACATAAATATTCCATCAAAGAGGGAGATATGTGCACAATATATCAAATTGGCGTGTCTTAGTTTTCCTGTTCAAACCCTTTGACTGGCCAGAATGATTTCTGATAGTTCTCAGATACCTGATGACTTTAAGCACAGTTCTGTACTCACATTCACGAGAAACTGGAACATGAGAAATTAATAAATGATGAAATAATAAAGTGAAGACAAACCATTCACTTGCCCCAGGGCGCGACTGGTCAATGAGACTGACCTTTCGTCAAGACCCCGCTACTGGGACCTTCCGTACCGTTAGTTTATGTTTTATTTAGCAGAAAACCTCGTTCAGTTTTTACCCTCTGCACTATCCCAGTTGCAATAAATAATTTGACGAGCACTATTGTCCGCGTCATTGCTAGTCGGCCTCGTGAATTATAAACGCAAATGATTGTGGCGGTTATGTTGAGTGATGAGTGCATTGGATACTTGAACTTTCCGGGTAGAAAAGTTGCGCAGCAGTTAGGAGAAATGTTGGGAAATCATGGTTTTGTTTGCTCGAAATGGTGTTACCAATTGAGAAATATTAGAATAGTTACATCCTCGTACACCTCCATTTTAATTTGATATGCCTTTCTACACTTGAATGAAACGCAAGTGATTTCACCTGAAGGTTATCAGTGCAAAGCCGTGATGAACATTTTTAGCCGAAGATTAGAAATTATATTCGGCCCATCAAAACCGCATTTCTCAGTCCAAGCTGCTCTTCGAGCCTTTTATTGGGTCACTTCTCGAAAAAATTCAGGGCGGGTGCTTTGTAGCGTTATAATGGCGCATGATGAAGATAGGAGCCCCCTTGAGAGGACCAGTTCTAATGATAAGTCCCGAAGGCTACGGTAGTGGGTGGCGTCATCAAAAATTATACTCGATTTCCTACCGGGGAGGGCCTTCTTTCAGATTATGAATGCGGGTCTCCCGAAGAGAGAAAACATCTTAAACGGAGGGTAGAAAACGCTAAACCAGTTTTTTTTCACCTAATTGCTGATGACTTCGGACTTTGCCACGGAATATACGACGAATATATAGCTCGTCGCAAATGTTTGGAATTGTACTTAATTTCTAAAAAATTGTTCAAAAACCCAAATAACCAAAAAGCTATTCTTCTCCGTAATTGCCTTTCAGCATTAGCAGAAATATACCATGTATGTACGTCAGGGTTGATTATGTCTCACCATCCTGTCCTCGATATAGTGTACAGGTATAAACTATATGTTCGGACAGGAGGCTTCACATAAACACGATAGAACTTCAGTAAGTTCCTCTAATCGTATAATTAACAATATTTTCAAAGAAGTGATTATACTTGAATGACTACCCCAAAAACGAACCTGCGGTTTCTCGAGGCCAAACAATCCTCATCCCGAGAAGGATAACCTTTAATGATCGCATCTGTTTTTGCACGATTTTCCTACCTTATGAGTGCAATCGCTTGCAAAATCATGCCATTTGTATGACCACCACGTAAGGGAGTAGACCCGCGATGAGCCAGTTACATGAAAGAAGATCTCTTCACGAACAGGGATCGAAAGACGTATTTACTTTCTGATCCTTTATCAGCGCACAGGTTTGTCCTCAAGCGCTCGCAGTTTTATCGGGTCGATCGGGCTGCGGGTCACCTAAGTGATCGGGAGGCTCCCTTTCACGTTCGGTAATCAGATCCAAGTCAACACCTGTTGAGCTGCTACCTTCAACCGGTCGAAAAAAAAGTTTAGATAGATTTCATCTGCTTTATTGTTCGTTGGAGCTGCTCAACATACACTGAAACGGGATTCGCGATCACGAGTTGAGGAAATTTTGAAAATGCGTTGAGGAGATTTTGAGTGTGCTGGCAATTTTGAAGTCCATCTCACAGTACTCAAAGCATGGGTACGCAGTTGCAGGGGCGTATGTAGACGGGGATCAATACTGATACAGGACCAATTTAGGGACCATGCTTGTTCAATCACCAACAATATTAGGGTCAATACAAAGTTATACATACATACAATAAAAAATTGATTTTTTTTTTTTTTGAAAAATTACTGCAACACCAAACGTTTAGAGTTTTTGCAGAAAATGGTTAAACCTTCTTCTACAAATTGTGCTTTTTTTTTGTCAAGGACCAAGTTTTTGTGTACATTCAATAGGCATAGTTCGTTTAGGTGGACCTCTGACATGGTTGACCCCAACCAGTTTTCACTCTTCTCAACGTGCTGAATGACTTTTCGGCACGACGTTCACGTTGTGCATGGCTGTACAAGAAGAACATGTAGCGTCGATTTCACTTTGGGGTAAAATCTTTTGGTCTCTGGCGGTAAATCTAACAAATCTAATTCTTCCAGTTTTTCTGCCGTAAGAACCGTATTCTTCTAAAGTGTATAAAATAGCTCCGCCTCTTCACCTTCCACTTTTGGTTAGGTATTTCTTGAATAATCATCCTATGTTTTCAAGCAAAAAGTCAATCTCTCCGATTCGGCGCAACATTTTTCTGGGGGCTTTTTTGTGCCTAGATCAAAATAAGCAAATTTCAGTCCGCCGTCCACGCCAATTTCGGTAGTAGAAAATCTTGAAAATGTGTTTCTGGCGATCTTGGCGTGTGGGGTATCATTTTCCACTCAATTTCGGACGCTGAATCGATTGGAGTGAGTTGATTCTCAATTTCGGCTTGGCAAACACAATGTTTTTGTAGAAATCTTCGGAAATAAAGATTAAATCTTCATTAAAGATTAAAATTTCATTCCATTGGCAGTTTGGTTTGTTCGCTGTTCAAGAGGGTTGCTCGAATTCCAACGTTCAAAGATTCCCTCCTCGCCTGTTGCGAAATAGTTCCTACATGAAACCTTCCTTCTTCCTTGTTGTTCACTATACATAATAGAATCCATAATAGAAGGTTTGTCTAGGTGATATGAGACGTGCAATGTGTTACTGCCCATGCTGGCATTATGTGGCAGACCATGCATCAGAACAACAGTCAGCGAGTGTACATTGTGGTTGTTGTAGGCGTAGTCGATGATTCCTGTTGGGTTGTGTTGCTATGGGCAGATGATAGGTGACAAAGCTTGTTTTGGATAGGTTCAATGAGGGACTGTTTGAGTCATCCGGGTTTTGATTCCCTTCTTTAGCCGCTATAGCCCAATCGTGTGATGCAAAATTTAGAGCAGTGTCATCCGCAAAGAGTATCTATCCACTCCCAACCACAATACGAGCAAGGTCGTTGACGTAAACAATGAAAAATGTAGGCTCATAAATAGTACCCTGAGAGACACCATAATCATCTTAATCCATGAATGAACGGGGCCCTATTCACCTGTAAACATTCGCTTTATAAGGTAGCTTTTTTGTCCAAAATGCAATGTTTTTTTTTTTTTTTTTTTTTTTTTTTTTTTTTTAGTTTTTTTTTTTTTTTTTAATTTTTTGGGTGGTTCAAAGGTATCACATTGAGGCCAGTATTTTAATACAGCTATGTATGGCTATGAAAATGTGGGAAAAAAATCATCCAATTTGTTGAGCGATGGGATACTTCATCATGAATAGACCCGAAGGAAAATCGTGGGTCATTCTGCAGTCATCGAGAGAACACTATCTTCACAAAATGTCAAGGGTAGTGTTCTTATATTTGAAAACCAGTTATTGTTGCAATTTTGCAGATACTTTTCACCGTTGTAGTCACTTGATAGACATTCAAATGGAATGTACACGTCATCACCATGGCCAAAGGGAATTCTCTCACAACTTTGCTTCCATTAACGATCCAGGAGAATTATAAGGAATTGATCGTTTGACGGTTCGATTCAAACCTGGATACCAGATGTACTTATTCACTTATCCTTAACTGTTGAACCAGATATCCGTTCATTTTGAATCAGCTACGCTTCACAAAAGTGGACAAGATAATTCCGTAGAAGAGGTCCTACGTTCTTACTATCCATTAATCCGATGGATTAAAGTGAAACTTGACCACAGCCCTTACGAATCCACCCACCCATATAGCCAAATAGGATGAAACAGGCCGAGCAAAGCTAACCTTTCTTGGCAGGTGTTTCAGAACGCCCGCGTCTCCATCCATCAGGGCCTTCCATCGCGCCGAAGGAAAAAAGACCATCCAAGGGAGCCCTGAGGGAAACTCGCGGCTCTTCAGGACAGATGGGACAGGCGCTCCACACCCACAGTGTCCTTGCTCCCACTTACTCCGATCCGGTTACAATATTTCAATATCGGGGCCCCGACTTGTCGCCTCCAACAAGCCACTTATATGCGTCTTGTCCTTTACACCTTCCTTTCTTATTCCTCTTCGGGCCGAGAGACACCGAGCAACGCGTAGCGGATTTATTAAGATTTATCTGCCACCCACTTTATTTCGTGCTGTGTAAATTTATTCGAATAATTAGATGTCCTTCCAGAAATGGTTTGGTCGAGGTGCTGTATTTGGGACAAAGGAAAAATAAGGTAGTCACTGAGGTTTCAGCATTCTTAGACTATCGAGGGCACAGAGACACCCATCTACGACGAGTACCACGAGTATCTACTTATCCAACATCTGCTCACACTGGTTCTATCCTCTGGAGTAAGGGCTCCATGACGACCCTCCTCTTCAGACCAGTCATTTTGATTTATTATTCCTGATAGAGTGATACTCCCATTGATTATTATGATTATAAATTAATCTAATTTAATAAATACAATTAAAATTTAAATCCTCCCCAAATGTACCTTTTATGGTAATTCAAAATCCGAAACGTCCGTCTGCGATCTATTGTCCGGCTGTAAATGATTATCAAATGCCAAAAAATCTTATATTTTGCACCATGGAAGTCCATTGGGATAATTGTGACCTATTATCAGCCTGGTTGCTTACTTATTTTCGTACAAATTTTAGACGTTGGCTTTGAAATAGGGGTTTTGAGATTTTCGGAGACCTAACCGTGAGGGGTGTTGAGGAACAGTGCCGATTTTCACACATCACATGAGTACATGGTTTCTTCCACAATCAAGAAATAACTGAGAATAATAACGCATTCTGGAACAGTGTGCATTTGTAGGATCATGCGACAAACATAAAACAGTTCGTCTTCAGGCGTTATGACAGACTTCCTTATGAATGCAAATCAAAAAATGTTGTTGAAATGGCCACACCTGAATTCGGTAATATTTTTCCATATTCTGGCTCGCACTACCCTTTTGATTTCAATACCGAACTACGAAAACGCAGCAAATTCTTTCACAGGGGTTGGTTATTCCTCGGACCAGGCACGTGGAGACTTATTTCAATCGATTCAGCGTCCATAACCTCTTCCAGTGGGCACCAAGACCCGTCTCATTTGATTCAGCGTCGAAAATTCAGTAGAAAATGATACCCCACATGTTTAAATCACCAAAAATCTCTACCCTTTAACCCTCTCTCCTTCCAAATTTGGTCTGATCGGACTGAAAAGTTTCGAGGACTAACTAGAGCCTGAAACAGGTTCCTGAACCAAATTCCAGATTCTTAGAAAATTTTCTACTACCAATATTGGCGTGAACGGTGGACGGACATTTGCTTATTCTCATCTAGACACCTAGAAACGCCCAGAAAAAATGTATGAGGGGAATTCCAAATAAAATGAATGAATAGTTCACTAAGTAATTTCAGAAATTTGTTAGCGTTGCATAGTTCTGATGCCTTTGAACTATCGTAAAGGATAAACTCTAGTATAGGTGGCTCTCTAGTTATCAGTCCCATACTATCGAATGGGGTCACATCGATACAAGCCTGCCTATCAGGCGACATCTCCGTATTTCTGTAATTTTTCATTTTTAATCTTCATTTTATCTTATTTATATTTATTTACTTATTTTATTTTTATTAAATTACCGCCATTGAATGCCATGTTACGGTCGTATAGGTAGGTAGATTGGGTAGTATCGATTATTATTATTATCGATTATTATACGATATAATTATTCACTGTTTTCGATAGCATGGGTCTGATAAGGAGGGGCCCAGCTATACTGGAGTTTTGCCATTGAATAGCTAGTCAATGAATTATATTGTGTTCAACAAGATGCAACCAAAGTGCTTTCGTTCATCGAGTATGCCTTGAGAATGATCTGTGATCCCTTGTAATGGAAGTGGTGGTCGAAAAGGCGTTGTGTTACTCAAGAATCTTTGAGAACGAGCCTATTCCCAGATGCTCCTCGTGGCCAGCGAGAAGTCACGTAGGGACCACAACAAGCTTGCGGTTCACCCACAACATTTAGCACCTTCTGCCTAAACGTGTACTTATACTACCGAAAATTCATCTTCCTCGTTCTTTCTCTCCCAATTGCTTCTCTAATGTTCACCCACCTGGTTCCTCCACATGCATTAGCAGTGGCTCGACCGTGGGTGTGTTGTGGGATGAAAAAGCTTCGACTGCGGCCGCCGTAACCAACTAGTTGAAACAATCGAAAACCACAGCTTTGTGTGAAGACAGCCTACCGATACGAGTTGAGTAGGTTCAAAGTTTCACTTGAGCGTCTAAACATTGCTCTAGGTAACAAGGCTGACAAATAAACCAGCCAGACTTTCTTGCATCAGTCATTGATAGCTGCTAACTCACTCACTTAAATGGCCATCTGAGGTGTTAATTTTGTTCAATCCACGGTATTGACTCCGAGTTTTGCTTGCCTTATATCAAAACTGTTGCCTGATTCTTAAGGAAAAGTGAATATTGAAGACCACACGGTTCTGTTGAAGAACTCTTCATACATGAATTGCACATCGACATCGAAGTTTTAGCAGTACTGTTGCACACCTTTCGCAAAAACAGCATGGCAGCCACCATTTCTTTGTGAGTAGGTGGTGTTTCACCATCTCTTCGCTTTCTTGAGGATGTCCATTTTCTAGGTCATCTTGCCCTACAATCCGAGTGCCCCCACTGGTTTGTCGTAGGTCAAAGTTGCTTTTCCCATCTATACACCAATAAAACCAGCCATTTGTTGCAGAAAATTCGTCTTTGCCCATTTGCCTAGCCAACTGTTCATTAACGGTCCATCAACATGCACATCTCTTACAGTTGTGAACCATTCCGTCAATTCTTGCTCTACCTCTTCGTCTTTTCCTTTTCGTTTCTTCTCTCTTGTTGTCATTTGGCTGTCGAGACATGCTGTTTCGATTTTATACCTTGATTCGAGCAGTGTATTCAGCAGTGGTTGTGAGACACCTATGCTTCCTAATGGTTCTCGCTGACTCATTTTCGGCAATTGATCAGACTGACAAGAGCCGTCATGAAGTAACTTACGTCTATTCTGTTATCAATTGATGCAGCCTCTTGAGATTCGTACTGCAACACGTTGCTGCAGGTGGAAAGAAACTTGTTAAAAATGAACTATCAAGATGTCAGAACACCAGAACCAAAAACGGGATTACACTTTTGAGAAGCGATAAATTCTGTGATGTTTTGATAATGGGAACGCAATTTGCCTTATTTTTGATAAGGTCGACAGCCTCGCAGGCCTCTTTCAAACGATGAGGCTGGAGACGGGTATTTATCGACTAAAAAAGAGAAAACCTTCTAAGTTTGAAATTCCGCTTGGCGATTCAGGAAGAGTATCCATACGATAAGATAGGCCTCAATGTACTAAGTGATTTCGAAAATAAGCTCGGCCCACGCCAAGAGCCGACCGATGTCCAAGTACCGGGACGTGCGCAAGGACGAGAATACGAAAGTGTTTTTGGAGTGAAGGCGAACTTTACCAAATGACCATTTCGGAAGGAAGGACAGTGTCTACGGCTCTAAGGACAACTGAGATACGAACTTCTAAAATAGGATGAAACAATGGGAAACTACGATCGTTTTGTTGAAGAAGGGACTCCTTTCGCAGCTCACATCCATTCAGATACATCCTCGGATCAATTTTTTAGTTAAAAAATGTTTTAAAAAAAGTTAAAATGTTATGTTCTTGAGACTAATCAAACAATCTAGAAGCACCAGAAACATAATGACGAAAAGAACCAAATTACTGAAACCAATTCTTCACTTACTCTTGAAGGAGACAAGAGATGCGACATTTCCAACTTCTACATCTAGATTATTAAAGAGTTTAGCTCCACGGTATAAGCGTGATCGCTGCCCAGCAGATGTCAGTCTGAAAGGGAGTACGATGCTACCGTAATTTCATGAAAAAAGTCAATCTCTCCGATTCGGTTTTCTAGTCTTTTCTGGTCCTCGAAACTTTTCAGCCCGATCAGATCAAATTTGGAAGGAGAGAGGGTAGGAGTGTGTTTAAAAAAAATGAACTTCCGAGATTTTAGGCGATTAAGACGTGTGGGTTATCATTTTCCACTAAATTTTGGACGCTGAATCCGATGATTGGGGTCTTCGAGTTTTCTTATGGGAACTCCAATGGAAGATTTTATGGACGCTGAGTCGATTTTAATCAGTCTCCATGTGCCTGGTCAAAGGAATAACCAACCCCTGTGAAAGAATTTGCAGCGTTTTAGGTACTGGAATCAATGATTTGGTAATATTAGACAATCTGGAGTAATTTATAGTTTTCGATTTTCGATTACGAGGTAGGTAACAATTTTAGCCGTAAAAGCTCAACAATAAAAAAGCGCCTACATTTTTTTTTTTTTTTTTTTTGAATAATCATTATTAAGGATTTCGGTACAATTATAAGAGGTTGGAGTACAGTGGGACACTTACCTCCCACCTCCCCTACAGCAATGTTATAAGCTAAATCTGAATGAATCAAGCCAATGTAAAATTGTATGAATTATCCAAGGAGTCTCTTCAATTTACGGTACAGCGCAGCAACATGACTCCTCCAACATGGACATTCGTCCAACACAACACCTAATTATCTAGTTGTGTTGACTTGAGTTATCGTTTATTATTGCCACATATTATTCAAAGGATTTACAATAGATAATCCTTTCATATGTAGGCTAATAGTTCCCGTAGAGGTTAACTGCAACTTAGCGAGCTGGGATTCCTTTATGTAGGTGGGTATACAACTCTCGGCTTGACTTTTAAAACTTCACATGAGTGTCAATAAGACATTAATGAATAATTATAATGGTGATTCAGTTAGAGGCGAGATTCCTTTTTCCAGTGAACGACTGTCGGTCTGTGACCACCACCCCTCGACAAAGAGGGCGCAGTTTCATCTACCTCACCCCTCCACAATCGTTTTGCCCTAAAGGTTTTTTTTCCTTATCTCGCTTTGAAATGGAGAAGACCAAACACAAAACAACTGTTGAGCACAGTCGGTTTCTGAGACCCCGAGTCGTAAGACCTTAATCGGAGTTCCACTGGAATGGCTCTTGAAAGAATGCTCCCAGCAAAGGAGGGCCACCAGGAATCTTGTGGGAGTGCTTTCGAACGAATAAGGGTAAGCGAAGACACAGCGTCGATGGTAAAGTCCAAGTAGAGGAAAGTACGAGATCTTCAAGTCCATTACGTTTCTTTTAAGATGAACCTTCGCCAAGCAGACTCTTTGTCAAGTCCAACTGGGTGGCTATCGCAACTCATTCAGCCCGGTTTTAGATTTTTTCATCTAGAAGCCAACCCTCAAATAAACAACTTATAGGAAAAAACTACAACGTGCGTGTTAAAGGATCTCAAATATGATATTTGCGCACCCCGCGCACCCAAAATTTTATGAAAATTTGAACCCGAAATTATTAACGCTGATTGACGTGATGCTACCCATTTCATGATCCGATTCAATTTTTGCGGAATAACGACCAAAATTGTTTATTTCACATCTTTATTTATTTATTTTTTAAACGCCTGTTTTTAGATTGAGTCGGATCACGAAGCGTATTCACATGAATGGGCGTAAAAAAAAATTCATGAGCCACACTGTGGAGTTCACCATCATCCCCTATTTGACAACTTTCCGTGCTCGCTGATCCGGTTGCGCGCAATCGAAAAAATTGGTTTCGGGTTGAAATTTTCATAAAATTTTGGGTAGAATCCAAATCTGCGATGAAAAATTCGGTTCTCCTATAAAATAAGATGGTTAGTGTCACTTAGCATGGAAGAACAATTGCGAAAATGTGATACTTGAGGTCTTCGCAAACAAATATGGAGACTTTTTTCTGTTTACTCCCAGACGAAAGCAACTCGTGGGACACCCTGTATACGCGGTATTGGTCAAAATACGGCCACCCCTATTCTAATGAAGGAAAAAAAAAAAACTTGTAAAACCCCGAGAATGAGGATGTCGGTACGTTCAAGTATAGGCAGAATGCCATGTGCGGTTTCACTGCAGAGGCAGGTTTCATTCCGTCTTCACGGCTCTCGGTGATCTCCAGTTAAGAGCCACATTTATGAATGAGCCACCTCGCATGACTCACGAAGTGTCGAAAAGAAAAGGAACAAAACCGTCGATCGTAAGAAGTTCGATCTCGTGGGCAGGTCTCACCAAGTTGTTTTTGTCAACAGCGATCGGATGCGCTCGTAGGTGGCGACGCGTCGCGTCCCTTATGCTCGAGTATAGTGAATCACACAGGGAAACCTCGAGCACCCTCCTGCTGAGCGACCGGATTGAGGGCTCTCGCTAATACGATTCTCGAAGTTTCGTCACCTTCCGGACCCACCATCCATCATCAGGGCGACTCTAGCTAATCATTGGGGACAGGTGGTGAGGAAATCCGGACGCTATCCGTGAAGGCGTTCAAATCGTTTTATTCACCTCCCTTGGACAGAAGGTTTGAATGGAAGTGAGATATAGCTCCGGGCCTCAAAGTGGGTGTCGACCTTGGTTTGCGAGTCGGGCTAATTACATAGGCCGACGATATACATGACAAACTAACAGGGGGTAGGTGTAACGGCCCAACCAACGCTGCCCTAACACAAAAGACCTACAACTACGAGTAACATCTGAAGACTAAGATAAGCACACGTGCCATGAAATGCAACTTAATTTCCCTCAATGATAAATTCGTTATCCCGTGAAGGGTGGTTTTTCGGGCCATGTGGAAAATGTGTAAATCTTAAAAGTCCACTTTTTCGTCATTCGCTGCCAGTTTCCTGCTTCAGCCAAGGATGCTCTCAAAAATTATGCATCTCTTATCACTGAGATAGAATGCAAAGGAAGGCACAACTTCAGTGAAAGGTTCACTTGCCACGAAGTTTATTCATTGGATTACTTACGGGCTGAAGCCCAGTACCTAACAAAGAGAACAGCAATTTATTCATTTATTATAGCCGGATTAGTTCACAATGGTTGATTATTCTTGTAGCAAGATTATGGGGAAAACAGTGAGCGCGGAGTGTCTCCGACTCGATTAAGCATCAACGGCGGTTTTCTGATCAAAACGTGAAATTTGACATGAACTGTCAAATTTTGGGTGCCAATTGGAGAGGTTGTTCTCTGGCATGATCACATAGGTTGCCTGTTCAAGGAATGATCAATAAAAATAAATTACAAAGGTTCACCCAACTTAACCCGCACATTCCCCTCCACGGAAATTGGTACCTTACCAACCTATTTAGCGTCCAAAATGTAGTGGAAAATAATACCCTACTCGTCCCTGTCCCGAAAAATTTCGATTAACCATTTTCAAGAATACCCATTTTTACCTTCCATTTCGTTCGATTGTGCTAAAAATGAATTGAGTTCCAGATTTTGCAAATCATTTTTTGCGGTCATTTCAACCAGGACGGCGGACGGACATTTAGAATTTTGAACCCCCACACCATGGAGATGCATGGAAAAGATTGGGAAAATAATGAGTGTGGAGTACCCCGGACTCATTTCAATCAATTCAGCGTCCAACACTTTGTGGAAAATAATACACCACACACATAAGTACCAAGAATCTCGAAAACCCACTTTTGAAATAGGTAGATAGATACCCATTTCGACCCATAACCTCTTCCGGAGGACGCCAATCATTCTGAGACCCATCTAAATGGAAACAGCGTCCATATTTTTGTGGAAAATGATGCCCCACACGGTTAGATCGCCGAATATCCATCTAAATATCAAAAATCCATTTTTCAAAAACACATTTTGACCCCTACACTCCCCCCTCTTCCCAATTTGGTCCGATCGGACTGAAAGGTTTCGAGGACCAACTAAAGCCAGAAATGGGCCCCTGACCAAAATTTCAGATTTTTGGATGTTTCCACGTTTTGGTTGGTTATTCCTTGAACAATGCAAAAGGTTCACCTCCCCATCTTGTCTGGGCTTTTCAGGGTGTCTTTATTTATGAAATTAAAACCTCGACATTCCGTCCGCCGTCCACGCAGTTTTTGGTAGTAAACAATTTAGGGAGGGGGGGGGGGGGTCAAAATGTGTTTTTCGAAATTTTGGCAATAGAGACGTGTGGGGTTCCATTTCCCGCTAAATGTTGGGCGCTGAATCGATTGGAATGGGTTTGGTACATTCCAAACCCTTTGTGAAAAAACAATTTGGGGGTGATCAGAGATGGTTGACCCCCCTAAACTTGAAAATGTAAAGACAGTGTATGCACACAAACCCAAAAATGTCCCCAAGTTATTACGTTACCCATTCGTAGCAGTTAGTTTAACCGACAATGAGCATTGCTTTCAACGGTCTAGGAATTAAATTTACGGAGGTAACGATCCACATAGGTGCCTAGCATCATTACAGCTGAAGAGGATGATGAAGTGGGCACGAGAATACAAACGCTCGCACGCCAATTCTAAAATAAGAAGGCTCGCACTTAATTATACATTGACGCTTGTAGGAGTGGCTAGTAACGGATCTGGCCCATGTATATCTTCGTTTATGCAACACTTTTCAAGTCGCGCAGTATAAATTCAGTGTAATTTCTCTATACCGAAAGCTATGCGAGAAATGGTATCCTATTATGTTGACAATGATGCATTAACCGTTTAGTTATTCCAGCACACGACCGTTTCGTTAACACTATTACACAATCGGAGCTGGAATCTTTTCCAAACGTGGCCGTCGAAAGGGTCCAATTAGTTTTTTCTTTTTTTGCAGCCGATAACTTGGAAACGGCGGGGGCTCCCAGCATGGGTCTCAGATCGCGTGGATGGTCCGTCGATCAGGAACAAGTGTAAAAGGTTCAGACGTTTGGCTCGAAGATGTCTATAATACGAGAGGAATAACAAGCTCATTACGAGGATTTCCGTGTTTCGTTTAAGGGGGGATGAGCCCGTTTTTTGACGTCTCCACTTGTCCAAGTTGTCACTCTCTCTTGAAATCAATCGTCAATAAGAAATATTACGCACAAAAAAGGGTTGTTATGTTTTAGTCAAAAATCCAAGCCAATCATAACCGCATAGGAATGTAAGGCTCAGCCTAGGGCTAACGGATTGTTCTCATATTGCGTAAAGTAATAGTATAATAATAATAATGTATGAGAGAATTACCAAGAGTAGAGTTGGCCCCAAGACTGTACCCTGAGGGATGCCACAGTTACTGGATGAGAAGGGCGTTGTGTTTTGCAGCTTGACTCCTGCCTGAGGAGGAGGAGGAGGACCAAAATGATATTTTTCAAGCTCTCGAAGCAGAAGTATCATGAAGCCCCTAAATCAGAAGGTTATATATAATCAATTTCTTCCCTTTTCCATCCTCTGAAATTGATGTTTCAATGACCATTCATGATGAAGCTTGCGGGAGATGGTTTGTAGGTCAGCCCTTTCAACTTCTCAAGTAAAAATGTCTGCAAATCCGGAAATAGTAAGTACAGCTAACTCTTCATTTGACTCCCGACTCGATTATGTTGTTGCAGTAAACTTTGTACACGGTTTATTCGACCATTTTAAATCGGCCACGAACCGACACTACTGGCCGAAAGTCATAAATCCGAACGAGTGCTCATAAATCTTGAATCGATCGTTGCCCCGTGCCGCCCTCTCTACGGGCATATCAAATAAACCTTCCGGTAACTCAGTGGCCGTATAAAGGAACTCGAACAGAATCAGAGTTCGTCATTCCTTCAAGTAACTTCAACTCTTTCCTAGAACTCCCGCGCTCGTCTCGACTACATCAAGAAGACTTGATCCCCCGCTTTTAGACGTAGTTTATGAGCGCAAGAACCGTCCTCTCGTCCAAGACCTGTTTTTTTTTCTTCCTCCATTCTTCTTTTTGTTAACTTCAACCCACAGAGAGATCTCCTCTTCAAGATCGACCGTAAATAAATTCAGAGGTAAAATAAAAAATTCAACTCTTCGTACCTACAAGTAGAAACCGGGAAGAACCAAACAGAGGTTTGACGATTAAGATGCCAAAATCCCTTTAGAACACACGAATTTATTTGGTTCCAGTTTCTCCGGAAATATTTTGTAAAATTGACCCTTAATGCACAGCGTTAAATTTTGTTAACATCGACATTATGCGTTCGAATTCCCCCCTGAAACGCCTAGTAAATACGTAATTTACGATTCAACACCGGGAAAGGCACTTTAAAATTAAGGTGACTATTTCTAGTGTTAAAAGGGCACACGTGGTCTGGGAACGGATTCGGATGAAGAGATAAAAATGTTCTAAAAGTTGGCCTAACTGTATATTTTATTGCTGGTCGAACATGTGTTTCTCCCCCGTTGAGAGCGTTCTAGGTGGTTAACTCGTCTTTTCGAACATTGTCTCGAAAGAGTTTCTGGCTTCGGGACCAGCTGATAATGGTTTTTTTTTAAATAAAGGACATCCTAACACGACTCGACTTCAGTTGCATGAGACAATAAATCGTTTAAACTAGGTTTTGCAGAGTTTACTGCGTCACAGTACCGATTCAAGGAGGTTGGAGCACATACATTTAAATGATCTCAGCCTCAACAAATATGTTAAAGTTTATATTATTCATCAAATTTTTGCATTTTCCCTTATTGAGTTCTAGTAGTTCTCATTATGAGTTAATATGCCTACCAATGAAAATTTGGAGATGTTCCTGACACAAATTACACCAGAAGGAGTGACGAGAAACCAGTTCATTTTTTAACCACTCTTGATTTTAGAGTTAGTATTGAGTGAAAACGCTGCGAATCCTTTCACAGGGGTTGGTTATTTGTTGGACCAGGAGCATGGGGAAAATGGGGGAATTGATGATTGTGCATTATCCTGGACTCATTCCAATTGATTCAGCGTCCAATATTTAATGGAAAATGATACCCCACGCGCTTAGGTACTACAAATCTCGGAAACCCCCTTTCGAAATAGGTAGGTAGGCACCCATTTTGACCCACACCTACTTCCGGTGGGTGCCAACCGGTCCGGGACCCATGTCAATGGATTCGGCGTATAAAATGTAATGGAAAAAAATATCCAACACGCCCAGATCGCCAAAAATCTCAAAAATCCATTTTTTGAAAACAAATGTTTGCCCCCACCTTCTCCGAATGGGATGATATATAGTATTGGTCCGACAGGGGATGAAACAAGTGAAAAAACAAAACTTCCCTAAATTAGAATTATCGTAAGTAATTTAGAGGGTTGTGAGCATCATGGTCAGTAATGGTCGAAATTACAACTCAAATTTTTCGTTTTTTTCAAATTACCCGTTAAAAGAAGCCTCTTCTGGTATTTTTCTTCTGGTCAGAAAAACGTTTAAAATATAATGACCACGGTATGGACTTCAGTCGTAGCTGGTGCACTAGGATGGGCCCTTCCTGCTGACAATTACCCCTTCAACTCCCCTTTATCGTAAGTGGTGGTCACAAAGGGGTGGAAGGTTAAGACGAAACGGGGTTAGTCTTCATGGTGATATACCACTGAACGGTCAAAGGTGATTTGAAAACAGAACTTCAAAAACTTTCTAGGTCCAAGGTCATTTTTGGCAAAAATGGATATCATCGATGTCGGTATTTGTACGTTCGTGATTCAGCCGATTCAGTTAAGATGAAATTCGAAAGTCCGCTAGCGTTGTGGACAGGATTAACAGCGTCTTTCTCGTAATAAAATTTAGCATTGTCAACCTATCTTTCACCTCTCCCTAAACAAATCGTTCCTCCAAAGTGTTGCCTTTTGCAAGCCATTGTATACATAAATATGAAGTTGTGTACAAATGAAGTTGAAAGCCGCGGTGAATTGTGAGGCGGCGATCCCAACCTCCCCGAGAAATATTTCCCGTTTGTCTTGTCTTTTGACCCCCTTTTGATCGGAAGATCCTAAACTCGCTGTGATATTGTAAGCTAACGAAAGCATAAACTCCAAGTTCCAACGTAAACTCGCCAAAACAAACCTTTTCCACCGCCGCAATTTCTCTCTCAACATTGAAGAATGAAAGGCTTTACTGCGAAGTCAGCCGTTCTGTTCCTATCGAAGGTAAAATGCGACTTCGTTAAAAGTATCGTGTTGAAGGAAATATCGCGGCATGACGCCTTCGTTAGCGTTGACCGCACTCAGAGGCTTCACGCCTTCAAATAGCATTCGTATAACATAGCGAGTTGTGAAACGCGACGCGGCCGTTCATTTTATTGGATAACTGATAATTAATCCAACAGAATGCAATACTTCACTTCGTTATGTTCCTCTCAAAAGAGCTGAATTCGCTAGTTGTGAATATGTAAACTATAAATACCGTAGCTGATCACTTCCAAATAATTATGAAGACCCCCGGCATAGGCTTGTCTCCCGTCGGCAAAAACAAACACCTTCCCGAAAGGAAACTCCTCCGAGCAAATAAACACAATAGACTAATACCTAGCCTATCAATAAACCCGGGATGTGTGGAAAAGAAGCCAGGCGGGAGGTTACAAAAAAACGGTCCAGGTAATCAAAAAACTGCGCTATTGTTGTGACCAGAGATGGGTCCCTTGTTCAGGAGGTTTTTTTCTCTTCGAAGATTGACCGTCTTCGTGAGGGCACGTGCCGCAGTGTGAAAGTTTGACCGTAGGTAAGCCTTATTACTTCTCATTGTCAAGAAGGGAAACATCGCCTCTTGTAGGTACCTTCCTCACAGGTAATTTTTTCCATAGATCAGTTTTTCATCAACTTTTTCTTTCTAGAAAAAGAAAAAAAAAAGTTTTTTTCTATTTTTTTCTTGGTAAGGCTGCTCATTCTTAGAGGGAAATTGGGTTCATTTGAGGGGTTAAGAGGCGGGCAGATGGTTACTTTTGTAAATGTGGCGATTAACGACATAATCTCACTGGAAGGTAACGAGGATGTGGTCGTTTGCGAGTCTCACCAGATCCTAGTGAGTCAGAAGAGGTTTCAAAACTTCCTAACTGATCTGGAATGAGATTAATCGAATCGTTTATTTAACAACCTGAGTGGATTAGGGCCTAATAGCTCTATTCACCATCCACTCTGGATAGAAAAATGATACAGATTCCTTCCGTCAGTATTTGTTTCATAAATACAAGTTGTATGCAGGGTGTCCCACATGTTGTTATTCCCTTCCCCAATTCCTCAACCTTCCTCATAAAACATTTAGTTAGTTTCCAGGCACATGGAGACTCATTTCATCAACATGGAGAAACGGAAACAGTGGGTGTGGCGGGTTCCGGCCAATCCCAACCGATTCAGCATCCAAAATTTAGAGGAAAACGATACCCCACACGCCTAGATTGCCAAAAATTTCGAAAATCCATTTTTCAAAATACACATTTTTTACCCCTACCCCTCCCAAATATGGTCCAATCGGGCTGAAAAGTTTTGAGGGCCGACTTAAGCCGGAAATAGGCCCCTGACTCAAATTTCAGATTTTTAGAAATTTTTCTAGTACCAAAAAAATCCCGGACGGTGGACGGACATTTGACTTTTTTGATTTTGAAACGTCCAGAAAAAAATTTTGGGCCGAATCGGATAGGTTGACCTTTTGCATGAAAACATAGGTTGGTTATTCAATTAATTAACGCACAATTTTATGATCAACAACTTTCATTTCATGCATGTTGGGTCTAAAAATGGCCGTTCCCACGCTACACGCGAAAAAAGTGTTATTATATGGGTTTTTAGTGAAGTTGAGAAAAGTTGTCGTTTTTCGACCATGGATTGTGACCCTACTACATGGTCAAAACTGATGTTAAGGGAGTTTATTCTACGCGGAATCGCATGTTCTTTCCTTCAGATAATAGTGCGCTAGGATACAAGGTCTAGAAGTCACAAGCACAAAAAGTGAAAAAGGTTAACAAATTCCAAGGTTCATATTTTAAACCCCCGGTCAAAATCCGGGCCCGAGGACCGTGAAAAACTAGGATACTTCATTTGGATGCCAAGCAAAGTGAATAAAACTATTTCCAGCTTGCCGGAAATTATTTCCAAGTGATATCCTAATTTTACTGGCTTAAAATCTCGCTTTGTTGTGGATGTTAGCCATGAATTTAAAATCTAAGTATCTTAATATCTTGAATATCTTAATAAGCGGTTAAAACCTCAGGCCTATTTCTTATTAAACGTAAACAAGATGTTTTCAACGAAATCCGGGCTTAACTAGGGTAAATGGATGAATAAAAACCGTTATGGTAATGATTGATTGATTATTGTGGTGAATTTACCACCCCCTTCACTTATACAACTGCTTATAACTGCTTGTTGTTTACGAAATCCGTTGTTGAATAAACACATTTGATACTCGATTAGTCTCGTTGAAATCGCAGCTCGTGCGTTTAGTTTGAGGTAATACGCTTTGGTGAATCTCAAAACCACCCCCCAGTGATGCCGTTAAGCGTCGAAATCCGACAATATTTTGATTCGATTACCAAAGCGACGACACGGAAAACGGTTCGTGGAGTCCAACTGAGCTCAACAGACTGTGAGAAGGAGGGGACCGCGAAAGGGTTGAAGAAACCTAAACAAAACCCGAGCTCCGAGCACAAAAAAAACTGTCTCAACGGGAGGGACAACGGAAGCCAAAAGACGAAACTGGATTTTCGTAAATGAGCGTATCCCTGTCGGGCAGGTATCGTTAATTACGCAGCGTGAGTTCGCGTTCGAGGTTGTGCCAACATAGGAAGCAAAAACCCAGGGGCTGTTTTCCCATGTCTCAGCTGGTTGGTCCTCGAAGGTCCCCCGGTGCACTTCACCTTTACACTCGCTACCTTCCCACACTAATAAAGTTAGAACACGACAATAGGCCGCCTTCAATAGCGCTTCAATACTTCTGACGGTCATTAAATACCTATTGATTCTTACGATGGCCAACAAAGAGATTAGAAGCCCTTTTCATTCTCAATGAAAAAACCTAGCGACTTCCCACTGTTCTTGAGTCCAAGTATTTGTTGTTTGAGTACTCGACAGTTGAGCGCTAAGGTGAATTGAATGAGTTTTTTTCGGCACTCGGTAGTTTTATACGCCTACTCTTCTTCCTTTATCGTATTTTCCCTTTCGTTAGAACAGTGGCACCTTTTCTACTTTTCTCTATTACGAAGAATGCGAAAGGGCGACAATGGAAGGACGAAATGAACAAGTATGGGAACTTCTGATTGGGACTCAATTGAGACATCAAACTTCTCCCACTCATATGTGAACGGCCAAACGAGGGCCATTCCCACAATATCGATCTGATTTGGTTCTAAATATATTGTGATTACGTTCAAATTGATTGTGACGCAATCATGATTTTCACGCCCTTAAAAAAACTCCCCTTCGTAGGAAAAACACTAAAACATACAATATCTCATTACTTCTACCCTTCTACATAATTTAAATTGTTATTCATATACAAATTAAATGTGAACTTACGTCATACACCTACACAGCAGAGAATAGATTTCACGAATTAAATTCATTTCTCCACCAAATGAACTCCTCAACTTTTCTCTACTCCTCCTGTGAATCCCACCTTCAATTAACATAACTCATCGGTACCGTGGTGTATGTATCCTTTCATGGTAAAATCGCCTTCACCTTCATACCAGTGGCGTCCCATAGTGAGGAGCAGAGAAATGCGGGTTCATTAAAAGCGTTGAAAGTTCGGACCAACATTTAGCAAAGACGATGAAAAAGAAATTCCAACGGAAGATGGGCTTACAGTTAACCATGAAAAGTGAGCCCGCGTCAGGAATGTTGACATATACAGCGGGCACAGGTTGGGGAAACGCACTTGCGCTAGTCGTCAAATTCAACGTGATCTTTATCAGAATGAATCCAACGGAAATACTTCATCAGGCCAAAGATATCATCAGAATATATGCCCTTAGATGGATGAACATATTTCCTCAAAACAATGGTGACCCCTGATCGCTTTTGCTTCTCTACGTTTACAAAAAAACATCATACTTGATTCAAAATAATGATTAAAAATCATGACCAAATTAAATAAAAAATTTAAAATAGGATTGGCACTCAACTTCCGATTTAAAATTTGTTTTCTTGCGATGAAATGGACCGTGGAAGGAAGGGGAAGGAAGAATAACGTTAATAACTAGAGAGAGAAAGCCAACATTTAATCGAAATATCTACAATAGAGATATAATTAATTCATTTATAACAAATACGAAGAGATTGAGACGGTTGGGCCACCATGTGGTGGACGGGGGCGGCGATGCGCACTAGGGGTGGTTAGCCCACCAATGGTCACCCTTCGCCGTCCTTCAATGTTCCCGCCCCCATCCGCCTCCTTGACCTAAGCCGAAAAACGCTGCAAGTTATTCCACAATGGTTTATTATCCCTTGACGCATGAGTATGGGATAACCAATTTTCCAGTTCCTGGAAAATCCCAAAAATCATGTTTCAAAACAACACATTTTTTACCCCCCTCCCCCCCCCCCCTAATTCGGGCCAATCGGGCTGAAAAGTTTCGAGGGTTAACTTGAGCCAAAAAGAGGTCCTTGCCCAAAATTTGAGATTTTCCTAACAGTTTTTACTACCAAGAATTCGGTATTGGTTGGTTATTCCTTGAATAACCAACCTATGCAATTATCCCCAAGGTCATAAAAAGCACACCATCTCCGATCGGCCCCAAAAAAACTTTTTTTGACTTTTCATGATATCTAGAATGAAAAAAATGCAATGTCCGTCCGCCACCCACGCCGTTCTTGGCAGTAGGAAATTTTCTAAAAATCCTAAAAAAATTAAATTTCGGCCTCGGACCCGTTTTTCCTTTCTGGCTCTAATTGGTCCTCGAACTTTTCATCCCGATTGGACCAAATTATGAGGATTAGTGGGAACGGGGGTCATGTGTATTTATTATTTTTTAGAGTTTTTAGGCGACTTGGGCGTGTGGGATCACATCTCTCACAACATGTTGGACGCTGAATCCATTGAGATGGGTCCCAGGCCAATTGGTGCCAACTAGAGGTGGGTGTCTACCTATTTCGAAAGTGGGTTAGGAAAGTGTGGAAGACCCTCCACACTCAATGTTTTCCTATTTTCCCCATGCTTCTGGTCCAAGGTTTGTAACTTGACACCTTGAAACGCATACTGTCAAATTTTCTTTTGCCCCAAAATTCTGGCATGATTGATCATTTATTAATCAAACCAATTAGATAAGCCGAAACTATCTACCCTAGCTTGTCAATATGAAACCATAAGGCTTTCAAAAAATAATGTCTCGTCTATTTCAAATCACCTATATCACCAATTACCGGTATTTACCACCTATATCGGTATTTTATTAAGAAATTTCAAGTATTTTTCAAAATCGAGTATAGGCCCTGCTATATCTGCGTTGTCTTGAGTCGTTTCCAAAAGTATTCAATTAATTTATGTACCCTGGCTGTAGCCCAAGTGCGCATTTAATAAAAATCCAATTATATTTTTATGTTCTTTAGGGCTTAGTAGTTATTCGGGCTTAACTACCAACATGAAGATATTGATGAGTGAATTCATTCTGGCCACATTGATACCTGAATATTCTACTCATTCTGTTCATGCCATTTGAAAAAAGTATATCTCTCGAGGTTACAATACCTATACATTAATTCAAATCTGAGACTGTTGTGAGTAAATTCGCTGTTTTTGCACGATTTCACCCCATTACAATAATCTATTAACCGTTCAGAAACGTCTATGATAGAGTGAAATGCATTGGTTTGTCTTTGTTCTACTTCCAGGACGTTGGTAACGAAGGGCTTCAATAGACGGGCGCCAAAAGCCACCTGCCCTCCGAAAAATATCCGTTGATCAAAAACCAGATGAACGAGTTGCAAAGAAGAATGCGGTTGTTGCTAGTACCTAGTCATTTGTCTAAGTATGAGACGACACCTTCTAGATGAATGAAGTTTGAAACCAGAATTAACTCGGGTGGAAATCGTGTTATCTAAATCAATTTTTCATTTGATGAATAAAAATTATAAAAATTCTTCATTTATTTGGTAGGTATAATTCTGCTGAGCGGGAAGACGACTCCATCATTTAGGGTGAACAGTTTTCATGTTCAACGCTAAAAAAACGTTATTTCATCCTTCCCAAATGTTCCCTAGGAAGGGAGAAGAAACTAATAAACTGGATTATCAACGGACATCGGCAACAAGTATTTGAACGTCGAACCTCTTTGTCTAAAACGTAACTATTTCTCAAAAAGTAAAGGGAAGGAAAAATGCGTTCCCACAATCCACCCTCAAGCCCGCGGAACTGCTTTTGTTTTCTTCACTGCGGGGGTGACGCGATGTGGGAGGCGTTGGAGGAAACGTCACACCGTGCGGTATCGTCCAGACAACAATAGGACAACAACAATGCCGCACAATGCATCCTTATTAGATGGGAATGAAAGTAGACAATCTGAGACGAGCAAGGGATGTTCAGATCGTCTTGAATTCAGCCAGTTCTGGGTCAACCGTTTCTCCAAGTTTTATTCAAAATGATCGACAGCGGAACCGTCTGGGCGAACAGCGGTTGAGGTCTGGAAACGTCTTGAAATGACCGTTGAGGGGGCGACCAGGGGTTGCAGAATCGAAGTTTTCAACTTGAAGAAACTTATGAAGCAGGGGAATCGACTACGACATTTTCAAAATTTGTTTCGACTTTCGGCCATCATCTCCCATAAAACTTACTTTTAAGATAGTTCTAAGTATACATTATGCAACTATCTATGGCCAAGCTAAATCCATTTAAATTTTAGCATTCACTTGGAGCTCTAGCAATAAGAAAACCTGTGTAGGAAATCATCGACTTGCCCTAAGTGCTCCAATATTAGATTAAGAGAATTTATTATTTATTTATTTAAGGAATTTGTGTGTGATCACGAATATTTTGACGCGCCTGGAGTTGAATTTCGGGGCCTCCTCATAATACTCCAAAGTTGTCACTCACTGCCGGAGTAACGCATCAAAACTCACCGGTAACTGACTTCTTGGTATAACGAAACGTCAAAATACTCCGATCGTTATCTGTGGACTCGTTGGGGATTCCCTCCTTCCCAAAATCCCATCAACTTCTGCTCGTTTAGACACGCTCGACACTATCTACGGTCAGAGTCCCACCGGGAATGAGTTGATATCTCGGAAGCTTCGTTAGTGGGAAGGTGTACGATGACTCCAACGTTATATCTGTTGGAAATGTCAGTCGAAATTGTTCAAAGTGGCAAATTTTTTCTGGTATCTGGGTAACTTTTCGCATGAAAAAAAAATCAGGATTCCGACGTCTAGGTGGTAATCGTATGAAAAATAACAATCTTAGACTACTAGGGGTTGTCAAAGCCAAATCGACCTAATTGGAACCTAAAAGCCATGGGGAGATTTCGGAAAATTGGAGCCGACACAAAGTAGACAGCGGGGATCGTACGTCATCTTCTTCCAAGTTTACACGTATGTTCCCAAGAAGAGTTGATGCAAATTTGAAATCAAATGTCCTCGTTCCCACAGAGCAAACTCACACTGGCCAAAACCGTCCTTTTGTCTCGTAACGGAAACACAATAGGGAACGTCTTCCTGTCGTAGGAGGCAGTTCCGCGGCTGTGGAACCGGTCACATCTTGTGGGTGACCAGAGGGCGGGTGACATCCTTGTGGGTGTTTCTGCGACAAAAGGTCCAACGCCTAATCAACAAAACTGGTCCAACAAAAGCACAAAGGGGCTCGAGGATGCTGCCGATTGTTCTCCTCAAACACCTCTCAGACTTTGGGAAGATCGTTACGGGATACACAAAACCGGAAGAGAAGTTGTTGGTTTCTCGTCCGGAAGAAGCGAAACTTGTGAAATTCCGTATAAAACGAAAATAACGAGATCAATGGCCGCAGCATCTGGGTCAAGTGCCCTCCGCCCCGGATTTGCATATTGCATAAGCTCAAGCAGTTGGAGTCATGTTGAGGACTCCCTGGTGATTTTGTTCGCCAACGCCCTGACCTGTGAACAACGTTTCTAGACTGTATTCGTTATAAATAATAACATTTATTTCATCGGTTCGAGCAACCTCACGTAACGATTTCTAGAAGAAGTCAGATAACCAAATTTGAACCAAATTTCTCATTAATCGTTGACTTAATGCGATTAAAATAGAGCATCGACGTTACCTTCCAATGCAACTACGACGAAATACAACTGCTGTATCATTGCAACTACGATGAAATTAACTTAAGTCAGTTTGGTACTGCGATGTATCACCGATGTGCCATAGTACTTCCGAAACGACGCTCTCCTTCGTGAACTTCATATGGACAGCATAGATAAAGTCATCAAGCAGGGGCTACTGCTCATATCGCCAGGCTAAGAGATCATGCTAACACCTATGAATCATGAGTCCTGACTAACGAATTTATTAATATAAGTCACAATAACATTGTTAATGAGCTTTCCAACGTAAAGAAGGAATTTAGGTACGATAAACTGGCAAAGGTAATTTTCCGTGGCAACAAATCGGTTGTACGCAAAAATCATACAGAAATAAAGCTGCAATGGATTCTCGATATGGCTGCCACCAGTTTCTGCTTATTTCATTATTATTGAATGTATTTATATTATTGTATTTGTTTATAATACTTGGCTGTCTGCGTTTTCCAATCATTGTATGAATACATTGCGGCTCTTGTGAGGTCAAATTGTACTTTGGAAACGGTCTCGTTTTTCCTTCTGGTGTCAGTTGGTCGAGGATGGGGTAGGGGGTTGAAATGTAGATTGCGTCACTAGATAGAGTAAAATTATTCTTCTTGAGTCAGTGTAAATTTACGTCTTTGGGCGTGTTTCGTCAAGTTCCTAAGAATGCTGATGCCCTGTTCGATACCGAATAGAAGAAATTGAATTGAATTAAATTAATTTTGAATTAAAATAAAGCGGAAAAACGCTTTTTCGTCGCAACTTCGTGACGTGACATGAAAAATTAGGAATCCTGGTAATTATTAAACGATAAAATCACATCAGCAAAACTCGAGCAGACGCAATGGTGGATTCATAATACAGACAAGTTACTAATTTTAACTCTTTTCAATTTAGTGATTTGATTATTGGTGGTTCGATGCTCTAGCTTAGTCAAAAAATTAGGATATTGTTCATCAAGCTTGAATTCTCATTTAGGACATTTTTCGGTTAGAACCAGAATTGGTCTGATAAAACATTAAGTCTGGTAACCATAGAGTAAAGGCCAAGCTGTACGTGTATGCACGAAGAGAGGTTTGATAATATTGCTGAATCGAATGTGGTGCAACGATTATTGAAACTGGCGTGCCCTAACGGACCTTCCCAGGGTGGAGGGCCAAGGAGAGTCGCAGGATCCAACAAATTTGTATTGTGAACTCAAGCACTTTCATGTTCTTCACGACAACCGTGGTTTCACCTATCTTCCGTTATGGCCTTTTGTCTAGGAGTTTGGAAGTCGGTCGATTGTCAACAGGTATTCCCATGCGGGCCTCATCCTCCACCGAAGGGGTCCCACGTAAGAAAATCGGAAGGTGGATGAGTGTTTGTCCCACGATTTTTCTGTAGGTGCTCGCCATATTCTATTGTTTCGAGAGACACGCATACAATGTTACCTTGCGCTTTTTCAAACTTTTCCCACAACCACCCTCCTCGTGATGCCCCCCGACAATTAGAGGGAGCGTCGAGGGGTGGAAAGCGCATCAATTCACCGAACGAGGAGATTCTTAATCTAGGATGCTTCCGAAATTGAAAGGGCCCCTCGGTCATAAAGGCTTTTTCGGGGGTCCCGTTCGAAGATACGGGGCAGATGTCCTTCCCAAGACCCCTGACAGCCTTTGGGGTTGTCTATTCTTCCCTATTGTCTATTACCGAATTTCCTTCGCCCCTTGTCTTCATATAGTTATATTCCACCTTCGGATGTATTCTCCCTCCTTGCCCTCTCGGCACCTTTTCGAGGGAAGTTGCGTTCCGGTGGGACGTTTCTCTAATGGGACTCCTCCCCTTTCAGCCACCTCCGAAAAATGCACCTTAACACCAACAAGGACAAGTAGAAGCCCCGACCCCTGTGACCCCTCGCTTATCCGTTTTCGGCGCAGGGGAAATTTATTCTAACGGACTTTTTCTTACCTGACTCATCCTATTACCAAGCTAACTGCCGAGTTTTAGGCGGGAAACTCTCATAGTTCACAATAAAAAGCTCAAGTTTCAATATGATGATCATCCACCTGGGAGAAATCAGAAGCGGCCATTGCTGCAAGCCTCACAATCACAACTCTACTTGCGTTTGAGTACTTTTATAACGTTAGGTAAGTCCAGTTTGATTTGGGGTCTGAAGGGACAGATTTAATAATGCTGTCCTCAGTTTTACGAATACTATAGCCTCTGAGAAGACTTTGAATCAGGTTTACCTCGTTTCAGAACAAAAAATTACGTGTAAAGATTATAGAAAAAAAATCAAAAATTAATTATTTTAAATTACTGATACGCCACAAGGAACGCAGTGCTGGTGACGAATATTAGGAGTAAGAATGAAGAACAACATTTTAAGTCGAACTGAACCTGCCACTATCCACAAAACTACTCTTCCATGAGAGTGGTACAAGCCCTAAAAGCATCCTTGAAGGCATCCAAGGGCGCTGTCGCCGGTCACTTGACTGACAACCCCTTCAATGTCTTAAAACATATCATTTTCTTTCATCAGATTCATTCGAGTATGCTAGGTAGACCAACTTAAAGTAATAGTTGCATTAGGACTTAAAGGAATAAGATTTTCAACCTTATGACAATGTCTGCTGAATTTGAGCGTGGCCGGCGTCCAAGTACCCAAGAGTGCCCAGAGAGCTGGGTGACACTTGTGCGCATTGGACCAACGCCAATTACTTTCTCTATCACACGTTAACGCAGTAAAGAGGGCGACAAAAAAACAGTCTTCAGGCGTGATGAGGCGCTGGCGGACTGAAGAAAAAGACGAAGCCTTCGTAGGTTATCACAAAGGGGCTCGTGCCCGGGTACCGTCTTACCGGGACAAAACAACAATAGACAACTTCGGGCCGCCCTCACAAAAGAGAATCTCAACAGCCAAGACGTTCCATCAGACGCTCGTAGTCGGGCAGATGCCTCTGTGTAAACACGGGCCTTTTAAATTGGCCCTATTCTCAAAAGCAGCTGGAGGTCTTCGGATCCTTCGACAAGTGTTCCACCGCAATCTGATACCACTAGAATCTGATACCGGCAAATCCACATGGTAATCTCATTTTTACCAGCTTAAGATTGGTTTATAATCAGGCAGCCCAATTTACAGAAGCTGGAGGAGGAAGACTTGAGGAGATAGAAAGGAGAAACTTCCAGAAAGAGAAGGAAATAGAGTCATCTTGCCACAAAACACATTGCACCTTTCTTGGCGACCCCAACGTGATGAGCCAGCCAAGAGAGTGCGTGGAGCGTCTACGACGATTCGGCGTCAGAATTCATTTGTTTTGGAGGGCTAACTCAAAGTAATGGTTTTGGTTGACAGGTGAACCATAAATATTACTTTTTACTAGCAGCAGTAAAGGACAGCACACTCGTTTGTCCTGAAAGGGATAAGACGAGACTCACATCAACCAGAGATCAAAACTATTCCACACCTTCTAGGGTGTTGGTGAACGTAAATATATGAGAGAAATGTGTAGGTACTCTTTTTTCGTTCTAAAAATGAAGATGCAAAAGCACAGAGATTCAGACAGTCCCGTAAAACCAACAAGTCCGCACGTTTTACGCCCTCCAAGGATCTCACCTATCGACGCCTACTGCCAGTAATTCCGACCTTAATACCGTTGAAGCTCGTAAAAAGAATGTTTAGTCGTTCTTGACTCGAGACCGGCCTTCGATCCTGGTATACATTTCTCATGGCCGGACGTGGTAGGAGTTTCATCGGGAGGCAAAAAAATGAGTGTTTACTCGTCTCGTACACGTCCACCCCTATCAGTTCGCGGAGGAACGTCATAAAACCGTAGCGGATCCGCCTTTTCCACGGCAGAGAAGGTTATGGAGCCACTTTTGTGTATTATTCTTCCCCCGCGACGGTTAAGCGCCAGGAGTTAAAAAATAAAGAATAAAACATGGAAGACAACTTGGATTTTTGTTATTATTTTTGGTTTCGTCCGTACGTTCAGGTATTTTCTCATAATTGAAACCATAACACCCCACGCTTGAGATGGGTTATCGTTTACTACTCAGGTTCTTTTGTGAACCACGTATATCAAACGACGAGTCAACGCACCCAGATTTGACTGCAAGCTGATGTTATGTCTGCGGGGGACAAGATTTATCCGTCGGTTAAATATTCGCTCACTATAAACATTGTAAACCAAGTTGGCTTGCGCGCAATAAAAAAAATGGTTGAGGGATCACATTTTCATGAAATTTTTGGTAGAACCTGCAATAGAAAAACTTTGGGGTTCTCATTTAGAAATATAGGTTATAGTCAACTCCTCACATACTTCAAACCAGCATGTCTATCTACTATATACTATATCCTTTATCCGTTTATATCCTTTATCATGTAAAACCATAGCTGTCCAAGGACCGGCTAAAATTAGTGTACTTCTCTTTGCCGCAGTCTATTCTAGAGTATGGTGTGTTGGTGTGAGGGAGGGGGTGCTTACCCGGCTCATCTGAGGAACTGCTGCAGAAGGCAATCTCAAAAGCATTGCCTGGGAAGCCTAGACGGTACTCAAGGAAATTATTATACCAGGAAGCAAACGTTTCTACTATTAGACAGCTTTTCATAAAACAGTTGGCCCCCTTCTATCATCGCATCCCCCCTATTGTCAATAAGCCCTACATTCATTACCATTCCACCCCCCTTCCCCCCATTCTAGTCTCTATTCTTTTTCAACTCCTCCAGAATGTAGTTAGCTCTCAAATCAACCTGATCCTTAGTTCTAGGATCCCGCAGTATTTAATTTACCTTATTCATAATTCCGTGCCTTTGGATCTGAAAAATCTCAGTAGTAGCTCCCGTTCGGCCTACAAAAAGTTTATATTTACTTGGTTGATTAGTTTGGGGCCGGGGAACGCCAAAAGCATATACGAAATTTATGGAAGCGTTTACATCTCATTGATATTATTGTTATTATTTTGAGATTGGAAACAACATGTAACTTTATTTGCACAAAATCTCAGGAAAGCTCTTCGGCACAGACTCAGCCTTTAGTCGAGCTACATTATTCACATTATTTACTATTGAAGTTGTGTGTACCAAGAAAAAAAAAAGCAAATTCCTTGTTCATTTTCTCTTTTTTTATTTTTCAAAAAGACCTCCTTGTAAAAATCGAATAACAGACACTCGCGCATGAGTGCGCAAATGTTACATTATTCGAGATCCTTGCAAAAACCTCCACACATACCGTTTCAAACTTTTATAATAACTCCAGGATAAAGATTTTAACAATTTAACAATTAAAGGGAGGGGGGGGGGGGGGTCGGAGACACTTAGTATAGCGGAGTTCACAAGTATGGAGAGCAGTAAAAGCAGGTTCTTCTCACTTCATGAGCACCTCTGCTGGTTGGAAACTGCCGAAGAGATTTGCTTCGAGCATCCCACCAGAAAACACATCTCACGAAGCTCTGCTGATTGGTTCACTTCGACTGCTCAATGCCAACAATGAATAGTGAGTTCGAACGGATCAACGAAGAAAGGTATTTACAGTCAAGCGAACAATTTACTCGTTCGAATGCCTTCGCATTGTCTCTTGAGATCAATTTCCGTTGATGCGTCCACTTTGGCGTTGTCAGCCATCAGACTGAAGATTTCCAGGAAGCAGAGAAACCGTCGTATTCGGATGCCGACTTGAAATTTGCATATCCTAGGAACGGACAGAAGGGAGAACCCCTACCTCATGCATATTGTATCCTACGGTATCGGGTGTTGAGTTGTCAACCCTATTTGCATCGGGACACTTGCACTTCTTTGACTCACAAGATAAAACTCGTTTCCCTTTTTTGGAGCTTTTCAAAACATACCACGCATATACAAGACACACTTTGAAACTCCAGCGAACCTGGTCGAGTGTTATCGCTTCCTTCGTATTCATTGCATTCATCCTTCAGAATACAGTTTATTCGGAGGAGGGAAACGAGCATTGAATTCCGTCAATGCACTTCTCGTGGCAAAATGGAGAAAGGTTTGTGTCATAACCACTTGATTCCTGAACTGCGGTCAGCTGCAAACTCAGAACGTATTGTTGTTTCACAAAGATGAAGACTCCATTATTGGGAATCTTGTGTAAATCCTCCCATGAAACCCTTAGTTCTCTGATTTCTTCAGAATTTTACCACAAAATAAAAACTATTCAATACTCCTTCCCAGCTGAAAACCTCAAACTTCCAACCGACAATATTCTTCATTTCTATTTTTGTTTTTCATTGTATTCCTTACAGAGTTGTAGACTGCTACCCAACACTGATTCAACCTCTATCACATTTTGGTTGGTTATTCCTCGAATAATCAACCTATGTTTTCATAATAATGGTCAACCTCTCCGATTCGGCTCAAATTTTTTTTCTGGACGTTTCATGGTGACTGGATCAAAAAAGGTCGATGTCCGCGCCGTTTTTGGTAGTAGAAAATTTTCTAAAAATCTGAAATTTGGGTCAGAAGCCGGTTCCCGGCCGAGACGGGTCCTCGAAACTTTTCAGCCCGATCGGACCAAATTGGGGGGGGGGGGAAGGGGTCAAAATGTGTTTTTTGAAAAATGGATTTTCGAGATTTTGGGCGATCTAGGCGAGTAGGGTGTCATTTTCCACTAAATTTTGGACGCTGAATCCAATAAAACGGGTCCCAGAACGATTGGCACCCACTGGAAGAAGTAATGGGTCAAATTGAGTATTTATTACCCATTTTGTATGTGTCAGGATTTCTGGTGCCTAGGCGTGTGGGGTATCATATTCCACTAAATTTTGGACCCTGAATCGATTGGAATGTGTCTGGGACCCGCCACACCCACTGTTTCCCCCAATCGAGGAATAACCAACCCGTGTGTAAGAATTTGCAGATTTTTTCATTAGGTTTGTTCTTGTTGATAGTGGGAAAGAACAAGGGGAATATAATTACCCAAACTAACAAAAATTGGCAAAAGTCCAGAAATAATTTTGACACCCATTTTCATGAAATCAACTTCCAAAATAATGTGTGGGGGCTCAAAATTTAAGATTCTGTATTAGAGAGAAAGCTTATTATGATTATTTAGTCAAGATAAGAATTGATAAGAAAGTCAAATATTCAGGTATTGGGGATAACCAGAGGCTGGAGAAGGAGCCATTTGACCACATTTTTAGCGTTAGAACTATATCGACTTAATTTCAATACCTTTCGACATTTTATCAATAAATGCCGATAATTACCGACTGATAGAATGAGTTCAACGTACTACAGACTACGATTTGCCCGTTTTGACACACGTGACGAGATGAAGTAAACAATGTTGTGTTTGTTCGCCGTGATTTTCCATGCTACGATAATCGTGGTGTCTGAGCGGTCAAAAATTGCTGAGCTCGCAAGCGGAGTTTCGGCACGTTTTCCAATCGCGGAGGCGGCTTGTACACGAGGCAAGGGTTTCGTGAGAATTGCGAAGTTTTACTTCCGAATTCATTCATGACTCATATCGGCTATCGTCTGGGATTATACAGTGATTTAATGGAAATCTCCAAAATGTGGAGAACACGTGATGCAACTTTACCCGGACGGGAAGCCAGAGACGCCAGGTGTGGTGCGGATAAATGCATCTTCCTATTAGATAAGGGTACTTCCCACGAAATGGAAGATGCAACTGAGCACGGGCTCGACGGGTCCCCTTCTAAAAGAACTCAACTGATCGAAAATCAAGAAGGAGGCCTCAATGAAGTTCCCCTTCGATTTTCCTTTCATCTTCTAAAAACGATCCTTCGAGGGCCAAATTCACCTTATTCCCCTCGTATTGTTCTCCAGCCAATTTATGAAACATCAGTTTTGGATACCTGTGGGAATCTTTCTTGAGGGCGAAGAGAAGATGATTTTCGTGGGGAGGATTTTCATTAGCCCCCTCCTCGTTTGACAAAGGTGTCTTCAGGGAAGATTTACCGGTTGACAAGCATTGTTCGATGTCGGAAATAGATACGGAGCAAGCTGCACACCACTTTCAGCGATTTGTGGGAAACATGGGAAATATGTTGGCTGGCAGAACACCGCTCAATGCCGCGACAAGGATTTACACATATTTTAATAACTCCCATGTCTTTGGAGCGAGAGTATGGGCGCATAGTCAGTGTGGAGAGACCCGGACTCATTCCAATCGATTCAGCGTACACAATTTAGTGAAAATACCCAATTTCCCATACGCCTAGGAACGCAATAATCTCGAAAACCCACTTTCGAAATAGGTAGGTAGATACCCATTTTGACTCATACCTTCTCTCAGTGGGTACCGACCGGTCTGCAAACCGTCTCAATGGATTCAGCGTGCAAAATTTAGTGGAAAATGAAATCCCACATTCCTAGTTATCAAAAAGTCCCGAAAATCGAGTTTCAAAAAGTACATTTTTTTCCCATGAACTCCCCAAATTTGGTTGGATTGGATGTTTCAAAGACCAATAGTCGGAGGTCTCTGACAAAAATTTCAGATTTTTAGAAAATTGCTGTTCTTGACGTTGTGTGTTCTTGACATCATGACTGGAATTATGTCAAATTTTGGAGCCAATTCGGAGAGGTTGACGACTCCATGACCTAGGGCATGATTACATAGGTTGATTACTCAATTATTAAACATCCAATCGGAGTTTGCTAAAGTATATTCAAAGTACATGGTAACCAGTGAATATATGCACAATATGAAGTTGATAAGAGGAAAAAAACGAAGACGAATAGTGGAAAATCGACATAAAAGGATGTAAATGGAAAATCACATTCGAGGCACCCTCCAAATCTCAGAAGAACGGTTGCCAAAGCCTTTCAAAAATCTACAAATTCCACAAAAATCATGAAAATAGCACAGAATCCCACAAGTCTACGCGTCAATATTTGTACACCACAAGTTCCTCTCTCATTTATTATTTTTCTTTCTCAAATAACAAATGGATAACGACTAAATGAACATAACAAATGAATATGTGTAATTTAGCCGTGGATCATTAAGACCGAAATATTGAATTATTCAAGTAGGAGGTTATGAAAAACGTCTGGGAGGGTTGTAGGAAGAATTTGAATTGAGTCGCACGACCTCACGGGGTCGTGGGTAGATGAAAATTCTCATATCGACCTGCCGGAATTAACATTTGTCCCCGCTCATCGCTTCCGCGTATTGTTGACGAGCGCAGGCGTTGAATCGGGGGTCAACCGTACGGACTCCACGACGACGATGACAAAACTCTCAGAGTTCATAAATTGGAGAAAAATGAAAAAATAAATTATTTTACAACGGCTTATGAATGAATGAAAAATGTATTCAAGAAATGAAGATTTTAAACAAAGTAAGGAAAATAGTAGTAATAATGATGTACTGAAAATTAAATTAAAAGCGCATGTTAATTGTTCACAAACTGTAAATTCTTTCTCAAAGTTTGGTTATCTCATGGAGTGGGAGTATTGAGAGACAGTGAGTGTCCCGGACTCATTCCGATTGATTCAGCGTCCAGTTTCAACATCAAGTTCAGTGGAAAATGGTAACCCACACGCCTAAATCGCCAAAAATCTTGAAAATATATTAAAAAAAAAAATTCAAACATACCCCCCTGAATTTGGTCTAATCGAATCTGAAACGTTATGAGGGTCAACTAGAGCCAAAAAGAGGTCCCTGACCAAAATTTTAGAGTCCTCATTTCGGCTCAAGTAGATCTTCAAATCTTTTAAGCTAGATCGAACCAAATTAGGAGTGCGTGTAAGTAAGGGAGGAAGTTTGTTTTTTTTAAAAATGGATTTTCAAGATTTTTGCCAACCTAAGCGTGTGGGGTATAATTTTCCACTAAATTTTGGACGCTGATTCCATTGAAATGTGTCCCGGACCGATTGGTACTCGCTGGAGGCAAGTATGGATCAAATGAATACCTACCCACCTACCTAATTTTGGGTATATCATATGGGTATAGTAAGGGGGAAATTAAGATTTTTTTGTACAACAAGGCAATTTTTTTAAAAACGCTGCAAAATCTTACACAAGGGTTGGTTATTCCTGAAACCAGGCGCTTGGAGAAAAATTCAAACCTCGGAACCATTCCAATCCATCAGAGCCCAAAATTCAGTGAAAATGATACCCCACGCGCCTATGTACCGGCTCTTGGTCCTCGAAACTCCTGATCGAAGCCAAATTTGGGGAGTTTATGGGTAGAAATGTGTTTTTGAAACTAGGCGTGTGGGGTATCATTTTCCTAAATTTTCGACGCTGAAGTCGATTGGAATGAGTCTGGGACACTCCACACTCACTGTATTTCGTATTTCTCCCATTCTCCTGGTCCGCGGAATAACTAACCCCTGTAAATGAATTTGCAGCTTGTTTGATCCCGACATCATGGTCTAGGTAGGGTGGACATCATTGACGTATATCTTCATATTTTGGGGCAATTGGAGAGGTTGAGCACTCCGTTGCATAGGTTGATTTTCAAAAAATGTATTTTAACCCATACCCTACTCCCGTGAGCGACAAGGGAGCAGCTCTGAATCGATTCCGCGTCCTAGCCTATGGACAAATTTACATCCTACTAGCATGGGCCTCTGAAAACTCGAAAATTTGGAAAAACACGACGGTTGAGCTAAAAGTTGAGCACATGAGGGGTCCAATCGAGCCTTTGTGCGAGGATTTTTCAGTATTTTGAAACCCCTCCCGACCCAGAAGGCTGACGATATTTTCGGAATTTATTTATAGTAATAGTAGGAGAACATGCGTCTCGGCAAATACCCACGAAAGTGAGCAATATTTTGTTTATAATGGTTAACGAAAATGAGCAAAACGAAATGAAATGTACCAACTCTTATTGATGGAGATAAAATGGGCATGAATGTACACAACAGTGTTGTCAAAATGTTTTGTTTTTTCCCTATTTTAAAATGTCGTCCCAAATAAGCTGATTATGTTCCTCTTCAGTTCCTTATACCTTTCAAAATGCGTTGAAAACGGATTTCTAGAACCGTACGGCTTTTTTAAAGAACCGAAAAGAAACGAGTTTACCAAGTTCCTCGCTTTCAGGTACCCCCAATCTGTTTCCTAATGGAAAAAGGGGTCTTTTCTTGAGAAATACTCCAATCTTCAACAAGTTACAGTATGAACCCCACGCCTCTTTCATCTAAGAAAGGAGGGTGTTTTGGAGGATTACACTAGACCACTCCTACTCTTCTCACCCCACTCCCACTGAGTGTGCATGGTACATCAAATCCACCCCAACTAGATCAGAGTGGTGCAGGCTTTCTCGGTGATCAGTGCTCGAGGCAAGTGTGTGCGAAGCGGTGTTAGTCTGACGTAAGTGGATACAACGCAAATAATTTTATGATCAACACAAAATTCACAATGTTTAACCACACAACAATCATTCTCAATCACATTTCTTCTGTGCATTTGTATAAGTCAAATCAAACCTCCCTATTGAGTCGGAACTTAGTTTCATCCCTTCAATTAATCAGTGACGCAGATAATCTTTCGATATCTGTTATTTGGTGATAACATCCGAAAGCATGAACCCTTACTCACCTCCCTCTCCGTTAGATACAAGAGAGTATAACATTTATGAGCGAATTTTAAAATTTGTATTCTTACAACTTACCTAAGTGAGGCGCGTTTTAACAAACTAACTAATTAAAATCTTTCTCTCTATTTTCTTCTTACCTTCTTGAAATTTACTGTGCTTTTTGTAGTATATTGGCCTTGAATCAACTAAAATCCCATTTCCTGAATTTGTTCTTGCCCAAATAAACTCAATGCCGAACCAATAAACATTGTTACAACCGCCGAAAATAATTAATTTTTAAATTATGCAAATTAGGTTAATCTGAATTTTATGCTTAACCGCTTTCAGTTGATACTTTGATAGTAGCGTACCAATGTCGTCATTCCTAACAAAAGGAAGTAAATAATTAAGTAAAATAATTAAACGGAACATGATTTACATTGGAAATACGTCATCAACAATTTATCACTCCTCTCAAACACACGCACTCACAAGATGAAACACTTTTTATTTATTTTATTTTATTTTTCAATTTAATAAGTTCTTTAATTAAACGAACCCCGATACGTTTATCGGGGGGTGATACATTTATTTTGAACTGAATAATGCAACAAATTCATAAATCATTTCGGTCTCATTTATGTTACCGCTTAACTTTTTCGTTTAATACATTTTTTGTGGTCTTTGAGAACGACGTAATGATCTCTCGGGAATACAGTCCATAAGCAACACGCTCGTTAAAAACTTGAAGAGGCAGCCAACTAAAAGATGTCTAAAACGGGAAAGTTTCTGGAGCCCGTGTAGGAACAGCAAGATTTCCGAAGTTATAAAAGAGAAAAGGTTTCAAGCTTCCACTAGAAGTCCTTTACCGCGAAATAAATCAGAAAAAAACTTTTAAATAACATTAAAATGGCCGATTTTTGAATATAGCGGTATTCGAGGTCCGTTTCATAGATGATCATTTATAAAACTAGTACAGTCTATAAGATTTTGGCATGTTGTAATGAAAATTTGTTATTGGAAACGCAACGGAACATTAGTACAATTAGGTCAAGAAAACAAAAACTGAAGAAAATAAGACGAGAAAGACGTCTTCGTCGCCTACCGGTTCAAATTCATCACGGAAAGTAGGCTGCTTTTACGCTCAGAAATGAATGTAGAGAGCGAAAAACACTTGTAACGTTAAAAAAATGGAATACAAAATGCAAAATGATGCCCAGGTGTTCTTGTTGAACGTCCCTGCGTACATTTCCCTCATATCACCTCGTGCTTCGTCTGGCCTCCTTATATCATGTCCAATCTCTGTGACCAAGGCTGTCTCGACCTGCCCCACTCCCACCGTAGATATGATAATTAATTTGTTGATTTAATGACTTTTGCGTGGATAATAGTATTAGAGATAAATTTTCCTTCCGTTGACACCTCATCCCACACTGTGCGCACCCACGAAATCGTGCGAGCGCTTATTAATCCGGAGAGATTAATTGGGGTGAGAAGGAGTGCAAAAAAACGGACTACTAATAATATTCAAATGATGGAACGGGATTTATAGCATTTATGGGTGAGATTTAGTAGCCGATCGACAATATTTTTTCTGAATCCTGCAAAAGTCGTTACTTCGTCAAGTGCACGGAACCTGAATGTGGTCGGCGTGGGGGTCAAAAAACGCGGAAGTTTTTATCACATCGTGGGTGTTAAAGAGAGAAGGGTGGGACATCAAAGGCCGCGGCGAGTTGGGGTGCGGGGGAGGTTTTTTCAATTTCTGAGCTGACAATGATGTATTCAGGAGAGCAGTGTGTTTTTTTACGCCTCCGTGTTTTTTTTCTGGTACATTTTACCGTTTTGATTGGGTTATATCCTTATACGAGGACAAAGCGGAGGGTTGCAAAGGGGCAGGAATCCCCTACGAAGAGAGTCAAGTATGGGAAATATAGGAAGAGTGCATACACAGTGCAGTGAGAGGACAACAAAAAACGTCTGTAAAGTGGGTGGGTGTGAGGAAGTTTCGCATGAAGATGAGCTCCCTTCATCAGAGGGCCGGAACCGGTCAGCTCGAACCGGTCCAAGGCTCTGGACATCGAGGGTGGCTCAGTGCAAGGACATCAGAGGGTGCAATTGCAACACCCTTATGACGTTTTTACGCGCAGAAAAAAAGAGAGGTTCTATACAAGAAAAGAATACGACTCGAGGGAGACCTAGTTGCGTAAGGTGTATGACAATAATTGGCTTCGCAAGGTCCCATCAGAAAGGGATCAGATTTTTTTCAATGCCTTCATTGGGCGATATAATTATACAGCTATCAAAACCTCCTTGCAGGGGAGATCCAGTGGTAATGAAAGGATTGGTTCTGCGGTCAATCGTCGGCGTACACAGGAGCAACACCCTATACCGTCTCAGAACGAACTCGATTACTCATCTTGCAAAACATCTTCAACAGCCTTTCGTACAAGATCAAACACAACAAAAATGTTGCAAATTATTCCACAATTGCTGATTATACCATGGAGCGATAGTATGGGAGAATAGTGAGCGTGGAGTGCCCCAGACTCATTTCAATCGATTCAGAGTCCACAATTTACTATAAACTGATACCACACACGCCTAGGAACGGAAAAATCTCGAAATTCCACTCATAAAGTAAGTAGGTTGGTACCCATTTTGACTCATACCCACCCTCAGTGGGTACCGATTGGTCCGGGACCCGTCTCAATGGATTTAGCGTCCAAAATTTACCGGAAAATAATACCCCAGACGCTTAGATCCAAATGTGCTCCAAAAACCGAGTTTCAAAAGTATCTTTTTTACCCATAACCCACCCAACGTTGATTCGATCGGGTTGAAAAGTTTTGAGGACCAAGTGCAGCCGGAGAGAGGTCTCTGACCGAAATTCTAGATTTTAAGAAAATTGTCTACTATTAAAAACAGTGGGGACGGCGCAAGGACATTTTGGTTTATTGATGAAGAAACGCAAACAGACGTATTACGTACTTACATATTTTGGGGCCATTAGGAGAGGTTGACTTCTTGTAATAAAACAGGTTGATTATTCATGGAATATTAAACAGAAATCAAAGATTAAGACCGAACTGGGATTGAGAATCGAACAATCATCGAGTGTTTCGAATGAAGCGGAAATTCAGCAAGGGCGCTATGACCCATCGACAACCCGGGCGCTGCTCGAAAATGTCTTAAAATCACAAATTCGCAGCCCTCCCATGGTTTTCTGAATAGTCTTGGCACTCCAGAGACCCCTACACATGAGTGAGCAATGAGTGAACCAATATGGTTTCAATTTTTGAGCGAACCAATCGAGTGAAATCGGTCGTGATTGAAATTTGTTGAATCTCCATCGACTCTTGCATCGAATCGTTCGCCTTAAGACACAATCTCCACCAAGATGAAGATCAACCAAGAAAGTACTATGGTACAATTCATTTTTGATTGAATGAGCCAGAATTACGAACATTTCCATCATACCACGAAAAAGTAGTGCAATCGATGACAGGACATCTGCAGTTGCACTTTGTGACGCCCATTCACGTCGTGCCTCAAGAATTCGTCGTTATCGTTTATGAACATTTCGAAGCGTCGAAAAGAGGGTTCAACAATGGGCACTTTAGACGTCACTTCCTGGTTTTCAAGCGGAGGTGACATCGGCCCCCTCGATTGTGGAGGTTATTTTTCGAATCGCCTTGACCTCAGGTCGAGTTTCCTTTCCGTATAAATTTCCAGGTGCCCGCCAATGGTCAGAGCGCGTGGGAACGGTGAAACTCTTAATGGTAAGAGAGGAATGTATATTGTTTGTTGAATCCTCAAAAATGGGAATTTCAATGGTTATCTGTCAAACCTGAAAACCTTCTGGGAACCTAAATCCGACATTTGTTCTTTCGGAGCTGATATTGCTTTACTGGATGTTCTCTCGGTAACTCAGGCAGGTTTCGTTGTTATGAACAATCGTATTTCTTCCTCAAAGGTATTCATCACATCAATCAATCATCTAATTTACTGGAGAAAGAGTCATTGACTCCACTCAATGGCCTGTACGAACTCTTTTTGGACAAATAATTCTCAAATCTGAGTAAATTTTTCACAAATCAAATCAATCTTGTCGGAGTACCTGTATAATATTTGAGTAGGTATATTTTATATGATTGGAAACAAGTTTTTAATGTCTCAATGATGTTGATTTTGATTCGCTGAAGGTTCAATTTTACCTTGAACAAGATAATGTTAGTTTAATGAATGTGTAACGGTCTTGAACCGGTTGGGTTTGACTGGCGTGGTAAACGTTTCTATCTGGTTGTTTTCTAATATGATTTGAAAGAAAAAACATTTTTTTTGACATGGGAAACGCTCAATTTGAGCAAAAAAAACGTTCCACACGGTCTTTTGAAAAGATGAAATTTTCTTGAAAATGGTATTTAACAGGCACATTTGTATTAAAAAAAGGTTCAATTTAATGTGAATAATATTCTTCTCGATCAGGACAAGTTGCCATTTTACTAAGAAATCCTATTCAATTTGATTTCGAGAGTTAAATGGTTCCATCGACATGGCAAAGGTTCAATTTGACTTGGGAAATGTAGATTTTTATTCTGACAGTGTTCAATTCGGTTTGGATATGTCTTGAGGAAACAATATTGAATGTGATTAAAGATTTTTTTTTTTAAATTGGGTCTGACAATGGTTTCTGTTGGTACGAAATAGCTTTGACTGGAAATGACTTGAAAAGGTAGATTTCGATTTGGAATAGGTTTAATTTGGTGTAGGAACTGTACGTTACGCTCTGGACAAGTTTTGGAAATGTAAGATAAGATCCAGGAAGGAATTTGTTTTATTTAGAAATTTAGAAAGAAATGACTTTGATTTTTATAACGCGGACCGAACCCTTACGATTCGATGATTACTGGAAATTACGCGGCAACTTAATGGCACAGTCAGACTTAGCTGAGTTTTAGAGCAAAAACATCAAAAGAGGCTTACAGCAGGGGCAAATGTCATACTTCATAGTTGAGAGGAATCAAAATGAATCGCTAAGACTAGTAGTGGAGGTTTCATTCAGAAAGGCTTGTTTCAAGACAACTAATGGGAAACTTGGTGGTTATGGGGGCCATCAGGGTGATTTAGTTCGACAGTTCGATGATAGCTGAATTAATCGCAGCCCGTATTTTTGTCGTAGACCAGCTAAAGATCGACGATACTTGCACACGTGGGACGTTTATGGAGAGACACGCCCGAGCGGACACGTGTAGGATGAAGTTTAGTTCTGGACGTTCGCCTCCGAGAAGAATGGGCCATAAATCTCCCACTACCGATCACGCCCTCGACGTTTACACGCGAGGTTCCAAAACTGACAAATCGCCGAAAACGACGGAAACTAGCCGGCGGTCAAACTTTTGAAAACGATGTATAACAGGGCCAACGAGAAAGCTCGATGTTTCCTTGTTGACTCCTCAAGGAGGCGTAGGAGACGCGGACTATTGTTGAATGAAGACCCGGCACGAGCCTTGTTCTCTAGGGTCCCCTTAGTCCTCCGAAGAAAAAAGCAGATGTTCCTTCCCGTCTTAATGAATTGAAGGTAAAAGGTTTGATGCCCTTGGAGAGGCAGCCGCAGATAGGGGATATCCCTCAACAGCTGATACTTCGCAGGAGGCCTCTCCGCGATATAAAAAATAATAGATGGCCTTTTCGCCCCCTTCCTTTTTTTCCGCGTATAAGATTCTTATAGAGGGCGTTCGGTCACGATGGGTCAGTCCGCTTCATTGGTCGCGATCACCAAACAGATGTCTTCTGATCCACAAACTCGCCTTCCAGCGCCATTCGCCGTAATGAGACACTCCGATAGTTAACTGTGTGCGTTCGTTTTTCAGCTATTCCCGAATTCGCTGGACAACGGAAACTTGCATTATCATCCAATATTGATGAGAGAATTGACTGACTAATCCCAAAGCAAAATGATGCCAATGTGATGTGAAAATGAGTTGGGAATTCAAATATTTGAACGATTAATCCGACTTGCTACCCTCAAATAATCTCAATAATCTCGAGCTCGTAAGTTCGAGAAACACACATGAAAATAGGTAAAAAGATATCCATTTCGACCGATAACCTCTTCCGGTGGTCCGCAATCGTTCCGGGACCTGTTTCATTGGATTCAGCGTCCAAAATTTAGTCGAAAATGATACCCCACTCGCCCAGATCGCCGAAAATCCATTTTTTGTAGTACACATTTTGACCCCTAATCCCCTCCCTCCAAATTTTCTCCGATCGGGCTGAAAGGTTTCGAGGACCATCTAAATCCGGGAACGTACGTGTCCCTGACAAAAATGTCAGATTTTCAGAACATTTTTCTCTATTTTCTTCAGAAAGTCCACGCCGTTTTTTTTTTGTAGTAGAGAATCATCTAAAAATTTGAGATTTTGCAGGGATCCTGCACATTGCCTTCATTTAGACGACATTTTTCAGCCCAATCGGATCAAATTTGCGCGGGGTAGGGGTCAAAATGTGTTTTTTGAAAAATGAATTTTCGAGATTTTGGGCGATCTAGGCGAGTGGGGTATCATTTTCCACTAAATCATGGACACTGAATCGATTGGAATGGTCTGGGCTCCCACCGCTTTCCCCATTTCCCCCATGTTTTTAAATAAGTTTCCATGCGCCTGGTCTGACGAATAACCAACCCCTGTGTAAGAATTTGCAGCGTTTTTTCTTTTAAATGGATTATTGAGATTTTGGTGATTTAGGCGTGGGGGGGGTATCATTTTCCACTAAATTTTGGGCGCTCAATCGTTCGGAGTCGAACGCTCCATACTCACAATTTTCCCCATTTTCCCCAAGAAGGGTTTTGTTAATTTCATGCCTGAAAATTATCTCTTTCATAAAACTTGTCCAGATCCAAAATTATTAATAAAAAAATGACGTAGTGTTGAAAATTATGATTAAATAAAATATGAAAATTGGAAAAATGTTATTGAAAAAATAATGACCGACGTTCTAGAAAAATTATTTTTGAATTTTATCTGCGGTGACAAATCAGGCTCCGTAACTTTGACCTCTCTCGATATCCGGGGGCAAAGCAGGAGGAACAGATCGTTAGTTATTCGTCGAGACCCGGCTAATACCACGAACCAACTAATGATAGTATAGGTTTTCTGCTTAGGAATGCCGAAGAGCCCTAATGCCTAACGAGGTAGCCAACATCTCATTGTTACAAGATCGAAATCTTCTCGAACGCTCTTCCGTTTACGATTCCATCATCGAAAAGAATTCATCATCTGTGGACGAAAAAATCACCGGAGTCTGACATTTTTTCTGTGACCGGGCAAGTAAATAACGAGTGATCCGGTTTCTGAAGAGATGGGCGAAAGCGAAACGTCCTATTTCTACGGTGACGTCATGGGGGCATAGGCATAGATATTTTTGCCCGTACTACGCCCTACTTTGAGAATCCTCTGCAACCACTCAAGAAGTTGGTGGAATCCAGATCCACCTCACTACACACACCTCCAACTGGTGGAACGATCCCGTGCAAGGCCAACCCACCAAGCTCATCAACCTCCCTTTTCCGATCAAAACACCGCGAAGATATCCCGACCAACCCACGAGCAAACACCTCTAATGGGAAAATACATCACGCGTTTAGTCGTCTAATGGCTTTATTATTGCCGATCTTGTTCACCGATAAATCCAATTAATGTGTTTATCCGAGCAAAGAAATTTTCGCGGGAGTCGAACTCGAATCTGAAATCGCATTACGTCCATAAGAAACGCTTGTTTCAGATTAGTCTTGTTTATTACCGTGAGAAGGTGGAAAATCCTACAAAGCTAACACAATCTGGGTGTTTATTTCGAATCGATGGAAATTTACCCGCTGAAAAAGATGTTGAAGAGGAAAAGATAAAATTCACAACTACTTTCAATATTGAAGAGAAGAGAAGGACCGATCAATCAAGAACTCTGGTCCAATTTGACAACTACGACTTGTCCAAAAACGTTAAAAAGCTGTAAATTTATCCACAATCGTTGATTATTTCGTATAGCAAGATTACGGGGAAAACCGCGAGTGTTTCTAATTGATTCCAATCGATTAAGCGTTCAACATTTAGTGAAAAATGATACCCCACACGCCTAGGTAACAAATAATCTCAAAAACCCTCGTTCAAAATGGGTTCATTTTGACTCATTTCGACTCATAACCACCTCCAGTGGACTCCAATCAGTCCGGGACCCATCTCATTTAATTCAGCATTCAAAATTTAGCAGAAAATGACCCCAAATGTCTTGTTTTTCAAAAAAATCGAAAATGCATTTTCAATAAACACATTTTTACCGATACATTTTTACCGATATTTCCTCTTAAATCTGGGCCTATCGAGCTGAACAGTTTTGAGGGCCAACTAGAGCCAAAAAGGTGCCCCTGGCCTTAATTTCAGAAAATTTCAATTTCAGAAAACATTGTGCACCCTCCCTCCCGCTTGGTTGGTAGGAGACATTTCCCTACAAATACAAAGATTTTGGTCAGGGACCCGTCTCCGGCTGTAGTACTTTTCAACCCGTTTGGACTAAATTTGGGGTGGGTAGGGCTCAAAATGAGTTTTTGAAAAATAGATTTTCAAGATTTTTGGCGATTGAGGCGTGTGGGGTATCATTTTCCACTAAGTTTTAGACGCTGAATCGATTGGAATGACTCCGGGACGCTCCACGTTCAATGTATTCCCCATTTTCCCCAGGCCCCTGGTCCAAGGTTTTGTTCTGGACATTATTATGAATAATGAACCAAAAGAAAGTAATGAAAATAATTAGGCTATTGAATGCTTCAAGTAGACTGCCGTGTCCTCTTTGCTGGAGTGAACCAAATTGATCATCTGATTCGCTGCTGATGCTTGAAAACATCTTCTTTGACCCCAAAAAGGAACTAGCAAAAATATCGTAACAAAATTGTGGTTTAGTGTCCCTGTTTTTGCCATTCGGATCTCAGCGGATGCGTTGTACATTAAAAAAACCTCAGATAAACCAACTCGAATGGCCGTAGAGAATCTCGGACCAGCAATGGAAAAAGGTCCTGAGCGGATTGAGGCAGCTGCATTGAAATCAACAGGTGGAAGAAGGGAAGGCTCGTGCGTTCAACAGGACGAAAGGGGGTTTCCAACAAGTCGGAGACGAGGGACAATTCCACTCGATATGAGCTACTTGTTGATAGCTAGACGGGGGAGCCTATCCTTCAGCCTGTTGATTCTTATTGGAGGCTTTAAGACGAAAACTGTGGTTCATTGTCCACAGGCTGATTCCTCAGTATCCTCAGCTCACATCAACTCAATTTCACGTTTCAAGATAGTTCAAACATAACTTCGAGCCCAAATATTTCATCACTTTCAGATTGAACAAAAAGATGTTTGACGTATTTGGTTGGTTATTCTAGATTTAAGAGGAAATATTGGTAAAAATGTGTTTTTTCAAACAGCATTTTCGATTTTTTTGAAAAACAAAACATTTGGGGTCATTTTTTATTAAATTTTGAATGCTGAATTCAATAAGATGGGTCCCGGATGTAATTGGAGTCCACTGGAGGTGAGTATGAGTCGAAATGAGTCAAAATGAACCTATTTTGAATGTGGGTTTTTGAGATTTTTTGGTACCTAGGCGTGTGGGGTATCATTTTTCACTATAAATTGGACGTTGAATTATTAGAAACACTCACGGTTTTTCCCGTAATGTTGCTATCGGAATAATCAACCATTGTGGATGAATTTACAGCTTTTGGTTGGTTATTCCTTGAATAATCTACCTATGTTTTCATGCAGAATGTCTATCTATCCTATGTCTATCTATTTGCCCGCCGTTTTTGTTAGTAGACAATTTCCGGCTCTAGTTGGTTCTCGAAAATTATTAGCCCGATTGGACTGAATTTGGAGGGGGTTGTGGTCAAAATGTGTACTTCGAAAAATTGATATTCGGCGATCAAGGCGTTTTGGGTTTAATTTTCCGCTAAATTTTGGACGCTGAATCCAGAGGGACGAGTCCCAGAACGATTGAAGCCCACCGGAAGAGGTTATGTGTCAAAATGGGTACCTACCTACTCATTTCAACAATGGGTTTTCGAGATTTTTGTTACCTACGCGCGTGGGGTATCATTTCCCTCTAAAAGCTGGACGTTGAATCGATTGGAATGAGTCCGAAAAACTCCACTGTTTTCCCCCATTTCCTCCAAGCTCGAGACTAACCAACCTGAAGGAATTTGTAGCGATTTTACATCCAGTCTTTGGGGAAGTGGTCACCCTTCGATTTAGCCTTGAAACAAATCTGAACCACAATTAAGAACTAATTATCTAACGAGAGTCGGCTTTTGTTGAAAAGTTCAGACTCACATTTTTCAGGTTTTGTTATTTTCTCCACAAAATTAAACCGTAATTTGGCCTTAATTCTAGGCCAAATTACTTCTAAATATCTTCGTAATCAGTTAAAAAAATTGTAACCTTTTTTTTAGGAATTTAAAAAATGTTTTCAAATTTTAGAGTTAATATTTTTCACGATTCAAGACATAATAAACAATCCGATTTAACATAAATTTCAACAAACGGTTTTCATTGCAATGTAGTTACGGTCGATATGATGATACAAGATCGAAAATTAGAAATCTTGAATTTGGAATAACGTAGGTACTTATTTTGACCCCTTCCCCCTCTCCTCAAATTTGGTCCAGTCGGCCTGAAACATTTCTAAGGGCCAACTCCCTGACCCCAGTTTTATGAAACGTCCAAAAAACAATTTCCGGGCCAATCCAAAATGGTCGACCCTCCATGACCTTGGGCATGAAAACATGGGTTGATTATTCAAGCAATAACTAACTGAAAAGCAGAAAATTATTCCGCAATGGTTGATTATTCCTTGGAGCAAGATTATGGGGAAAACAGTAAGTGTGGAAGGTACTGGACTCATTCCGTTCGATTCATCCTTCAAAATTTAGTAAAAAAGTACACCCCACTTGCCTAGTTTCTCGATATTCAGGACGTTTTGGTAAAGAGCACACATTGAATGATACCGAAGAGCAGACTTTATACGGTATTTGGGTCATTCTGTCATACAATCGAGTCTTGACGGATCCTCAGGCCCAGAATTTCATCAAAATACGCCACCGGACACCCGTCTTACTTTCCACAATAAAATGTGAAATTCCTCGTTAAATTCGAATCCGTGGAAACGAACGGTACCTACCAACGACGGATTTGACCCGTCGTGAATGTTACGGCGCCGTTTGAATGCCAGCCTCTTTAAAAAGAGCCCTTGAACGAAGAAAAGGAAAATAAGACAACACACATCAGATCCTCACAACATCTCAATCGAAAAGCTTTCATGACACGGTCGACTTTACGGAAAATGAATCGTCAGAACGAGAAGCCTTCCCACGGTTTTTTCTTCTCAAGAAGAATTTCAACGATCCATTCGTAAAAGAAAGGGAAGAATTCAGGTTGGAACACCCTACGTGGCAAATTGTATGGAATTTGAACGGGAACCGTGCGGCACTTCTAGTACCGATCCATGGAGCCTGCCTATAATGAACTGCTGTAGAATTTTTGCACAATTTTTTCTCAATTCTAAAAACTAGAAAGGCAAAATTTTGAGTCAATACTTTGATTGTCCTTTACACCATTTTTTCAAAACGTTGTTGTTTCCTCGTAAATGCTACAAAGCTAACTCAATTCATTCGTTTTTATAACAAATTACGCGCTTGAAGCGCCCTTATCGTCATTATTAGATCGCTGAGTCCGAAAAATCCGGTTATAACGTCCAGGCAGCAATAAAATGACGTTATTTGCGTCAACGGCTCATCTGGTGGTCTTCGACATCCCACCTGGACCCGCACGGAAAAAATCCGCATCCGCCGGTACACAGCTGAAATCGACGATTCTCGTACATCTCGACCAAACGAGGCCCATTTCCAAGAGTTCACAGACGAAATTTCGACATTCAAAACCACCATGAGAGTTGACAACTCGCGTCCACTCAATAAAACTACCAGAATCTGATCAAAATCGACCGTTTAACCTTCAGCTGCTTGTAATTCTCTGTGTGGTCTCCGAATTTCGGCGTTTCCTGTCCAATCGTTCGTAACAGAAAAGGAATGAGACAATTTTGACGTTGAAAGTGATGATACTGGTAGCCGATTTTGTCGGGGGAATTGACCCCTGAGCTTCACCTGCGGAGGCGATATCGTAATTTCAGGCACAGCACTGGGCAGGAATGAAACTTGTGGAAAGACGAGACGATAAAACCCGTCAGAAGGAGCCCCTAAGGCAGCTGGTACAGGTGAATCTCTCTTAATTAGCTCTTCCAAGAGAAGGTATACCCTGCGCACGGGGAAAAAGACGTCAAGAATCAAAAGTCCCTTCGTTTCGTGGCGTTTTATCGTCGTATATCGTTTTCTTTTTGTTTTTACGACCTTTTGAGGAGCCCAAATGAAGGCAAAAGGCCTCGGTTTCTACCACGAAAATAAACTCGCGTCCTTCCCTTCTCTATAAATTCTTAGTTTCCACCCTCATGCGCGTTTCTATCCTTTCTAAAGATACCGTTCCCTACTATTTTACCTGTCTTTTTTTTTTTTTTTTTTTTTTTTTTTTTTTTTTTTTTTTTTTTTTTTTTTTTTTTTTTTTTTTTTTTTTTGTCGGTGAAAGGGTGTTGAACGCGATAAATGTTTCCGAGGCTTCGATTTATCTGTCGAAGGCGATCTCTCGAACGGTTCTAGGATGACACAATCCGGACAAACAATCTTATTTGTCCGATCCTTTTACGTTTAAAGTCATTGAACTGGATCTTATCGGAGTGCGTAGTCAAATGAATCTTATGGGCTCCGCGGTTTCGTTGATGAGGCGAATTGGTAGCGAACTAAAGGGTAATCTGACGTTTTGTTGCTTAGTTAAAATGAGGGAAATTGCGTTAGTTATTTGTGTTGAATTTAATTCTGCCATTTGATGATATGAACGGGGACATGAAACTGGTTCAAGAGATTTTTGAACCTCAATTTGCTTAATTCACTAACCTGTGAGTTGTGGGAGACCTGTAGTCGCATGACGTCACTATTTTAAAAATCTATACAACATTTACCGCTCACGTACAGAACTCATTTACCTATTCAACTTCGATTGTACCCTATCAACCACCGATTAACCTGTCATTCCTCGAAAAAAGAAGGGAATCTCGTCCTTTTTTGGAATGGAACGTGCTTCGGGCATAACGATTAATCAAGAGTTAACCCCGAAGAAGCGGAAGCTCAAAGAAAAAAAATCTAGTTTTGAACGGTGCGGAGCCCCCGTAACCTGTGATTATCCCGAAAGAGCCAGGGACCCCTAAAGTCGAAGGGTCCCTTTTCCGAAAAAAAGGCGTTGGCGGGAACCCCGACTTCAAAAAGGTGAAAGAAGCCCCTATTAGCACGGGAACCTGAATGAGAGGCAGAGCGAGTAATTATGTAAATACATATTCCAATTTCTTTCCCATTAAAAATAGCGAATTACACGAGGAATCCGAGGTATTTTTCGTAGTAAATGAGAAACTCGGATTCCTCACAAATCTTCAAGCTGATTCATAGTGAAAAGGGAAGTTACTACTTTAGGAGGTCATTGAATCGAAATTTCATTCATGTAAACTCATTTTCTAAACAAAAGTTGCATGATTTAAGGTTTTGGTAAAAAAAAATTTTTCGGGCGTTTCAAGGTGTCTTGACCAAAATTCACAGATGTCCGTCCACCGTCCGATTTTAGTAGTAGAAAATTTTCTAAAAATCCGAAATTTTAGTCAGGGGTTCGTTTTTGGCTCTTGTTGGTTCTCGAAACTTTTCAGCCCGATCAAACAGAATTGAGGGGGGGGGGGGGGGGCTCAAAATGTATTTTTTGAAAATAGGATTTTCGAGATTTTACGCGATCTAGGCGTCATTTTCCACTAAAATCCAATCCAATGAGACAGATCCCGGAAGGATTGCCACCTACTAGAAGAGGTTATCGGTCAAATTGGGTATCTACTTATCCATTTCGAATGCGTGTTTTCGAGATTTCTGGTACCTAGGCGTGTGGAGTATCATTTTCCACTAAATGTTGGACCCTGAATCCCTTGGAATGGATCTGATACCCACCACACCCACTGTTTCCGTTTTGGTTGGTTATTCCTTGAATAATCAACCTATGTTTTCATGATAACGGTCAACCTCTCCGATTCGGCTCAAAATTTTTTTCTGGACGTTTCATGGTGTCTAGATCAAAAACGCTGCAAATTCTTACACAGGGGTTGGTTATTCCTCGGACCAGGCGCATGAAGACTCATTTCTTCAACATGGGGGAAATGGGGAAACAGTGGGTGCGGCGGGTCCCAGACCCATTCCAATTGATTCAGGATCCAAAATTTAGTAGAATATGATACCCCACACGCCTAGGTACCGGAAATCTCGAAAACGCATATTCAAAATGGGTAATATATACCCAATTTGACCCATAACTTCTTCCAGTGGGTGCCGATCGTTCCGGGACCCATTTCATTGGATTCAGCGTCCAAAATTTAGTGGAAAATGATACCCCACTCGCCTAGATCGTCCAAAATCTCGAAAATTCATTTTTCAAAAAACACATTTTTACCCCTACCCTGCCCAAATTTGGAGAGGTTGACCATTTACATGAAAACATAGGTTGATTATTCAAGGAATAACCAACCAAAAGGTCAATGTCCGTCCGCCGTCCGCCGTCCATTGTCCGCGCCGTTTTCGGTAGTAGAAAATTTTCTAAACATCTGAAATTTGGGTCAGGGGTCTGTTCCCGGCCGAGACGGGTCTTCGAAACTTTTCAGCCCGATCGGACCAAATTTGGGCGGGTTAGGGGTCAAAATGTGTTTTTTGAAAAATGGGTTTTTCGAGATTTTGGGCGATCTAGGCGAGTAGGGTATCATTTTCATCTAAATTTTGGACCCTGAATCGATTGGAATGGGTCCGGGACCCGCCACATCCACTGATTCCCCTATTCGAGGAATAACCAACCCGTGTGTAATAATTTACAGATTTTTTGATTCAACGACTTAGGTGTGTGGGTTATCGTTTTCCACTACCTTTTGGACGCTGAATCGATTGAAATATGTATCCATGCTCCTGATCCGATGAATAACCAACCCGTGTGTAAGAATTAGCAGCGTTTTAATCGTGATTTCTTCCGAGTCTGCAAGGCGTCACGATCATTCTTCAAAATCAAACATTTTGATTCGTATTCAAAAATGTCCGTCTCGCGGAACGCCGTCCACGCTGATTTTGGTAGTAGAAAATTTTCTAAAAATCTGAAATTCGGTTCTGGAACCTGTTTCTGGCTCTAGTTAGTCCTCGAAACTTTTCAGCCGGATCGGACCGAATTTGAGGGGGTAGGAGTCAAAATATGTATTTCGAAAAGTTGATTTTTGAGATTTTTGGCGATGTAGGCGTGTGGGGTATTATTTTCCACTAAATTTTGGACCCTGAATCGATTAAAATGAGTCTCTATGCTCTTGGTCCGATGAATAACCAACCTCTGTGAATGAATTAGCAGCGTTTTTGCATCAGAGAGCGGCTCTTTCCTCTCAAATTCACCAACGCTCAACTGTTAAAAATTCGCTAAACGTTCAGAAAGTGTTTCGAAGTGTATAAGTCTTCAACGCCATTCTTGCCATCGAGAAATTTATTTTTTCAAATCAATAAAACACCTCAATGGTGATGATGAGCCTTAACGAGAACTTGGCTATTTTGATAGTCAGCTCGATGGCTTAAATAGGACCGTTCTACCCTCGTAAATCGGCGTTTCCAAGCAAAGCCGTTAACGGATAAATAAAAGTCGAATAAAATTTTATATCAGTTCCGGTTCTGACCACAATTTCTCCAGGCAAAACGAAACAACCCGTTAGGGGGATTTTATTGTTTCACGCGAAGATTTTAGATGGAGTAAAAAAAAATTTTAACGATGTTTACAAAGAGAAAAGAATGGAAGTATCAGGTTCGAGAAATTCCTCGAGCGAGTGCGTGCTGGCCGGTAGCTTCATTTTCCTTTGAGCCGCCGTGAACAGGTATTTGGGGCAAAAGCGTTAATACCTGCCGTTTCTCAAGCTCGAACTCGATAAAGAAGCGATACTCCCATACTCCCACGTCCTGGGCTCTCGAAGAAGATTCCACTAAGGTCACCTAGGCTCCCCTGGCAGCTACTTGATGACCTTTTGAGTGCCTTCGAATCCTGCCAAAGAGGATGCGGTTTCCAAGTCCTTCTCATTCAGTCGAGGGCTCTTTGGAAAGCGAGGAGCTCGTCATCTTGGTAATTTCGCGGGAATTTTAACATTCCGCAGAGCCAAAGGGCTCGTATATCGTTGGGAATGACGTAAACTGCCGTTGCGGAGCTTTCGAATTGTTCATGGCTCCGATCCAAACCATTAATCTCACATTTTGAGCAAAGAAATGAATTGCAAAACTTGTTAGTTCTATTCCGCTCAACAAAATATTAAACCGGGGTGGTTTGCGACCATTATCCACCACTTTTCAAAACTTTAAACCAAATTTCAAGCATCCAGTGGAAGACGTAAAATGTCCATAACTGTATTGATCGTAACACAATTTAAACTGTATTTATTAAAAACTCAATTTATTTAATTATTTAAATTATATTACAGTAATAGTCTGCAAAAATAAAATGAAATAATATATGAAAAAAAAGTAAAATTTTGTGACAGGTTTATTTAATTGAAAGAAGATATTGTCAAAAGGTCCTTTTTCATTTGCCAAATTTTCATTTTTTGAAGTTCTCCAACTATTTTTTTTATTTCTTCATTTAGTGGATGTTCAACTAATTTGGAAAGGTTTAATTCATTCAATAAACCATTTCTTAAATCGACCTAGGCACGTTGTTGAGTTTAGCACTTAATTAATTCAGGCATCAACCAATTAATTTATAGATTCAAAATGTGTATTTCAAAAAATGGGTTTTCCAGATTTTGGGCGGTCTAGGCGTGTGGGGGTATTATTTTTGACTAAATTTCGGAATTTGAATCTAATGAGACGTATCCCGGAACAATGGACACCCACTGGAAGAGGTTATGGGTCAAAATGGGTATCCATCTACCTGTAGGTTTTCGAGATTTCCGGAACCTAGGCGTGTGGGGTATCATTTTCCACTAAATTTTGGACACTGAATCAATTGGAATGGGTTCGGGACACGCCACACCCGCTGTTTTCCCCATGTTTGATATTTTCGACGATTTAGGCGAGTGGGGCATCTGATTCTACTAAATTATGGACGCTGAATCGATTGGAATGAGTCTTCATGCTGCAGGTCCGAGAAATAACCAACCCCTGAGAATGAATTTGCAGTGTTTTGAATTGGCCCTTTTCGGCTATTGATTGAGGATTTGGTTTTGGTGAAGGGATGTTTTATTCAGAAACCATCGAACTATGGTATTGGATTTGAGGGGAGTTTCGAGCTATTCGCTGTTTCGGACTCAAATGTAAGGGAAGTCCCGTTCGAGACCCGCGTCCCTCGGTATATAGGGTAGGAGGGTGAAGGCGGCTCCCCACACCCCGCAACGGCGATGAGCCGTCGGCCCCGTCCCCGCTCCCCGTCAACACGTGGAGTGGGGTATTCACACGTGGAGTGGGGTAACCACACGTGGAGTGGGGTCATCCTCGCGGAGGCGGGGTTTCGCCTCGTCCCCAAGTGGGAGGTCGGGTGGCCGACGTGGGGACTGGGGGGAGGAAACGCGGGTTCCGACGAGAGGGGCGATTTCGAATCAGTCCCGGTTTTCAGTCCGACGGCGGTACAAGTGCACGTCACCCGTCCCTGACGACCTCGTACCACGTCTCCATGACAACGTCTTTATCGACGACGCGTCAAAATTTCATCGATATCGGACTTCTCGTATCTCTTCATCGCAATCTACTACTGAACGCATAAACTTATAAATTTACGAACAGTGCTGTGTGTGTGTCAGTGGACAATATCGGAACGTTTTCGCCTGTTTTATGGTAAGTTGAAAAATTGTTTTATTTCAAAACTTAAAGACACCATCATCCCCCCCAAAACCCACAACAAACACATAACCAGCCCTGAAAATTTGCTCTCACTCAAAAACCACCACAAAATTAAAAATTAAAAAAAAAAAAAATCGTATTTTTTTTTTTTTTAGAGAAAACGTGTTTGTAAACCTAACAATTTCCCACATATTCTGTCAACTATCACGAAAAACGTGACGCAACAACCCAGTTATGCAATTATTGAGCGCACAAATAAAATTATTTCTCATAAATAGGTAGTATACCATAAAGAATGCTCCTCACTTTAATTCTAAATTACGTGTAATTTTTTAAAAATTCAAATTAATTCTTTTAGATAATTTAATGTTCTCTAACAACACATCATCACGAGGAAATCACGGATTTCTGTCCAGCTCTTCTAAGGGTAGTCCACCCTTTGAGGTCATTGGCCGTTCGTTTGTTTCGACGTCAAATGAAGATCATTCGGGTTTCCTGGTGGAAACATCTTTTCAACGTTTTTTTTAAATGTAGAAATAATTCTTACTAGGCTGGTTAGGGAAACTACGAGAGTAAAATATGGTTTCAAACGCGATGAATTAGTGACATTTTGTTCACGTCCACCGCGGTAGTCAATTATGGTTGACCCTTTTTTGAGTTCTCAATTGAATCTGTTAACTCAATTTACTACATTTAATGTGAGAGGTCATTTTTCCCGGTATTTCGCCTTCGTTAGAGGTCAATTTTTGACTCTAAAAATACAGAGTTCAAACATGTTTATTACGTCGAACAACGTACTCTTCGAGCTGTGTATATGACAGATATTTTTTCCTGACCAATAATGAGACGTTTCGACTGTACAATTTCGTCAAATTTATAAAGAATACATGAGCCAATATTGATAGGGCAAGCTGGCGTGTTTCTCTGTGTATCAGGTGTGATACACAGGGTCGAAAGTACGAAGGCCTCCTTGCGCCCTATTTTGGTTGAAATTGATTCATGGCCGTGGGAGACCCGTTCATGAACTATTTAGGAGAGTTTCGATCTTCGTTCTCACGTGTAGGTGTCGTGTTCGAACAACGTTGAATTTTTATAACAATCGATGGAGTGACGAGCAGGAACAGGCGCTTTCACGTTAATTATCATGTATTTTCCTTCGGAATAATCATCGTTATGAACAAACTTTGTGCTCAAAACTACAAAAGCTAGAGCAAATTCGACTAATCTTGAACGCCAGAACTTTGGAGACGTTCAAATGTAGTAAAGGAGGGGTTGAAACAGAAAAAATTGCGAAAATCAGGCGTGATTTATCACACAGCGTACATACAGTCTCCTAATCAACCTTTGTGTTCTAAATATTAGTTGAATATTTGTTGTTAATATTTGTTTAAAATTAGGCGAGCGAGAATTTAGACAAAAATTATTAGCTGCAGCGTTTTGTCTTAACAAAGTATTATGCAGCTAAAAGTGTGTCAAATTTTATTGGGTGCAGTGGGATTATGGGTAAAAACTTGAATCTTTCGTAATTTTAAGTGTATGGGACTCGAACAAAACAGTTAGCAAAATATAATCCATTTGTGAAAACAAACATTTCACGTTCCTGTGAGTATAATTTATAGAAAATTTTACAGTCGAGATATCATCGAGAAAAATCCAAGTTTTTGGCTGCAGCGACGGCTCAATTGCGCGATTTGCGCGCAATTTGGCGTACAGGAAGAATTTTGTTTGATTAATTTTCATAATCGACTCAAGCATACTTAATTTTGTTTGCGTTAATAATTTGTCAATTTTTTTGCGGAAAAACGGGGTGGTTTTTGACGCGACCAATGTGATTGTGTCCATTTGCGCGATTTGTCGACTAATGGAACGAAAAAGTCACAAAACAACAGTCGAGGGGGTCACAAAATTCAACGTTGTCCCGTCACGTCACCGGCGACGGGGAAATCGATAACGTCTTTACGGGAACGTAGTACGCGAGGTCCCGGCGTAGGGTGGTAGACCTGCGCGGAAATACCAGCCGGGGGCAGTGCCCCCCGACGTCGGTGGGTCTGGACCACTCCCTTCCCATGGAACGAACGAATAATTTTGTAAATGTCGAATTAATTAATTATTATTCTCATTAGATAACAGCTCCCGAAATCGTATCGAAAGTAATAAGTCACAACCCCAGAAAAACTAATTAACAATTTAATTAATTCAATTAATGACGTAAAATCATTATTTCTGACTACTCTCTTTCTGTTAGCGGTGAGCTAAATACTAACTAACTAGAGCTTTAACTCAGACGGACCATAAAGCTACCGCTCGTTGAAACAAGCTAATCTCCATGCAAATTTTGTATGACACACCTTCAGTGTTCAGTATTGCGCTTTAAGCTGTCATTCGTGTACCAAATCGATTGTTCACAGCTCACTTATTGGATGAGCTACTCTTATTGGTTTCTCGCGAGTAAACTCGTTGGTATTTCGACTCCAACTGTGTGTACTTACTCATACATAAAGCCAATCCTTCTTTGTGAGGGTTTACACTGCGGTTTTAGCTTCAGCTAATTTTAATTTAATTCGAGAGAAAAGTTCTCTATAATCTCTTTCGGATTGTCTCCATCGAACGGGTATTTCAAACTGAACAAATTCACCCTTCTCCAATCAACGCACATAGTCTATACACACATTTCCCGTGATTTTCTAACTTTTTTAAAACATTATTTTATGTGCTGATTTGTATTTCACGATTTTTTTCTATTATGATCTATTCAATTCCTTCCCAAAATGACGTTCGTTTCCAAAATTGAAACTAATCCTCATCCCAGTCCATTCAAAATCAATTCAAACCGCAAATCTTCACTGTTTCTGATCGTTCTACGGCGCCTCATCGTCCATTTTGAATAATTTTCTGGAAGAAATGTGTAATAAGAACTATTACGAAATGATACCAGGTGATATGAATCTGAATAGAGGTCTAATTTTTGATCAAAATGACCATTTCGAAAGTGGGGTTGTGAGGTTCTTGGAATCCTAATCTTTTGTAGTACCATTTTCCTCTTAAATTTGGGACGTTGAATCCATTAATCTCTTGAGTAGATAGGAACTTGATCTACAGACCACAAAGACTCGATTTTTCCACTTGCGAGATGTACTTATAATACGAGTAATAAGCCGAAATAATTTTCAGCATTTTTCACGTTATCTTTTCTCATAAATTTATCTATCGACCGGTATCGGTGGTTAATGACGGTTCTTTAGCAATTATATATCGGGAATCTGGGAAAAGTTTTTATTATGGCTGTGAAATGCCGAAAAACAAGGCAAATATTCTTGTTCTTCTCTCCCAGAGGAAGCTTCAATGTTTTGATTTTAAACCGTCAGAACGCCAATACATTCCACCCTACAAAAGCGGCGTTGGCTACAGGCGATTAGCTCGTGATGAATGACGATTAATTGTTTACACTCGTTTTCATACGTTAAGTAAAACGGCCTCTTGTCAGCGGGTTGTTCACGACTCAGCGGCCACAAGGGGGGAACCAGCCAACCGAATAAAACGTGGCCCACGGTTTGTCGCCTCGGTTAATTGCGCGATTTTATAAAACATCCTCCTTCGCGGATCTGACGTTTGGGGCGGTTTTTACAGTGATTTAAAAGACGAAGGTTTGCGTATTGTTTTTTGTTTTTTTTTTTTCTAGGATGCATTTATAAATCAATGGTGAATTGCAACGCGCGTCGCACGACCTGTATTTATTGCAGGGTGGATTTTGAATTATGCATTTTCCGTGGAAGAACAATCCGTTTTGAAGTTGTCACTGGAACGGGTAAGAGATGAAATGAAAGAAAACTTTTTTTTTTTACGAAGAGAATGTTCAGGAGCCAAGAAAAGTCAAGAGTCAAGAAAAGCGTCAAAACTCGTGAGTGCGTGAGGGTAAACACCTAAAAATTACGACGTAAAATAACTCACGCCTATCTTTTGATCATTCTAGGCTCTTTGGAGTTTTCATGGAGCGACATTTGCGAACCTTTATTTATAGATTTTTTTAAAAATTGATCTACAAATGCTTGCGACGACTAAATACAATTAAAAACTTGTTCTTTAGTTACAGCGAGGTAGCGGGAGCGCGTATTGTTGGGACAAACTTTAACGTGTACAATTTTTTAGAGAAAAGCTTCCAAATATAGAGCGTTATATGACTTATCGGCGGTCTTGCGGAATATAGCACAAAAGTAAAATTGGTTCTCTAACTATGACAGACCGTGAATGTTTTCAAAATGTATCCAAAGGTTAGCGGGGATTTAATTAGGGATGGAGGCGTTTCACGGTAGAGCCAAAGTCAGAATAGACCAAACAAGTCCGTAAAATTAATTTCGAGCATCGCCCCATCATGACTGTTCGAACTAAACGTCATTATCTCAACGTTCGTCAATTCGAAAACCCGGTCATCTGAACCTAAGAAGTCAAATTAGTTCCCAAGCGTGGGAGAATAAGCGAAGGAAACTTCCAAAAATACCCCTATCTCGACCCGAATCTCATTTTCTCTCGGCAAGGGGGGTGTCCTAATCGCAGATAGGGCGCTAATTGCGTCAAAAGTACGTCGAAGAAAGTATAGAATCCAAGATAACCGGGAAACGGGGGCGTTTGAGGGGTTTCCCCCGGTGAAGGGCCTCAGTAACATTAGATAAGGGAAAAGTGGACTCGTAAGCGACATTACCAATTTAGAGTTGTTATCGATTCACTAGGGACGTTCCCCGTGTCGTTTACTCCGCTCCTCCATGTACAAAATCGTATTTCCATGCACATTTTCCATATTATGACAACTTGTTTATCTTTTTTAAGGAAAAATTACGATTCAAAAATAATCAATTCTGATTCCGTTTCTAATAATAATTTATTATATTATATAAGTACTAATAATTAATTAAATTTTGTGTATTTTATGTCATTTGAGAATAAGTTAGAGTCATCGGCAAATCCCGAATTCAAAATAACGATGGGGTTTATACCCAAAAACTACGGCATAACGGCAAATTTGACAATCCCACGTATTTTATTCAAAAGAAGCGTTTCTATTTAGGTAACAGTAACAATCGTTTACGAAGACGAGAATTTTGATGGTAATGAAATTCGTAAACTAGTTATAAGTTTTATCTTTCTGACATGCCATGGAAGTTGGAAGAACTCAATTTGACTATTCCCGGCACCATTGCATCTGCCAATCGTTCATTTTCCACCTCTAAAGCGCATAAAAGGGCAACTAGCTAATAGTTTTACTATCTGTCTTGGTTGAAGTAGGCTTGCCGTGGCCAGCTACTCTTCTGTTGAAAACGAATTGAATTAATTCGTACAAATTGGTCGAACCTGTCAAAAGGAGATTCGGGTATTGGCACTCCGGGAGGGGTGAAAGTGAGGAGGGTGATTCCCATTTCCCGCTTATGTTTGGGAGTTGTCGAGGAGAACGAAAGGAAAATTCGTATTGATTCTAAGGGTTGGTCTCTGGCAGGGTGGGTGAGGTCGTTGAGCTGACCTTGGCGAGGTCACGGGCTCCCGTACTACCTGTTGCCGCCCCCGAACGTCGTTATTGACCCGTCGGGGTTTTCCCCGCACGCGCTCCGCTTTTCAACCCCCGGCCGGTGTATCGACCACCTGCTGGATTTCCATCCTGTTCTCCCGACAGGTTCACCCTGTTCCCAATCTCAGGGTGGGACCTGATAGTTTCAGGGGCGAAGCGGGTAGCGGCAGTACCCCTAATAGAATGAGGAAACGCTGCGAATTCTATCGCAGGGGTTGATTATTCCTCGGACGAAAAATGTGGAGAAAATGGGGGAAAACAGAAAGTGTGGAGTCCATTTAATTCAGGGTGAGGATTTCCAAATGATACCCCACACGTCCAAATCGCCGAAAATCTCGAAAAACAATTGTTTAAAAAAACTCATTTTAGCCCTCTCCTTCCCCAAAATTTGGTCCGATTGGATTGAAACGTTTCGAGGTCCAACTAATGCCAGAAACGGGTTCCTGACCAACATTTCAGATTTTTAGAAATTTTTTTACTACGAAATTAGCGTGGACAGCGGACGGACATGGTACCTTTTAGTTGGTTATGCCTTGAATAATCCCATGTTTCCATGCTCTGGGCCCACGGTGGGTTTTTTGGGCTTTTCTGGACTTTCATGTTGTCTAAAACAGAAGAGATACTATGTCCGTCCGCCGTCCACACCATTTTTGGTAGTAGAATGTTTTTGAGAGAATGTATGTGTGGCCATGTTGAGACTCATTGACTGCATTTTTTTCCTGGCAAAGCGCCATCCGTCGGTAAATTCATTAGGAGACTTATGATATTGGCGTGAGAGTCCATTTTAGAGCCACGCTACGCTCCTTGGTAGTTTCCTAGATGATTCCCATGGGGATTCTCATCCGCATATTCCGAAATCCCAGTTAAATCTCTTAGGCGTTGTCTGAGGACCTAAAAATGTCTCAGTGTGGTCACAAATGTTAGATGACGCCCCAGGTAGGATCGCATCCTTGACGATTCCCTGCACACCATCTTAAATGCTCGCGTTTTTTCTCCGAGTTGGTTCTTACATCTATTTCCCATTCTACAAGATCCACTCACTCACTAAACGTTGGTGAGTCTCTTGGTAATTCTATCAGGTTGGTTTCATAACCATGATGGTTACCTCAGGGTGGTCTCAGATGACTGGTAGGTCTCTTGGGGTGGTTCAGATTCTCTGGGGATTAATGAAGAACAGCCCATCTCCATTGTGAACCCCACATTGGTCTCAAATTTTACCGAAATCCTCATGTAGAGTCATGTCCTTGAGTTGGTTTTTCAGATCCTCGGATTATTCTCAGACTGCTGCTAGATTTTTCGAAGTGGTCTAAAATCTTTAGTAATTTCCCCAGGTTAGTCTCAGATCCCTATCTCTCGGAGTGGTAACAGATCATTAGTTAGAGATTTTTTCCAAGTGATTCTAAATCCATGTTGGCTGTAGAGATTCCCTCAAGGTATGTACGCTTTATATTTCCCATTGTAGTTGTTTTGCGTCCTAGTAAATACCCCTCAGATTGTTTGTAATCGGATTTGTCGGCGATTCTTAGCGATTTATTAGAGTTGATGATAGTTGGTGCTTCCTAGTAGTCCCAGATTCTTGGTGATACTTTCAAATCGGTCAATGTATGATCTCATCTCCCATAGGGTGGATCTATACTTGCGCACTCAGCTTCATTTAAGGTGTAGCCATTATTACAACAGAGCCGCAGTTTTGTGTTCTTTTGATACGTAGAAACCGTTAAAACAAGAAGTATGAAGTTGTGAAACCGCCTTCCACACCTTCAAAATTCTTTCCTTCAATGCGCTAGTTCACTCAAAACTTTATCCCCTTTCTCAACAAAACGAAAAGCCGTTGACAGGGTGTTGACAAGTTGGCTGGGGGAGAAATACTGGAAAAAGACGAGTTTCTGTCAACATTTTACTCGCTTCCGACCGGTTTTTGAAACCCGGAATTCCGGAAAGTCTCTCGCGAGGGTGAGATTTTGTGTAATTAGCATGTGAATGGGATGAATAACTGGCGTTGGTGATCAACACTTAGAAAAACGCGTATATTTGAAATTGTATCTAATTTATAGGTTATTTTCCCGAAACGTATTTTAAAACGATTTCGAGCGAATTCGAAATACTCTTACCTCTCCTACATTTGAAATAAGACAAAGTTTAATTGTTCGAATGAACACCTACGACGGCGTCATTGACTGATAACGAAGGTCGCTGGCGTGCTCGAGTGCACATAAATTTCGTCTTTATCCGTCCATTGACGTCATGACTCACCTGTCGTCTAAATCACGAAACGACGACGATTGCTGTGAGTCACGTCGACTCTTAGTCGGAATACTTGTCGTTGCCACTCGTTATCTAATAATCCCTGCGAAATTACAACTGCTTTCAAGAAGTCACTCAATAACATTCATGTAGACTGCAGCCGAAATGGGCTGTTTTATTTATTTTTTAAATGAAAAAAGTTTATAGCCAATTTTTTTGTTTTCATTAGGTATATAACAATTGTATTTGGGCTTGAAAAAGTGTGTTGAATGTTTAAATTCAAGAACACGCTAAAACTATTGTTGTTAGCTGAGGACTATAGGTCATAGATATCTTTAGGATTAACATATATTTAGCGCTATTCAAAAAAGCATGTTTATAAGTGCTTTTGATAAATCTAGAAACTAGGTCCAAGAAATGATTTTATTGATTGTTTAACCTTAGGACATCCTAGAACCGTTAGAACACACTCGTAAAGTCGAAAATCATTTTGTTATGTTTATTAGTTTCGGGGATGCCAATAGGCCTTTCATATCCGGAGTTTTGCTCGGAAATTTCGCTTCCCATTTGTATTTACTCCTGACAATTTGCGGGACCCTTGGAAATATACCGGCCACTCAGAAAAATATCACGTTTTCCTCCATATCCTTCAAAACGTGCGAGTGGCTGGAAATGGAGGAAAATCCTCGCCAGCTGCCAAAACTACCTCGGCCCTTCCATCCCTGGTATCGATTCGGTAGATAAGGCCCCGCCCCCGGTGTCCTTCAAGTTCAAGGACACACGTGCCGCCTCCACGAGTCTGACCTGGTTCACCCCCTCTTCATCGGTCCTAGGGTACTGCGTCTGTAGTCGACCCTTTATTGCCTTCAACGCGACAAACCAAATACGCGCTGAATGCAGATACGACATTGCGGTAATAATTGCGATTAGCCGGAAGCTGGAACCTCTGAGCCGGATGTAATGGAACTCTTATCAGTTTAATCAAAACAAGTTAACCTCCTGAAATATTCGAGTTTTTGGATGAGACGAGCTCTTGTTCTGATGTTGAGAAAATAACCGTACAACCAACATTTCACATTATGATTTTTATATCTTATCTCCCCCATACCACAAAATTAATACCCACACCCAATCTCCGTTTATCATAATCACATCGAGTCCAATTAAAGACGATTCGGTGTCTTAAATTTACTGAATTATTCCTCATGCACCTGGGAGCCCAAAAATCTTGGTATCTAATCATTTGATGAACCCTTAACGTACTCCGTTTGCGGCAATCGATCCAAAATCCATTTGGATTTCGGGGGAAAACAATACACCGCTGGATTACGTCCACAAACCTCGAAAACCTATTTTCAAAATTCCATGATTTTAGCAACTAGGCCGAAAAATTTGAGTTTTGCCAACTAGAGCCGAAGGAAAATCATCTGCGTTAATGGCAGTCAATATTTTTTTAGAAAATTGAAAAGATTTGTCCAAGGCTTGATAATATCATTCGATCGTTGATTATTCGACGAATAACCGTCATATTTCATTGCCCTGTAGCTTGAAAACTACTAGAATTTGAGAAAAATGTAAGATCCCACTAGTGAGTTGAAGGAGCTTCAATTAATGTGTGTACATCTTATACTATAAATTGTGAAAACATTGTGAGAATATTACACTACGGTTCGAGTCGCTTGCATAATTGTCCATCACTCCATATTCAAAAACGAATATGATTATCAATATGCAAATTATCACTTTGATTAACTGGGGCTAAAACCCTGTGTGAAAGCCAATCTACGCTTCAATCATTTAGACCATTATCAAGATCCCTCAATTCGCTCTCCTTCACCAAGATAAACAAAACGTACGAGACCACGAAATGAAAGATAAACTTGTTAGTTGTTATCTCTCGGCGGTGGCCAGTGTTTAGGTCTAGAAAGGATGTGGTTGCAACATTACCGTGTGAAACTCCTGGAATCTGAAATAAAAACAGTCCTTTTATATCGTTCCGCCTTCGACCGCAAGTGATAACGATTCGAATGAGTATAACGCGATCTTGTTGAGCATCCGACAAAATTCAATCTTGTACTCATGGGAAATCGTGATACATGACGAAGTGATGCATCATTTTATTTCCTGAAATTAACCATCCAGGTCTATTGATTCAATTCACATCATGAGTTGAACGAAATCGGGATGTGCGGAAGCATTCTATTTTGAATTATAAAGTAGATGTTAGTATTTTTTTCCGGTGACTAATGTTTAAATTACTTTTTACCTACATTTTGTTTTGGTTGGTTATTCCTTGAATTATATATAATATATTAATAATAAGATATAATATATTTTGTGATTCTGTAAACAAATGATTTGAGACGATGTTTATAAACCCGATGTCTTCTCCCTGAGCCAATTCTTCTTCGCTATCTACGATTTTTGTACTGGGAGTGCATTAATCTTTGCATCGAATTTGATAGAATTTCAATTTCATAGAATTTTTTACTAGAGAGATTGTGGTGCTTATGGTGAGAGAGACATGAACAAATCGTACTAATAAATATCAATAGCCACCCCATACACATTTTTGCTGCTTACTCCCACTATCAACATCACGCTACCCCAACAAGATTTTGCGAAGGGTGTAAAATTGGCCTCCGACAGACGCAGGAAAGACAATACGGGCGGAAAGGGCCGACTCTAGCCGACAACTACCGAGCAGGTGGCCGGGGGAAGTTCAACAGGTGCCGAGCACGAGTCGACCTCGTTGCGGCGGGTCCCCACTCCGCGAGCATCAACGGAGACCGACTCCCGCTCCCGCGCGCCCCCTCCACCGTGACGGGGTTCACGACGGAGCGTCGTCCTCCGTCGGGCTCAATCCCGTCAATCCCCGTCACTTTCCTCGCGCCCACACGCAATCCCGCGCATCTCACTTAACCTATCACGCTCTATAACTTTTATTGATCAAATCCCTAATCACAATTGGACCATTACCAATCAATCCATCGACTTCAAGAAGATTCCGAACACGAACTTCCGCGTTTGGTTTATTATTTCAATTAAAATACATAGTAACTACGGCTATAATTTTTTTAAAAATTTCTATTGAAATAGTACGGCTCTAAAAATTTGTATTGTTCCTAGAAAAAAAAAAAATCTGCAAATTCTTATGTATTTACACGGGTTGGTATTCTTCGGACCAGGCGCATGAAGACTCATTTCTTCAACATGGGAAAAATTGGGATAACAGTGGTTATGACGAGTCCCGGACCCATTCTAATCAATTCAGGGACCAAAATTTAGTGGAAAATGATACTCCACACGCCTAGGTATCAGAAATCTCGAAAACACACATTCAAAATGGGTAATATATACCCAATTTGACACATAACATCTTCCAGTGGGCGCCAATCGTTCTGGGACCCATTTTATTAGATTCAACGTCCAAGATTTAGTGGAAAATGATACCCCACATGCCTAGGTACCAGAAATCTTGAAAACACATATACAAAATGTGTAGATAGTATCTTTGACCCATAACTTCCTCCGGTGAGTGCCAATCGTTCTGGCACCCATTTCATTGGATTCAGAGTCCAAAATTTAGTGGAAAATGAAAATACGTAGAAACTAACTTTTCCACATTTTTCTTCCTTAAAATAGAACTAATTACTAAAGAGAGACCTCAAAGATACGCTGTTCCACTTCAAAAATCAAGGAATACCATTGACTAATAATAATATAAATGATTTTCAGCCTTTTTTAGTTGGTTATTCCTTGAATAATCTTTTGTTAATAACTAATTTTTTTTTAATATATATTTTTTACTTTTGTTGATACTTTTAACATTTGCATCTATCATCCTTTTTACGATATTTTTCATTATGATGCAGGTAATTTAATTCAGTTGTGTCGATTCAGCAAAATCACTTCTTTAAACAGTCGTAAAGTGGAGAGCTCCTCCAGAATACTGGTCATTACGTCACCTACCATCTGTTTTTGGTGCCTGAATTGAATATCCTTTTTTCCTCGCTCTGTTTAAACAAAAAGAATAACGCCAAAGAGGGGTTCCAACTAGTAATTTGAGCAGGATTTTTTATTCTTGTTTCTCTAAAGAAAGACGAAGAATGGTTTTCGTAGGAGGATTGCCTCTTGGAGTAAACCTACCATTAGGAAGGAATAGGCCCTCGGGGATCCGGAGATTAAATGGTCAAGGACCAAAGGAGACCCCATCCAGGAGATAATCGTCAGTCTAATAGAAAGAGCTACCTATCAGTTACCGCTCCTGCCACGACGCCCGACTTTTTTCTTCTGCCCAAAGTGTTAAAGATGAGAGAGAGAGAAAAAAAAAAAATTTTTGCGGTACAATTTTTGTCTCGATTGGTTCGCACCGACGCATTTTCTCTTCGGTGCCTCTTTTTCGTCCAACAGATCCGTCTTCAGAACGAAATCAGTACTTACTAAGCCATTCTAAGCATTTACTCTGGATTCCTCACGCTCAGGCACGTGCTAGGGGCTAGCACCCCACTGACGACTTTTATTTACCGTTCAGAAAAAAATGCTCCGTGAGAGTGAACCATTAAAAAGGATCTTTTTTATAGTGTTGTAGACCGAGAGCCCGAGTTTCTCATCCATGCTCGACAAAAACCCCAATTTATACGATCTTATCTGATTATCCACACTTCACGGGACAATCCAGAGGGGACCTTAGCGGTTTTCGTTAGTTTCCCTAAAGGGGTACCTAATAATAATATTGGCAGATAATTCGGCTGCAGGTGTGCCAACCAGTGGCGAGAAAGCTTCACGTAAATCCAGATCCGATAAGTCACCCATTGATCTAAAATTATATTATTTCCTCAGTGTGTTCTAGAGACAATTTTATGCTCTTTAAATTGGTTTGCAGTCTTAATTTCAATTTAAAAAAAAATCGAAAGAGTCAAATCTGAATTTTTGCTAATTAAATCATATTGTTCAAATTGTGAATAAGTTAGACTTGGTCAATTTGAAATGCACGGAACTACTGAGGAAAGCACAGATATCACGTTTAACCTCTTTTAAAAGTTTTCCAAGTAACTTATTAAGGTCGTAATTGGGACTATGCGTGGGAAGAACGTGGGTGACTCAGCCTAGCGGTGAAATTCCGTAAACGAACTGTAATAAATTTCGCCTAAAATGCCCACTTTTTAAGAATTTTTTTTTTCTTCAGAAAAACCGTTTAGAGGCGTGGAGATGAGGACAACCGTGTAATCAGCTACTTGGGTGGGAAAAGTGATGATTTTCGAACGTCCAAGACGGGGCGAAAAGGTTTCTCGACTTTTGCGTCGTGAATGCTAATCAAGTTCGAAGATCCTGTAAAAATTCGAAGATGCGCCTGGAAGCCGATCACGCTTTTGCGCCTCCTAATACACCGTCTCTTCAACAATTAAAGAACGCATTTTTTTTCTCCCTTCTGAAGACGGCCGAGTTCGGATAATTTAAAAAGGCTTTCGGCGGGAAGGTTCTCTGGTTATGAATATCCTCTGTGGGAGTGGATATGATGACCCCTCGAGAGACCTTTCTCGACCTTTGGAACCTTGGTGAGGGAGTTGTTCTCGTCTGAGCTGTTAGTTCGATAAAAATTAGACGTATTTTGCCGACAAACCGACGTTTGATAGGAGTTCGAATAGGGAATTTCATGGTAATGTACTCGGAGAAGAGGGATTAATTATGACTAAATTTGAAAGCCGACAGCTCTTTTTTTGACGTCCTCTGATGCCCTGTCCTTTCTTCCGTCAAATACGTTCAACTAATAATCCTCTTTAATTAATTTCTCATGAATAATACGAATTGATTCTAATCTTCGTCAAATAATAAGTAACGGAAATATCACATCATATGTATTTTGAACAAAAAATTTCATATCCAAGAAGGTAAGGAATGTTTTAGGGACACTCCTATCTTATCAATATTAGAATCACAATCATGTATCTTAGAAACTTCAGTATCCAATTTGTAGGTTCTTGGAACATAATCCGACCCCTATCATACCTGCGGCAACCTTCTTGTCCCTCTAAAATAAAATCAGTACTCTATAAGCACTAATAATTAGTAAATTATTTAGATCCGCTTTTGGACCAAATGACGGAGCCTCATCGTTTCTGTGGGTCATGAGCCTATATAATACCTGAAGCGATTCTCCCTTCTCTGGGTCTATTTCCTCGAACCCCTAAAGCAGCCATTTTTCGAGAAAAATTTACCAACCTCTAGACAGCCCTCCTACGGGCCAAAATACGCCAATCCGTGAAGCTACCCTCTCCTCTTCAGGGCAAAATTCGCCCTTAGAGAAACACTATTATCTTTATATTTAAGCCGAAAAATCCCAATCACAGGAGTAGCTTTGAGCTAACATTTTCTAGCCTGTTATTGTTCGTCTTCAAGTGCTTTTGTGTTTTACGACGAGAAAAATAGTTTTTTTGGGGAGAAAAATGTCACGATTGCGTTCAGTGTCACCAAAATTCACTTCCGAGGGGACAAACCGGCTGCCTAATATAACGGGTACATTCAAGGGACGACATAATCAGGGAGTCTCAACTCTGTGAAGCATTCGACGGATCCTTCGACGAGATGACGAGGACTCATCCAAGGCCTCCAGGTCCTCCCACTACCGCGGACCTCGAATTAATATTTTCACCTGTTCGCATTCCATTCGCGCTCGACCGGAGTCCCCTCTGGGCTTATGACTCCTATCTCAGGATCACACGAAGGAACAATGGGAAGTGAGCGATTTTCAAGCAACTTTCTACCGTGGAAAGAGGTTCATAAACATCGGATAGGTTCAGGGGCTGTATTTCGAGCGTTTAATTAATCGAATCAGCGTGCTTAACGACTAATCAAGCCGTTTTGATGTCTTTAAAGTTATCTTGAAATTAGTACAACACCTTTGATGTATTCCAGATGAACAATGAAATCACTAGCCGAGGTTAAACAATGTAATAACTTATAGGAAGAAAAAGGAAATTAAGGAAAACTGGTTTAGGTCTCACTTGTGGATTACACTATTTAATTTAATATATTTCTCCGTGTCTATTTCTAATAAATCCTCACTGAGGAAATAAGCTCATTTCTAACTGACCAACCGGGTTAGGGTGATGGGGATGATGGATTTAGCCGGCTGAAGTGGTGGCGAGGAGAGGATGTATTCGAAAGACAGGGGAAACCCGAGGGTCAAGGATGTTACCCGTGGCAACCACCCCGTTGCCAAGGCTTACCGGAGCAATGCCCGTGACGTCAGCCTGTCAACAAGGTGTACCCTCCCAAGGGATGAAAATGTGCCGGGGTGGGCAATTTTCGCCTCAAATGGAAAGATAGAAGGTTGAGTACGTGCCACCTGGAGTTATTCACTTCATTAGTTCGTGATATCATTTCAAAAACGTATTTTCAAAGGAAATTTTATTAAAATAATTAAATCGTTGAGAAAATATTAGAGAAAAATATCAAAATTGTCAACATTTTGTGTGTGCGGCCTTCGTTGGAGGAAACAGAAGCACAATGAAATTTTGCTATAAAAAGAATTGTCAGGGAGCGGTAATTTCTTTAAAACTTTACATATTTTTTTTCAGATCTCACCAATGTTTTTCAGAATTTACACAAATAAAACTCATAAATCTGAACATGCAGTAACAGATACTTGTAAAATAAAAGAAAATCTGAAAAGAAATGTGTAAAATTATGAAGAAATTACAACAATTCAATACAAATTTGAAGAATGAGAATTTGCTTGAATATTATTGGAATTATTAATTAAATTACGATGGTTTTCATGGTTGTCATACGATGATCCAGTTTCTGACCTAATTTATTGTTGGCGCCAGGAAAGAGAAAACGCATTCATTTTAGAGCTAAAGTTCTGTTTCCCTCGAACGCAAAAACTCGCATCGAACAGCTTTTTTTTCCTTTCAATTCACTAAATTCGTTACAAGCAGAGGAAGTGTTGGTTTTTAAGCAGACAACGTGTTCGGAACATTGACGATTGACCGGTTAAACTACCGCACTTGGCATCGTTCGCGTGATTTATACACGTTCTAACCGTCACGCGTAAGTCTATAGAAGTGCAAACGAGCCGCCCGTTAAAAAAACTGCACAAATTTGCATTTTAAACCCGTTCGAATCCTCCAAAAAATCGACTCCCCGGGATCGAAACGACGGATCCGTTAACGTAGGAAACTATCAGCATTCGGACGTTTTACGTTCGTCGTAAATCGTCATAATTTGGGACCGTAAAAGCGATTAAGTGAAAAATATAGATCGAGGAGGAGGCTAGAAATTTAATAAATCGTTCCTGTAAAAGGTTAGGAAGGGAAGGAAAGTCGCAGTATCAATTATTCATGCCTCGGGCCACGAGTCGAGTAAGAGTTGTCGGTAGAATTTTAACAGCGAGTCGCGAGTTATTCACTCGTAATGGTGTCGGGAAGATGAAAAGCAAGACGAGGAGACATTTCGTGGACGTAATTGAAAAGTCTGGGAATGTAGTGAAAGACTTGTTCTTCCATTATGACAAGGGTCTGGGTAGTAATTAGCAAACTAGGAGCCAAATTCATGAAAATGAGCATGGCTCAAGATGGCTGGCTATCATAACTTACAACTCAACGATTCCTTGGAATGATTGGGGTGATAGGAAAAGAGTGCCAAGATGATCCGATTTCCCTGTCATGCTCTCTCATATCTTCTGACGGGTATCATACAATCGTCTGCTCTGTTTACAACGGCTGTTGCTCGGGCGATCTTATGGAATCAGCATGTCATGTCACAGATTTTCATAGGATATCTCATTTTCATTAAGGCGGTTGATGGCCAATATACGATGTGAAAGTCGATCTGAAGTGTATACTCATCAACTGTTGTTGTAGTATCCATCCAAACACAAAATTTGCAAGCCTAAAATTATTTTTTGATCGTTAATAAAAAGATTAATCCTTCAAAAACACCCAGTTTATCAATTCTCTCTTTGAAGTAGTGGAAAAGAGACTGTGTCTGCCTCTAATTTTAGGTATCACTGAGGTGATGAGAGTACAACTATAACCCACTCATCCTGGAGTGGAACTCCACGGATAATTTTCCCCTGATATTTCAACAGCTCGTTCAAAATTCACCCACTTATACGATTTTTGAGCGCATTATTGCGTCAAACGAACGCGTTTTCATTCATTCCATTAAACAACTTAGTTCCCTATTGTTCCATTGTTCTCTGAGGGCGTGAAGTCACTTTTGAAACATTGTCCGAAGGAAGAAGATCCAACCGTTGAATGTTTCGTTCACGCGAGGCGCCATCGATTGGCCAACGAAATGGGCCAAGTTGATGACAAAGGTCATAATTTTCCTCTTCGAACTCATTCTTTCAACTTTTAGTTTAAATATTTCTCAAATTTCAACGATTTTTTTTTTGTATTATAACCAAATCTGAAAGAAATATGGCTACCAATGTTATCCACATGCTATGGCCATAACATCAGATTACACATCATTTATACGTGATCTGTACACGCAGCTCCTCTAACCCAAACAGTAAAATAATTTCGATGACGTTAGAAAACAAAAAGACACCCTCCCCTTCCCACCAACGTAACAGACGTCGATTGAATTAACCTTTCGGGTCAACGGCTGGATGCTGATAACCCCCACGCTGTCTTCAACTGCCCTTGACCGGATCGATTGACTATTGACAAGGTTTTGTTGACAAATCTGACGCGCTCACGAAACCACCCACGTAATCTAGTCGATTAGTCGGCTTCCTTCTTCATTATTTATTCTTTGAGCCTTCGATGTGTACATAACATCTCAGTCGCGGGTGGTTTTTCTCGTCCGACGCCCCGATAAGGAATTTTATTTGCGTCCAGTGGTGTTTTTCACAATCTATCTATAAGTGTTGTTAATCTTTTGGCGAGAGAACTCATGGTTTGGGTGTGGAACTAATCTAACGTGGGCAGAATCAGAAAAAAACGGACGAAATAATGACCAAAGACGGTTTTTTCCAACTAAATTCTTCCGAAAGAACTCAAGATTAGAAGAGAGAAACTGGAATTTCGACTTTTGATGAATTTCTCTCAGTTGAAATACGATATGATTTGATTGGGTCTAAGTTATAAATTGAAAATACGAGTAATTTGAAAATATTGCTATTCACTAATTCATCGCTGTATTCAAATCGAGACCGGAAACTATTTTACGAAATTTGTGAAAAAAGTATTCTTGAGATTTGTTGCCTCAATTTTTACTCCATCGTTGGGTACCTACAGGTTTTTCTACATCACGATAGGAATTCCGGTCATTTTCTGCTGATAGCGAACTGCCATCGATTGTACCCTTCGATCGTCTAGATTCTTATCGCAATTTTTTCCTCACTCGATCGCACTTATTCCAGGCCGAGCCTTCAAAGGAGTTCTTATCCTTTTACTTCTTTTTTTCAAGAAAAATTCCCCCAGTTGACAGTCCGATCTTGTTGTCAAAGCCTCACAGAAAAAAAATTATCGTCAGGGCATCGGTAGAGTTCTCGGTAAAAATCAATTATTGATGAATTTTACCTCCTCCTCCGCTTTCCCTATGCCACCCTTCCCACCTTAAATGGGCGATCAACTCCCCGACTTAGTCTGGAAACGTTCCTAGGAATTATCACAAAGCTATGGCTAGAATACGTTCTTAATGGATCAGAAGTTGGGAGAGGACTGTCGCGTCTTTCTTCCTGTGTTAGACACAAGCCGACTTGTGGACCGCTTGAGACAAGTTGAAAAAACAAAACAGGAGCAAGTGCCCTGGTTGGATTTACTCGTATTTCTTTCTCTGCTGCCCTTAGCGGCGTACTTTATCAACCTTCTGGCTCTTTTTAATTTTTTGTTTTTTCGATTTTTTGTTGCAGGTGAAATTCATCCTTCGAGACTTTATAGCTGTTGAAAAGTGAAGAAAAGGACGACGAAGTAGGAGGCAATGAGCGAATATAACCGCTCGTGAGGGCGATGCTGGCAGAACGGACATTTACAGTTCATTTTTTCTCGGTGCGGCCGTACGCCGCTTTTTACAAGATCTGATGACCATGGCCGACGCACAAGTGGAAACTACCGCTCACCCGGGAGGACTTCTTCGACGCTATGCAGAATACAAAAGCGCCAACAACAACAACAACCATCCGCTGGCGGCCAACCACAATCACCACCACCTGCATCACGGAGTCCGGAAAGAGAGGAAACGTAAAAGGTTGAACCAAGTGGTGGACCAGTTGGCCGTCCAAGCGTTGCCTCTCAACAACAACATCCATCTAAACAATAATAATGAGATCAAAGGTAAAGAGCTGGATCTCCCACAGCCTCTTCTCAAGTCGTCAAAAGTCAAAGAGGAAGCGTATGGATACGCTTCGGATGAGGAGGATGAAGTGTTTAGTCAAGCGTCGTCTTCCAAGTCGCCGCACTCGTCAAATACCGACTCTCCCAAAATCAGCTTTAGCCCACTCAGGCTGAAGGACTCGGTCGAAGATGACGACCGGATGTCCCCACAAGAACCAAAACATATCAAATCTGAACGACAATACAGTCCCTTGTATCCCTCTTGTTCCTGTCCCGGGTGTGCTTCTGGCACGCCTTTACATCCCTTTCCTATGGACCGGTTCCATCCAGTCACCCCAGTCACGCCTCCGATGGCCGCCCCAGTTTATAGTTTCGAACAGTACCTGCATTCAAAATATCTCCCGGATATATTTCGAAGGCGATCTCATTCAGATAGCGATGTCCCGATGTGGCTCGAAGCACGGACGGAGCGACCGGACAACTTGTCCAACACTTCGATACAGAGTTCCCCTCAAGACTCACCGTTGGACTTGTCCATGAAGAGCTCAAAAAGTTCGGACACGTCTCCCAGTTCTGGAGATTCGCCATGGAACCATCCGCCAGTCCTGGGTGGATTCATGCATCCGAAAGGAAACGTTACAGTTCCTGTGGTAAAAGGAGACGTAGCGTCTCCCACCACCAAAGAGTCCGTGGCTGTATGGTACAACTTGGACGTGTCACCAGTGGTGGAGGAGATGCCTCCTGGTTCTGACGTCGCCTACGTCTGCCCTGTTTGTGGTCAGATGTTCAGTCTTCACGACCGACTGGCCAAACACATGGCGTCGAGGCACAAGAGCCGTGGACAGACCAACGATTCTTCAACCAAAGCGTACCTCTGCGAGGTCTGCAAGCGGTCTTTCGCCCGCTCCGACATGCTGACCCGTCATATGAGGCTTCACACCGGCGTCAAGCCCTACACTTGCCGCGTCTGCGGCCAGGTTTTCTCTCGATCCGACCACTTGTCCACCCATCAGAGAACCCATACTGGGGAGAAGCCCTACAAGTGTCCCCAGTGCCCCTATGCTGCGTGTCGGAGGGACATGATCACTCGTCACATGCGTACTCATTCGAGGTACGAGCCCGGTAGTGGTCCACCCCCGTCAACGGAAGAGTTCCCGTCACCCCAGTCACTCTCCCCCACCGCTGAATCCTCCCCCGAATCGGAACTTCACAGTGCCAACCTCAGAGAGAAGTGCCATCCCTACGACCAGCAAACTCCCAAGTACAAACACGAGCAATAATCTCTTTCTCCCGTAAACTTTAAATATCTTTGACCAAATTGATCCAAAAAGAGTCGCCGTTTTCGTTAAATTGATTGAATGAGAGGAAAATATTACGAAGAAAGAAAAAATTAACATAACACAGGTAATTCATAGAACAAAACGAATCAAATTCGATTTTCTGAGATTCAGTTGTAGGTTATGCTCAGCTATAACCAAAGAACTTTGTTACGTTATTTCTTAAAAACTAAAGGCAGCTTCTCCTTTGTTTTTATGAAAAAACAATGAAATCTCAAATGATTTATATAACTTTGTTTTCTTTCATCTTTTTAGCTCATACGTAAATCCTCCACCTCTAATCTTAGAACGATACCCTTAAAGTCGTAATAAATTATGCTTCATTGTAATTTCAAAACGTATTATATTCAATTTTTTTCTTTCTTGTTTATCTTCCTCGCAAAAACGGTACCCCTTTTTGAATTCCTTCCTCGCTTAGCCTTGTGCAAACAGGACTCCGCGATGAGGTTTCTATTTAAACTCCCCTGACTTCAAAAGACGCTAACTGTATAGCGCTGCTCGTGTGTTCAATACCCACAAGCTAATGGGTAAACAAAACAACACTTGAATAGCTCTGATACTCGCTTGCTCAATTTCTTGCCTAGGATTTCGTTCTGCTCTTCTGGAAAAAAAAACAAAAAACAGATAAAAAACGAAAAAGAAAAAACCCTTTTCAAACCCTTCCGAAAGGAAATCGAACGAAAAGAAAAATATATTCTCACTGTATTTGTCGTAAGTTCTATGTGATGTTAATCGTAGGCCATCCATGTCTTCTTTGTTACACGAGAAAACATTTTTCACATTACAAAAAGGAAGAAAAAGTAGCATCAGTGAAAAATAAAGTTGATGTTAACCCTAAATGTTACCCTTTATCATATATTTTCTCTCGATGTTGCAACGTAAACCCACAAGGTATATGTGTTCATTGTTGTAGTTCCATGCTGTTCGTTGGTGGCATTTTTCCTTTGTTGACGAGAACCCTCTCAAGTATTTAAGTTGTAAAAAATCACATCAAACATTAATATGTTAAATATTTATATGTACAGAAAACTTCGGTTTCTACTACCAAGGTCGACATTTTCAAGTGGAATTTGTCACTTTGGTATTAATTTGTGTAAATAATCTCGGACTTGTGCCACGATTTGAACCCATTTAGCGAGTAGTTTCGGACTAAGTTATTTCCCAAGTGATCAACGTACAATAAGTGTTGAATCCCCTTCTAAAAAAAAGAGAAAAAAAAATTGGATGAAAGAAAAAAATGTACCAAGGTAGTACTTTTCAAACGAAATCCTTCATTTTTGTAACATATAAATTATTTTTAATATGTACATATTTTCACAACATGAAGGGGACCTAGAAGCCCACTAGACTCAACATTATGTAATTCATTAACTAAAAAAGGCCTAGTCTCACTTATATTGTCGTATTAAAAATTTAAAAAAAGAAAGTAAATGTGGGTGGAATGTAAATCGATGGATCCGAATTCTATGAAAGGTGGTACAAATCGTCTGTGAAGTACAAAAATTGGTGCATGTGATGCGGAAATCGTTTGCTCTCTAATCGTCGAAAATAAATGACGCTAGGCTGTTGAATGTTGAACTTCTATATGTGTCAAAAGTAATGAAGCTATTGAATGTGATTATTTTTAATTGAACTAAAAGTTTTCTCTTGTTTTGACGTACTGTTTTTCTAATGTAGCGTTTCTTTTATACGCCTCTTTTTTTGTACCCGTTTCAAGTTTATGTTATTTTATATTGAAGCGTTGCTCAATTTTTAGGACATTGAAAAAAAAAACACAAATTTCAAAACTTTCTGGACCTTGTATTTTGTATTTCGAAAAGAGCCAATATAAAGGAGAACAGTTTTTAATTTATTACTAAACGTGAAGTATGGAATCGTATTTTCAATAAAATGTTATTTTTATTCCTGCATTAACTCCATGTGGTTTGTACCCAGGGTCCCTCGGGCTAAAGAAAGAGAGAAATCTGTCAAGTTTTCGAAGTACGAGGTTATTTAGGCACCACCAGCACGAGGATCATTTGGAAAGTATTTGCAGAGGGGAATTTAAAAATCAAATCAATTTGGTTAGATTTTTGGTTCAGCTTGCCGCCTGCCTCATGCTCTCTCTTGCGTCAATTTTTTTCAAATAGAATAAATAAATTCCTGTACGTACCTAAGAGACATACGATGTTATAATTAACCAACAGAATATAACCAAGAGAGACAGCAAAAAGATATCAAAAGCTCCAGAAGAGCCACATCTCTCGAAGTTGTTTGAAAATGGCTAGTGGAAGGAGTAAGTAAGCTGCCCAAAATAATACCTGTATAATTTCGAAAAAAAAAAATCATGTTTATCTAAGTCACAATCTCGTCACAAAGAATGTGAAGAAGAAGAAAGTCAGAGTAGGTCACCGCCGGAGCATTATAACAATGAACATTATTCATTATAACAATGAACATTGAGCTCATGCCATTCAATGAAACGCAATTCAGCAAATTTCGTTTACAGGCCGTTTCTCACATGTTGGTTATTTCTCTCATTTTCGTTGGAAAATTGAAGGTGATAAGTTGAGGTTATGTTCTAAAAATTAAATATTTACCCCTGAAAATCTTGATAATTTGGAATACTTACGTACTCATGTTTAGGTGCGAAATGACTATGAATATGTAGACAGAAGCGAGGATTATTTATTCACAGGTGAAACCACAAAGTAGGTATATGATATCTGGCTGATAAGGTGGTAGGAGCGGGGAAGGGTCTGCCTGCGCCTCTTCTCCTTTCTGCCCCCGTTTTTTCCTTATAAAAGCGTGATCTCGAACTCAACTTTTTCGAAGCCTCCCGGCCATTAGACGGGAATGGAAGGGTAAGGTGAGGAGCGGTAACTCATCCTATAACGGCACCGGCTAAACAAACCAGATCCCGCTGGCCTGAATGCCGACAAGGGAAGCGTGCTCTCAGGTGGAATCGGACGACGGACCAACTTTCAGGGGCAGGTTTCGGAAGCCACGAAAAATCGCTGCCAATCATCTTCCGAATCGACCGCGCCCCTTCGGACTTTATCCTCCTCTGCTCTTGTTCGTAAGAGAACTAATAATCAGTGGATCACGTTGGAGATTGTAATGGGCTGGAGATGTTTAGAGGCCTTTTCAAACATTCGATAAAATCGAGAAGAAAAAAGAGGAAAAAGGCTCGTGGATACACGTTGCCCGAAGCAGTCAACATAAATGGAGGAGAAACGGCATCCAGGCGCCCACACAGGTCACATTTTACAAGGCAATACTGATTCTACGTCTTGGCCACATTGTTAGTGCTTTTGTTTGGTGCTCCTGCCACATGATGAGTACCAGTGTCGAGGAATTAGGTGACAAATTTACTGTTTAAACTATATACGATTCAACTACATACCTCGTATTACCTATCTCTGAATGAATGAAACATGGAGAAAATTGGAGAAAACAGTGAGTGTGGAGTGTGCCGGACTAATTTCAATCAATTCAGCGTCCTAAATATAATGGAAAATCTTGCCTCAATCGTCAACAATCTCAAAACTCTATTTAAAAAAAAACACTTTTTTTGACCCTTGTTCTCCCCAAATTTGGCCCGATCGGGCTGAAAAGATTCGAGGACCATCCAAAAAAAATTTGGGGCCAATCGGAGATGGTCGACCTCTTGTGACCATGAGCATGGTAACAAAGGTTGATAATTCAAGAAATTACCAACCAAAACGTATAGTAAATGGCAATTATGAGTCAAGCGAATCAGAAACAACAACTAAGTATCAATACGAATGTGGTGAAAACGAGTAGTTGGTGTGTTGTTAGTCCGGTAGCAAGTGGCAGCGACATCACTCTCTGTCTCATGTGACAATTATACTTTGCCAGTGGGCAGGTGGTGGCAGGAAATGGTGCACGAGAGAGGTTCCTAGGTTGATTTCTCATTGAATGAAAAGGCGGGCTTAAGCATATTTACTGAAACACTAACCTCGAGAAGTTTGAAGCCAGCAACGCTTGTGAGTCTTTGAATCATACAGTAGGGACTATTTTAAATGGGCTTTGATGATCGTCTCACATCATCTCTCCGCACAAAAACATTAGACTCAAGGATCTCTGGATGCACATCAATTTTGGAAAAATTCCTGGAACCTTGGAATAATCATAATGGAAAGGTACTGGACGGATGTTGCAAACTTCACGTATAGTGCCCTCATGCAGCCACATAGTGGGAGCTCCAACAAGGTCGAGTGCAAGACGAATATGGTGTATGAAGTAAGTTTTTCTGCTGATGCCACTCTGATATCTGGGATAGCATGTGAGCAGAGTCCGAGTGAAATTAAAGGCAATGATGAGACCCAATCGTCTGTACGTTGAGCTTTTAGTGCACATTTCAAGGTGCAGTGCCAGCGCTATAGTGCACCATTGGCAATGATGCATCATTGGATGTAATCGCCAAGCATTGTGATGACTGAAGAGTTGACAGTCGCACTGCTTGACTCTGTCAGCAGTTATTCTACGAGGTACACCAAACGTGGCAATCCTTGATGAGATGAAGGTGGATGATACAGTCTTGGCGGTATATGTTATTGCAATTGCCATTGGCCATCTTGAAGAACGGTTCCCCATTGTCAGTAGGTAACGAAAACCTTGCGAAGCGGGCAAGTTCCCCTATTGCTTATCTACTTGTAGGTATAGGTGTATGTATTGTAGAGATAGGGCCAGTTGCAATCAAATCAACACAACAAACATTTGGAGAACAACATCCACTCGCCTTCACAATATAAACATACGCAATATAGGCGTTTTTTAACAATTAAAATGTAGGCATGTACTTAGGTACATTACTTAGACTTAAAGTACGTACCTTTAGACTCCGAATTCTGGCCCATCCTTCTTGCTGAGACGGGTTTTTCTATATTATGGAGTTAGAGGAGTCATATTACTGTTACAGGGAGCCAAATTGTATCGAGCGCAGCATCATATTCTTCAAATTTTAACGCTGAATAGATTTTTCATAGGCAGAAAAAACGACTGCTGTTGAACCACAGCAGAACAGAACGTCTAAAAGTAGATACCTTGCTATGAGAGACTTAGCTAAAGCTGAAGAAAAGAATACGACTGTCCTGAGGCCTAGCGAGACTTGGCGAGCTAATGGTGCAGTTGTCCCCAGACGTTAGTAGCAATTTGCGCCTCTAGATGGACAAAATGAATGTTAGATGTTCCAGCTGTTCCTATAGCAGAGACAGAACTGTGCGGGCGCTAACTTGAGAATTTCGTCCGCCATTATAGCCAAATATCGACAGGGTTGGAGAGTGGTGCGAGGATTGACCGGATGACGTTGTAAAAGCGTAGTTTTAAGAAAATCATCTTGAACATGAGTTCCTGCTAACGGGCGCGTTTACCAAAGCATCTTGGAAGGCTTCCCCAAGCCTCCTTTACACCATGACTTTCCGAAATTTCAAATTCTTATGGAGTGGTGAAGATTAATTTCGATAGAGAATCGGAAACAAGTTTTACTATGTCGTTCTCAAAAGGGACTAATGCATTATTGTATTTTGTGAGCAAGGAGACCCTGAGCCACCCTCGCTGACCCTATTCAGGCGGTCATCATAAATAATCATCTGATGGATTATGGGTGTATACATATATGCACGTAGTAAGTTCCGACTTGAGAGCGCAGTTACCACTCACTTGGAGATTGATGACTCGTTTTAAATGTATGTGATCCGTCGGACGCGGAGCAGCAACTGGATTTATAGGCACGATCGCTCATCTTTCGCATTTTTTCCCGACCTGATGCTTCCTCCTCGAAAGATCTTCATATAACGATTCGAGATCGAAAACCTCCTTCGAGGCAGGTCGGTCGCATGCAAAGTTCGCATGCAGCCTCGAGGGGACATTCGCCACGGGACGTTATGATTTACATTGCGGTCGGGCTTTTCTAGTGATAAATAAGACGGTGAAAAATCTCAAAAAATCTTTTAGCGCCTGGCCTTCATGGTACTTGGAGCACACTTACAGGCCTATGAAGGGGCAGAAAGATTTTAATTCATTATAACATGGCAGCTTGGCAAATTCGGCAGTATACATCTCATAATGTCTAGAACCAAAAAATGCTAATTAATATCCATCCACCGTATGCCATTTTTAATTGTGCGAAATTTTCTAAAGATGTAATATTTTGGCTCGCAACCCCTTTTTGGTTGGTCCTTGAAACTTTTCAGCTCGATCGGCCTAGATTTGGGGAGGGTATGGGTATCAATTTTTTTTTTTTGAAACTCAATATTCGGAATTTTTTTGGGAACTAGGCGTATGGGGTACCATTTTCTTATAAATTTTGGACGCTGAATCGATAGCAATGAGTTCGAAACACTCCACAATCCCTGTTTTCCGTCATACTCTTGCTCCAAGAAATGTCAACAATAGTGAACGAATTTTCAGAGTTTTTGTTTGAGGGAGGGGGGAGGAAGATACTAGGTAAGAAACGCAAGGAAAGTATGACGATACCGAAAAACCCGATTACCTGCGTGAAATACAAATTTTATCTACCGTTTCCATCTCTTCCAAAGTTCTGTGTATCTCAGTACGATGTGTATTCTTCCACTTTGCTTCCCACTTGTCGTTAGCACAGTTTCTATGTCAACAGAATCAAATATTTCGGAAGGTTTGTCGCAACCAATAGGCTCTGCAGTTGCTCAACTGTCCTCGGCCAGCCCTCCTTAGCGTTGGAGACTCGTTGGCTCCTCTCGGACGAAGCGGCACGCGAGAATTTCAAGGACTTTTGACGAAAGATGTGTGTCAATGGTGCGCAGGAGATGGACGGTCTCCAACGTTCGCGTAGTAAATATCAAAAGCCTTCACTCGATGGTCAATCACTTTTCAGAAGCTGAATAGGCGAGTAATATATTAATATAAATTAAAATTTAAAATCCCTCGCTTATACGATATCTCGCAATGAAGATTCTTGGATGGATTTTCATCTTATATTTAAAAAAAAAACTGCACCCTAGCTGTCTTTCTCGTCTCAGTATTTATAGTGAACCATTCCTCCCTTTCCAGATTTTATAAGTGCTTTCCACACTAATAATGACACAGACCATGATATTTTTACTTGAGATACTTTTCTCTCTCTTCTTACGACAACTGCCTACATAGCTACCTATTTTGAAAGTGGGTTTTCGATATTTTTGGGTACCTAGGCTTGTTGAGTGTAGTTTAGTGGACGCTGAGTCGATTGGAAAGTGTCCAAGATACTCACTATAATCCCCATTTTCCCCATGTTCCTGGTCCATGGAATAACCAACCCCCGTGATCTAAACATCATGAAACTTATACTGTCAAATTTCAAGGCCAATCGGTAGGTTGAACTCTTCATGACCTCGAACAAAATTAGGTGCATAGGTTGATTATTTAAGGAGTAACCAACCAAAATCACAGAACTAAAAAGAATACCAGGTAGGTAAGTCTTCACATCTTTATCCTCCTATGGGGTTACGGAATTCTACCCATCTTACCTAAGGTTTAGCAGGGATTATATCATCTTTTGGGAACACTAAATATGAGTAATCCCGCTTTCTTCGAAACTCTAAACTCCCCCTGCTATGTCTTGGCTTGAAGTTGTTCAGGTATTGACCGCTTCCTGTTCGGTGTCTGAGTTCTTTTCTGGTGACTAGAAGGAGATAATTGATGTTCGAGTAGGTAAAGGGGGGCGGTATGCATAATTTAAAGCGTCTGACTCCAAGAAAGAACATTCCTCTTTAACAAAGGGAGACGGATCATTTGAAATTGTGGGCGGTTTTGTTTCAAGCTGACGAAGGTCTCAGGTCTATGAAAATAATCTGTTGAATAGTTAGGTGGGCATCTACATACCTACTCGAATTGAATAGTAACTAGGACGTGATTATCTGCAGTTGAACATAAAACGATCAATCTGTTTTTTGAATATGTGTCCGGGTGGTTAGGTGGATGTGGAGCAAAGTGGGAATTTTCGTGTTGTTAATTGACTGGTATCTTCGCCAATTTACAGTGTCAATCTTTAGCGGTGCAGGGTCAAGGCAAGAATTCACCCAATTACTGTGGCGGGCGAAGATTTTGAAAGTAGCGGATTTGAGGTGGTCGCATTCTTCAACCGCGAGCATGATCCGAGCCTGAATTCTGGTCGTGCGGGATGACAGGCGGCCGTTTGGCAGTTTGTACGGATTTGTGCAGCAGGTCATCCTCAAAACTGTACTTTAGCGTGAAGAAAGTGGTTGGAAGATGGTGTGCGTTTGCCCTGCTTTGTCGTTTGCTGGCATTCAGTAAACAGAATACATCAAATAAACATCTGGCTGAGAATTGTTTCTTGATTGTGTACTACTGGGGAAGAGGAGATACCCCCGAATAACCCTTCACCCAACCGTTACTCCTTAGATACGTAGCCATGTATTAGATTAAGAAATTTTCTGTTTTATGACTTGCAAGCGATGGCCGCGCATGTTCGCACATTGGCCCAGATCTAGCTTATGTAGCTTAGCTCAGATCTAGATTATCGGTTTTCCCATCCCCTAGGCCGTTGAAAAATTAAAATGTCCCTCATCAGATTGTCCACAGATGCTAGTTGGCACCACCATGTACAAGTCTCAATTTTGCATTCATTAATTTAATATTATTGAGTTGCACTATTTCAATTATCTTTCAAACATTTTATTTATTGATTCCATCCCTCCACATCTAAGCATATCATTTAAGCATATGCATTTTTTACATTAGGTAGTCTAACCCATTAAAATTTATTTTATTTTTCTTTCCCTTACGACTCAAAAAATGAATTTTGGTTGTATCTGGATATATCAATCGGCTGAAGATAATCCAAAAAGATTTCGGGATTAAAAATCGTGTGGGTATATTCGACAAAACATGGAATCCATGAGATGTCCCGGACGTGCGATTTAATAGAATCGTATTTCACTATTCGCATGGTTTTCCAGGTATTATTTTCCACTAAAGTTCGGACGCTGAACCGATTAGAATGAGTTTCCATGCTTCTGGTTCGAACAATAACCAACCCCTGTAAGAAAAATTTCAGCGTTTTTCGGTTTTAATAAATTGTTATCATTTTTTTAACGTCTAATTGACATATTGTATCTAGCTGCAGTTCCCTGAATATTTCATCTGTTTTAAAAACGCCCTTGCGTTTTAAAAAGAATTTTCAAAGTCATTTTTTGAATGTTGAAAAGCTTGTCAAGTAAGTATTATATCTCAAACAAGAGCATGCGAGCAAACACTGCACTCTCAGGGGTAGGCCCTTAAATAGATGACAAAAAGAAACTTTAATATTGCAATCATAGAATTGGTAGGATATATGTCATTTTGGTTTGTGTTAAGGAGCACAACAATGGCCATTTTGGGTCTGTGTGGTTGCACTGCCTACTCGTCTTCTGCTTGTATCTGGCAATCGTACTAATCATGAAAGTTTCTCAATGGTTGTTATACTTTATACCTATTATAAAAATTCCCGGCCTCTATATCATTTTCTTCTAAGCGGCACGTCAAAAAACTGTGCCACTTCCCGGCTCGACTTATTTGCGTCTTTCTCACGTACTTCGACATTACTTCCTGCAACCTCTTCAATTAAGATGTTTATTACGCAGGCCAATAATTATTAACCTGGCTCTACAATGATCTAGTACCTGCTGTGTATGAGTAGTTAATTCATTTCTGGACCAAAATGCCATTAGTCGACTCGTATACGAACTAATTGGCTTCCACTCAATTTTGACTATCACGTGCCCGCCAATTATTATCTCATCACGACGAATTATAGAGGGAAGGGCTGATCTGATTTACTTAATCGAATTTCGAAACAGTTACGCAGCCCTGCTTCAGTAGCTCAGGCGAGCCATCAATGGAGTCAACAATCTCAATTGAGGGCTGCATGCACCTCCTAGTTGTTATACTAGTAGACCTCCCTGAGGGATACTGTTTTCTACAAGGTCCTTTGAAATGTTCTGCATGTATCAGAGCTTTAGACTATAGCAGGAACGGGTCCCTCACCGAAACTTCAGATTTCAAGAAAATTGTCTACTACCAAAATCTGCGTGGACGGCGTACGGCGGACGACCATTTTCTTTTCAGAAATTATTATTATTTTTTATTTATTTATTTATTTATTTATTTTTTTTTTTTTTGGCAAATCGGAGAGGTTGACTTTTTGGATGAAAACATCGTTTGATTATTCAAGAAATAATCAACCAAATATGTCTACTGCTTCTTTTCCCCATGGTCTTATCGTCTTCTTCCTCATCTTCTTCTTCTTTGATCTTATTAGGTATATAGATTATTCAAGACACGCCTGTGCAGCCAGGTTGAGCCTCACGAAAACCATGATACAGGTAGAAAAAAAGGCTAGTACATTAGTCTTTTGTTGAACAATTTCCTTCGCATTCTCACCCCTTGCCTGTATCTCATCCTTAACGTGACTTTTGTAGCCCGAAATGAGAATTACCCGACTCCTTTTACTTTGAAAGTCGTAAAAAATCCCGATGTAATGGAATCGGTCCGCATGGGGCCAGTTTTATTACGATAACTCAATTTTATCCGAGTACCTAATAATTCATGTCGAATGACTTGCTGCAGGATCGTGATTTACAGGCGGGTTCTATCATTTTGGACGATAACATGCCGGTTGAGTCGCGTATATCGTTGAATGAACGTTCACTCTCAATCATATTCATACAAAATTATCTAAAATTATGAGGAATCATTATTTTAATTGATTCTTTATCATTTCATTTCATCTTGTCCCGAGCAATAAATACATCTTAACCATAAAATTATTGTCCGTGTGTTGATTTTCCTACTTTCGTAGAGATAGTGAATGTAGAAATATTGCGATCAGAAATGTCTGTTACCCCCCAAGCAGTGATCTGATTTTTTGCACAAACAAGTCATTTTGGCGCCAAGCTGGCCCGCAACAGCCCCATAATCACACACCGAGCAAAATTAGGTGCCTTATTGTTTTAGGTTAGAAATTGATATTTACCGTGAAGACGGCCTAATCACGGCGGGTGATTAAATGGCAAAGTATTTTGCTCATCGTAGACTCCATTTCGGGTTTTGTTGACGATTTTATTATTTTTTATTAACGCGATTTTTCAAATTATTGTTAGTATATTGTGAACACTGAGTCAAAGAAGTTGTCTTAATAAAAATTGATTTGAAAGTCCTTGTTCATGTCTTTAGCGATAGATTGGTCACCACTCATGTTGAAAATGGAGCCACTGGATGGTATTAAAGAGGAGAACACCAACTCGAATTCCGACCTGGGACGCGGCGTGGGACTTAATTTCGGAGTCCGGTAACGCTTTTGTTAACACGGAAAGCTGCAAATCGTAAATAAAATTTTCGATCGTTCTCAATGACCGTTAAGTCGTATATCACGTACAAATTTCAAGAGCATGACTGTTGTGAATACGATGTGGTTCTTTTCTTGTGGGCGTACGCTCGGTCGGGTTTATGAATATAATCTATTGATATTTTTGAAAAGACAGGGTTCATTTTTAGTTTATTAAGGGCTTAAGGAAGACGTTCCGTTTGTCAGATTTGAGAACGAATCAGAAGTATTCAGTAAATCTCGTTCTGAGTCCACGTAGAAAAATTCACACTGAGTGGTCCATGTACATCATCGAGCTTGTGGTTGGTGAATCGTACGAGTTCAAAAACGGTCCTTTTGGTTTCGAAACTGTATCGTTTTTAATGTGGTTTTGGACTGAGTCGACTTGCATTCGTCACAGTTGTTGGTGCGTCGATTCCGGGGGTGCGCTGCATGCTACCGATATTTCATTGCAGTCGTCCATTTAGTATAACGTATCCCTAACCACTCATTTTCCTTTAAAATTTCTAAATAATCTTCTAAAAATGTTTTTGTGATAATGAAATCGAAGAAAATCAACATTCGAGCATATCTTTTTCTGACAGTGTGGTTAAAAAGAGAAATTGAAAGAATAGAAATACCTATCCATAGAATTATATTTACAATCCAAGCCCGCGCTTCTTTTCAAAGGTAGAGAAATTTTTTGGTTTGTTATGCATTTTTTCGTTGCTTTCCGGCTCTTTTTGGTCTTCGAAGCATTTCAGTCCGATCGGCCTGATTTGAGGAGGGTTTGGGTAATAATTTTTTTCGTGAAACTTGATTTTCGGCATGTTTGGGAAACTAGGCATTTGAGGTACGTATCATTTTCTACCTAAATTGGACGCTGAATCCATTGAGATGGTTTCTGAACCGATTAGTGCTCACTGGGAGTAGTTTTGGGTCAAAATGGATACCTACCTACTTATTTTGAAAGTGGGCTGTCAAGATTTTTGTGTACCGAGGCGTGTGGGGTACTATTTTCCACTAAATGGATGCTGGATCGATTGGAACGAGACCGGGACACTCCATACGCACTGATTTCCCCCATATTCTTGCTCTAAGGAATTATAAACCATTGTGAATGGAATTTTTCAGCATTTTAATTGAAATCTCAACCTACATAGCATTCACACGAGTATTTTTGTATTTTTAAAAAATTGGGAAGTAAATGGATGAGAACCTTGGCACTTATAGCTCCATCAGACTGGTCTTTAAAATCCTGAAACGTTAAATTTATCTCAAGAAGTAGGCAAGAATAATGTATTTGCATATGCACTTGAGGGTGGAACCTGAGGAGGAAGTAGTGGACAAGAACAGTAGGAACAGTTTCAAAAATAAAAATGGCCTCTTCTCTATTGCGACTTTGGCTGTCGCACGACGACTCCACCACATTTATCCGATCTGTCACTTACAGTATCGTCCCTCAACAGCCCAACTCCTTTTCCAGAAACAAACGCATCAGTCGACGCCTTCATTTATGTTAAAGTAGAATCATCGCGTCCATTATCGACACGTTGCATCACGCAGAGCGCCAAGGTGACGCTCTCACACCCCCGAGAATGAGTTTTACCTGTAAATACGCAAAAGCTCCGTACGAGAACTTTATTTCTCAACCGTTCGGTAAAACGTCTTATCGGGATTTGAAGCGTTTCCATGTTACGGCGCCCACGCCGTGTAGTTTGAAAGGTTCACGAGATGGGCACTTGTGTAAAATATTCACTGGATTGATCCGTCGTGTTGATCAAAATCTGAAATATGGTAGTCCACTGCATTGGGTGGCTGATAAACGTACCTGTAGCTCTTTGCGGCAAATGAAACGCCATATATGTGATTATCAGGAATGTTGAATACGTGATTACGAGAAATACGATCAACTGAGAGCTTGGATTAGCAAAGATAAGCGTGTAAATATGCATAAATAAAGCAGAAAATCAATATGAATAAGAATTTATAAACACATGAGAATTGATTTTCAAGTGTGAATACACATAGGGAATATAAGGGGTTCATAAAGAAAAATTCTGTCTGAAATTTCGGTCAGGGAGCTTTCCGGCCATAGATGGTCCTCAAAACTTCAGCCCAATCCGCCAAAATATGGGGCAGGTATGGGTAAAAATGTGTATTTTGAAATTCAATCATCAGAACTTATTGGGAATTAAACTTACGTGGGGTATCGTTTTCGGCTAAATTTTGGAAGATGAATCCATTAAGATTGGTCCCGGACCGATTGATGCCCACCGGTGGTGGGTATGGATCAAAATGGGCACCTACCTATTTTGAAAGCGGGTTTTTTGATATTTCTGGTACCAAGGCGTGTGGGGTATCATTTTCCACCAAATGTTGGACGCTGGATCGATTGTAATGGGTCTGGAATACTCCACATTTACTGTTTTCTCCATACCCCATACCCCAAGGACTGATCAATCGATGTGGATTAATTTTTATTTTCGTTGTGTCAGCTTGTCCCTACGACATGGACCCATCGTACTTGGACATGGACCCATCGTACTTGGTCCAGAAACTTACTTCCTTTGATGACATTATTAAACCTGGTTATAACTAATTCAGGCTAGGAGTCCCACCAGGAATGTAGGATCACCTCATATAATTCTTTTCCTGCCGCTTGTTAGAGATCATCTCACCCGCAAGTGTTTGACGAAGAGAATTTTGTAATGGGTCGTTTTCATTCAAAATTGGAATCTGCAGAAACGATTATATATTCAGCCGATAGGTAACCCGAATCCTGATCGTGATATAAGCCCCGACTTACTCAAAATTTGTTAGGAAATGACGTAGGTGTCGGATGACTCGAGAGATGGCTGAGTGGATATCGTATTGAAACGAAGATCCATCCACGATTATCATGATGATTGATATTCATTTTATACGATCCCACGGCCATTATTTTCACCCCGTTGATAAGTGTCGTTTTCTCACATTATTTCGCTATTCTTCATCGCTCTGGGTTTTATATTCAATTGAAATTTTAACGCCTTTTAAAAAAGAGTTTCGGCTCTCTTCTGAATTAGAAGGTTACGAACTACCCACACGATCGGGTCTTGTTTGTATATCGACACCGTCCATCATATCGCACCAAATGGTTCATCTAACGAAAATCATCGTGGCGCGTCGTGGATAACCAATAAGGTATGAGTATGCTGCTGTGTATAATCTTGAGTGATTTAGTGGTCCTCCCACTTGTGGATTGAACAATAGGTCGCCTCCAGGTGTAGTTTTATTTTTTCTTTTTTTTCCACCTTCAAAAGTATAAGTTGAGGGGTGGTGGCAAGAATTTCCTGTAACGACGCGTTTGTCGACCCACGTTTGTCCCATTTAGTGCTGACAAACGTTATTTGACGGCCTACCTAATTATTTCGTAGAATGCTTCAAACTGAGAATAATGTCTTTCATAAATCCTCTGCGCTATGGACTAGTCTTAAGCTTACAAACAAATGTTACGAGTGGGATTGGGTTTTTATGGTGCGAGGATGAGAGATTGTTCATTGTGTGGCCTTACTAAAGGTGTTATTCGAAATAGATTGTTTGTTTTGTCGTATATATAGTCCTTCAGCTCCATACAATCGTAAGAATTGTCCCAAAAAGCTTACTAATTTCCGAAGTAGTTTTCTGGCTGGAGATGCCACCACAACTCCCAACTTTCTGCGACTTTTTTTTTAGGTTATTCTAACCCGCTCAGGTTTGCTATGTATAACACACCAGAAAAATGCGAACAAATTGACCCTGTGGTATCCTCAAAAGAGCACCAAAACAGGCTAGTTCGGTCTTTTGGTTGGTTAGTCCTTTAATTCTCCGCCAAAATGTTACAACTTACGTTCCAAAATGTCTAGATCAAAAAACTAAAATGTCCGTCCGTCGTTCATTTGGAATTGACCAGACAATCTGAAAATCAGACTCACTTTAAATCTGAAAATTTAATCAGGGACCTATTTCCGGCTCTAATTGGTCCTCAAAACTTCTCAGCTTGATTGGCCCACATTTGAGGAGAGTATGGGTGAAAATGTATTTTTTGACAAATTGATTTTCAATAATTTCGGTAATTAAGGCGTGTAGGTTATCATAGTCCACATAATCCATTGAAATGGGTCCTAAAACGATTGGTACCCATCTTCTGTACACTTTTGTTTTACCTCCTGGAAAAAATGTCTTCCACAGCACTTCCATTCCTCGGCACCGTTGATCTTCTTCCTGGGTGGTGCCGTCAAAAAGCATTTTATCCCCGGAACCTCGTCATCCCACGTCAACGTAGTAGGTATTCCCCTCATGAAGGCATCACCTCAAAAGCGCCTAATGGAAGGGGAGGCATGGAAGGAAAAAAAACCTTTGAAAAAGTCTTTCCAAAGAAAGCGTATTCCGAAGAGCGCGTGCATGACAAGACCATTGTCTTATTATGATGTAGGCACCTACTCAAGGGCTTTTTTTGCCTTATTCGAGGAGGACATAGGAGAATTTCACGATAGGTGAAGGCACTTGTCGCGTGACGAGTAAAAAGTCGCTATCAGTACGCCGCCATTTTGATTCTTTTTTTACCTCTGCGATGAGGCACTTGAGAGTTTCCCTTTGAATCTAACCTTACACCGGACAAGGACCTCGATAACCTCAAAGACCTTGGTATTGCCTTGTCATCGCACTTATTGTGAGGAAAACTTTATCCCCCTTGGTGACTTTTATGAGCTCAGTCGTTGGTATCCACTTTTGTAATAGCGTTTCTTCTATTTGTAACAGGCAAAAATGTATGAAAACGCAAAATTTGAGACCAAAAAAGTACCTAATAATTTTGATTTGTAATTCGATTTTGCATGTGACCTGCATCGCTGCTTCCATAAGGCCACATGGGCCATCAAGTTTTGCTTCAACATTATGACAATGGATCACACTTGCCTTTTTCCTATTTCACGAGCAAACTGACCCGTTTGTATTTGAAATTCGAGTTAGAAACCCGAAGCGGAGTTAGATTCGCGCTTTCAAACCTCTCTGCAACGGACTCCCCCGAACCAATAAATTTCTCGACCCCACGACGACTTCTGAACGTTTTGAGATACGTCCCACTCGAGACTCCAAGTTTCAAATCACCTACACCTTCAAGAAACCTCCGGCAGTCTTCTCTTTTCAAAGCGATCTCATTTTCTCTTCTCGTGGTGCTTAATCCTTTAACGTAAAAATAAATATATTAACCGGCTCCGCTTTCACTTTGTGTGAAGTCACGCTACGAGTACCTTCCATGTACGTACAACACGCGCGGTGTGCGCTACGACTCGCGCAAATCACATTTCTAGCCCACTCCCGCGTACATATTTTTCGATCGTAACTTTACCTTTTGCTCTGGGATCTGCGTTATTTACTATATTACCCGGGCGTTGGTATTAAATGCATCCTGCCCGTGAGGGTGTTTTTTTTTCCTCCTCGGCGTTTCCAGGAGAAGGATAACACGTTTTCATTAAACCACACCGGTAAATCAATGAGGTTATTACAATAAAATTCCACGCTTTTCTAGGGATCTTTTTCAGACATCCAGTGGTGTGTGACTTACAGCTGTATTCGCGAGAAGCTTTTAACTTTATTGTGGCGTGAACTCATTTCGATCGGGCTGACCTTGTTATTAATGCATCTACACGAAGTGGATTCAACTTGTTTTTATTATTTATTGGAATGTTGTTATTCAAAGACGATCACTCCTAATATGTACTCAAATTTCGCGTGCTCTCGAACTCTGCGTTGGATTCTTTGGCCACCTACTACTCCATCCTACTCTGAGCGGCTTAACCTTGGAATCAATTAAATGGACTCCTGCATTAAGAAAACTCTACATTACTCCTCCTTTCTGAATCGATTTTTGAAGGTAATGGGGAAAACAGTGTGGGAAAACAGTGATCTGGGCACATTCCAATCGATTCAATTTCAAATCGAAAAATGATACCCCACATCGATCCCTTGGTACCCAAAGATCTCAAAAACCCACTCAATAAGTAGTTGGAACCCACTTCGACCCATACCTGCAGTGAGCGCCAATCAGTCTCGGGCCTGTATCAATAGTTTCAGCTTCCAAAATTTAGAGGGGAACGGTACCACACACGCCTAGTTCTCAAAAAGTCCTGAAAATCGAATTTCAAAAACTCATTTTCCACACCCGAATTGGGGCCGATCGGGCTGAAAATTTTCAGGACCAACTGGAGTGGGGAGGAGGCCCCTGACCGAAATTTGGGACTTTTAGAAAATTGTCCACATTTAAAAACGGCGTGGATGGCGTACGGACATTAGTGTTTTGTGTCTAGACATCGAGATAACTTGTACTGTCAAATTTTGGCGCCAAACGTTGAGGTTGACCTCTGGCATGATTTTATTGGTAAACTATATAAGGATGAATCAACCTAAACCAAGGAAGAGAAACCAAAATCGGTCAGTTTGTTACTCAAGGATACTTTTGATCAAGTATGCACTAATGTGAATTTCTACGGTGAGACCTGACTTGAACATGTTACGTCTCACACGCTGTAAATTCTTTCACAGGGGTTGATTATTCCTCGGACCAGACGCCAAGGTGACTCATTCCAATCGATTCAGCGTCGAAAGTTTAGAAAATGATACCCCACATGCCTAGGTACCAGAAATGTCAAAATCCCACATTCAAAAATAGTTGAAAATGATACCCTACACGCCTAGATCGCCAATAATCTTATCATCTTGTTATGTTTTCCACTACATTTTAAACGCTCAATTCAATGAGGCGAATACCAGACCGATTAGCTCCCGCTGAAGGGGGGTTTGGCTCAAAATGGATACCTATCTACATATTCTGATCCCCATCTGATTCCAACTCACAAATGGGTTTTCAAGATTTTTGGTACCCAGGCGTTAGGAGTATCATTTTCCACTAACTTTAGGACGCTGAATCGATCGGAATGAGTCTACATGCTCCTGGTACGAGGAATAACCAACCTCTGTGAAGGAATTTACAGTGTTTCATCTATTCGAATAATTTTAGAGGCCTGAAGCCTCAGATGTCAATTGCGTAAGCGCTTCGATTCAAAGCGTAGCAGATTTTTTTTTTTTTTTGATTTCTTAATATTTCTCAACGTTTAGTGTTTGTTCTGATCGGAAATATCTTGAGGTGACATACAAAAAATGTTGAAGAAAATAAAAAAATCTAGAATCTTAGAAGCCAGGAAATACCCTATTCCGACCACCCAATTGTATGGACAGGACAGCTATTGCGATCCAGTTACATGGAGTTGTCCGAGTACCTTGTACCTTATCCACAACGAATTTGTCGACCCGGGTACGTTTGTTTGGTAGAACAAGTTCAAAAAAACTGGACCTACACTTATCAGGGCATCTCGCCACATGGAGCATAACGAGCCCCAACTAATCTTCCGAGCCGATTGTTTACGATACCAGTCGTATGTGGGTCTCGTCTAGTAATTATCACAATTCTAATGAACGAACCGCCAGTCGTCATTTTGTGAACCTGCCCGCATACGAGAGGTAACTTTCGCACTCCCGGTTTTTTTAATTCCATTATAATCCTCCGAGACGACCAATCCTGTCAAGTAGTGGGAGCGAATTGTTTACGAACTTCTAACTAGGACTGAAGTCCTGATTGGTTAATTTTTCATCACGACGTTTTTATTAGTTTTTTCTCAATTTAATAAAAAAGGAGTACAAATTACGACCACCACGCGCGAAAAACTTCGGTTAAAACGTGTTACAAGCAATTCAATTAACAGGAGAGATGTTAACAGGGTGAGAACTGCCTAAGCCTTCGGCCGTAATCTCCATTAACCTAAAATATTACGTGTGGAAGAATCTCCTGGCTCGGGGAGCGTATTTTAATAGTTGTGGCTCTTTTATAAGGCTTAAAGGCGATTCTTTGACGTTTCACTTATTTTTCCCAGTTCGAGCGATCTCCATTCTCAACTGTGTTTTATTTGGACCGTTATTTGGGCTGAGCGTCTCACTTCGGCTCATTATTTAGGCTCCAATCCTTAAAACCAATCGTAGACCACGATTAGAGATGTCTGAGAAGGTTGAGCGAAAGAGAAGAAATTAGGGCTTAACGCATAAACTTGTCGTTGTAATTCAAATAGCTTTAAAAGATACGAAAATAATCTATACCTGCTACCTGCTGAGAAAATCGAAACGAGTTGGTGCGAATAATTCCAATCCTATTGAAATACTGCATCACGTTTTCCCTCATCGGTAATTGGAGTTGAAGAGCAGATGGGCGTGTCTGAATTATGTGCTGCGTTGTATATTATATTTAAAAACTAAACTCATCGTTCGTTCCGAATTTCAAAAATGAGCTCTGTGTGATTCGAAAAACCTCGGAATAAATTGTCAAGTATTAAAACAAAGTTTTAGATTATTTTATCTATCAGTTCTGAAAGGGCATTCAATAAGGGCTAGAATGGGGTTTACGACATGAATTTTCAACATTACTAAGGAATCGCCGTGTTGGGTTATAATTGGTGTACCCATGGGTCTGAAATTGAACAATTTTGTTTTCCATAACTACAGAGAGGGGAAAAAGGGGTCAGATACATCAGAAATAGTGTGAATGATGGTTTTTTTTTTTTCCAAAAAAAAGCTACCCGCTGAATGGTGACGTCACAACCCACATAAAAATAGAAATGACGGCTACGAAAAACGCGAATAACTATACAAGCATTGCTGCCATCCAGAGCGCTGTGCTTGCAGATAAGTGTAGACAATAGAAAGTTTCCTCCCCTTGGTCTTGTTATTGTTGTAAACCAATGACAACAAAAAGGTCACTTCACAGATAGTTCAGATACTGAGCAAAGCGCAGCGGCAGGCATATTTGAAACAAATGATAGTAGTAACTCAGAAATCAAGGTGGACCTGGAAGAGGGGGTGGAAGAGGAAACGCTGAACGCTGACGTCACCGAACTTACTTTAGTTCTTTTTAAATTAACCATTTTTATTTTAAGAAAAAGTATGTAGGTTCATACTCTCCAGAGCACCCCCTTTCACATGATATTGTTTGGAATGAGTGGGTACACCCCATTTTCCTTGACGGATAAGTACCTTGCTACTCACTGCTTCTCATCATTTCATCTGTGGGTGCGTTTTTTTGTTGGTATACCAACCTACGTTTTCATGCTGAGAGTCAACCTCTCCATTTTGCCCCATTTTGAAATAATTTTTTCCGGGGATTTGAAAGAGTCTAGATATCAAAACAAGCTAATGTCCATCCTCCCTTTTTGGTAGTGAGCAATCTTCTTAAAATCTAAAATTATGGTCAGGAAACCATTCCCGGCTCTAGTTGGCCTCAAAAATTTTCAGCTCCAACGGACCAACTTTGAAAGGGGGGGGGGGGGAGAGTTATTAGGGGTCAAAATGTTAACTTTTGAAAATGGAATTTTGAGGTTTTTGGTGATTGTGGGTCATCATTTTCCACTAAATTTTGGACGCTGACTTTAATGAGACTGATTCCAGAACGATTGGCGCCCAACGGAAGAGGTTATGGGTCAAAATGGCTATTTTTTATCTGCCTATTTCAAATGTGGGCTTTCAAGATTTTTGGTACCTAGGCGTGTGAGGTATCATTTTACTCTAAATTTGTGACGCTGAATCGTGAAACACTATTGGAATATCCATGCTCCTAGTCCGAGGAATAACCAACCCCTGTGAAAGAATTTGCAGCGCTTTTCGAGTATCAACCCTGTGAACAACCCCCATCCCCTCAAGGCTTTGGCACATCCCTTGACATACAAGGCAAGGTCCTCTTCACAAATCGGTACTCCTCCCACTGAACTTCAATCTTCATTGAACTCGACACGTCCGTTCATCAAGATGAAACGGATTAAAAATTCGTTTCAACAGGAAATCAACCATCTGTTTGCTGGTCCTTCAACTTTTTTTACTCTAAGAAAATGACTTTGTGATTTTCCTGAATTTAATATTGACGTGAGCGAAGCGTCCATTAAGATTTGAAAACCCAACACCACTAATTTAAGTGTCAAGACATGGGGAGAGAATCTGGATGTTTGCTCCAAATGAAACCTTCAAAATTACAGTTGTCGCGGCTCGCAGAAAAAACAACTCCTCCTCCAGAAGAATTTATATTATTCACGGCGAACGGTCAAATCAGTTTCGGCACCGATAAAAAAGCACTCGAGTAAGCCCATGGACATGAAAGCGGTCATCATTTGCATATAGGACGTTTAATTGTGGATATCTTGACGATTCAAACGCTCGAAGCGATCAGAAAAAACGATGGATATTGATTTGAATTGAGTCATAAATTCGAGAAGACGTATAGGTAAAAAAAGTATGATGAAGTCATTCATTTAAACGCCAGTGGCTTCGAGGATCAATCTATTCATTAAATGTAAAGTAACTGTTTGAACAACGGACTTAATGGTTCGGGTGCAATTAATATTGTTTGTTTGATTCTCATCACGATGGCTCCTCTCTCAGTCGACCTGACCCAGCATGGAATATGAGCCGAGTTGAAGTAAAATGACTGTATCGAGTCACAAATGCTCAAAGGTACGTCCACACCTGGTCCAATAAGCCGCAACCGTGAGATCGGAAATCCATATGGAACCATGACAAGTAAAAAAAGCCAAAACCCTACAATTTGGGGAAAGCGAGTTTCAAGCTTCCTGCAATAGTTCGTCAAATCTTGATTTTTCATTGAAGATACCTACACCCCACATTTTTGAAAATAAAATTAAGCAGGAAACGAGATTTTTTTCGTAGTATGAATAGAAAACGCTGAATTTACAGGGATTGGTTCCCAATCCATTTTTTGAAATACACATTTTGACCCCCTCCCCCACCCCCGTTGGGTCTGATTGGGTTGAAAAGTTTTGAGGACCAACTAGAGACCTAACCCAAACTTCTGGTTTTCAGAAAATTTTCCGCTTCCAAAATCGGCGTGGTCGGCGGACGGACATTTACTTATTTCGATCTAGACACTTTGAAACGCCCTGAAAATTTTTTGGAGAGATTGACTTTTTGCATGAAAACATAGGTTGATTATTCAACTAGCCAAAACGCTGCAAATTCTTTTGCAGGGGTTGATTATTCCTCGGACTAGAAACATGGAAGGGGGGGGGGGACAGTGAGTGTGGAGTGTCCAGGACTCATTCCAAACTTTTCAGCGTCCAAAATTGTATTTTTTTGGAGTGCGGTACTCTGGTCGATCTATTTGCGCTGGAATATCTCGTTAGTGTGATCAGTATGAAGAAATGGGTGCCTATTTGTGCTATTTTAAGTACTGTACATCATGTAGACCATCATGTAGTAGAGGTGAACGTATCAAAAATTACAAGAATGCAGAACCGTCGCCGTAAGGCCTTGTTTGAAGGAAATCCATTCGGAAAGCGGAGGTCTCTTTCGAGTTCTTCGAGTACCTTGATTCGTCTACTTCCGTACCCTTTCTCTTCTGGATCGCCTTGTGCCCTGCTTGACGTTCGAACAGCTTCGAGCTGAGTCGTATGTTGTGACTGAAGAACTAAAATTCGTGATTGTTTGGTTTCTTCATACATTTTGTGCTGCCATAGGACTCTTGACTCGTTGAACATGCTGGAGAGCTACCCTTCCCAACTGACTAAAAGTCGTACTGTCTCACCTCATAACACCCGTACTTAAGTTTTGAATTAAATAACGATCCCACTTTCAACACACGCTTACTTCTCGGTCCCTCGCGTTTCAATCGAAAAGATGCGACCGGTCGGGCACGCGCCCTCGGGTACAAGGTGTTGCCCAATGTTTCTATGGGCGACCCATTCAAAAAGGGTCTAGTTCCGAGGGGATGGTTAGGCAATCTCATACGACACAAAAGAAAGTTGACCCTTTCACCCCCAACTCCTCACCAAGGGTTCTTCTAGAGGCCCTTCAAACATGCGCACTTGGCGCGTTACCGTGCTTAACTTGTGCGGTAAAACCTTCCACCAATCGTAGGGCGATATCGATTGTGGCCTGGCAAATTTCCAAACGCCACATTTCGCACACTGGTACGTGGCGTAAACCCTTTTAGCGGATTGCGAAGAATAAAATCCCTCCCTAGTTTTGTCTACAGCCTCAAAGAAGACAAATTGATCTCGTTTAAAAGTTACAGCGTCGGAGGAGATGACCCTGGAACGATTCTGATCTAATGAGCTAACAGTCTCCCTCCCCGCGCTAGAATTATGTCAGGACCCAGGCCCCTTCTCGGATACCCGTTTCACCCTGGAGGTGGTTCAGGTTGATAATCAACTCTCTTGGGAACCTCTCGCCTGACCAGCTTACGCCCACAAGAATGTCAAAAGCCGTGTCGCAACCTCTGGAATCTATTTTGTCCGAGTCTTTTAATAGGAGCAATTTTCAACTTCTGAACGCAGGGATGAATACAGAGAGGTAGGAATTAATTTGAGTCCGAAGCCTTCTGAATTTATAACCACAAGGCAGATGGTTGGCAAGAATATGTTCGAACGTACAATTCAGGGTTGGGATTGGCGGAATGCAGGGACGCGGGCTTTAGATGTCCACTTAGTTCGTGTTAGACCTCCCATCTTCTATTTCCGCGTGTTTTGTCAACTCACTGAGCTTGGTGGCGTAGAAGTGCAAATATAACGCTAGTCAATCGTGCTTCACTCAAATTCTCTGCCTACAAAATGATGAGTGGCTGACGTCTAGTCGGTATTTATGATCAGTAAAGTCCCGGAGTCCTTTCGAGCACCAAGATGACTAGTCTGTAGAGGTCAACAGACTTCTAGCTGAAAGAACGTTGAAGGAGCAAATAGCAAAATAGCTAACCGCTTGTCAAACAGACATTAAAGTTATCTTTTGTAGGACTGACAAACAAAAGCGAAGGAGGTAGGCGAGGAGAACCGCACCCACGAAAAAAGGAGCTTAAACAAAAAGGCGCCTTGTGACACCTCCGGTGTTTGAGTTTCAATGTTTGGCTCCTTTTTAAGAGCCGTCCGCTGATTGGCTTCACCGTTCGTGCTGGAGCAAGTTAATGCTTTCTAGCGCCTGGCACGTGCACCAGCGCGCATTGGGTTCATGTCACACATACCTACCATGAGCAGTTTTGGTTCATTATTCCTTGAATAATCATCCTGTTTTCATGCCAGAGGTCAACCTCTCCGATTGGCCCCAAAATTTAATAGTTAGCGTTCATTGTTAATATATTAAAAAAAAAAAAAAAAATGTTCGACCGCCGTACAGCTTCCGCGCCGTTTTCGGAAGTAGGCAATTCTCTAAAAACCTGAAATTTTGATCAAGGGCTTCTTTCCAGCTGTAGTTAGTTATCGAAACGTATCAGCATTATCGTCCCAAATTTAGGGAAGGAATGGGTAAAATGGGTTTTTTGAAACTCGATTTCGGGACTTCACGAACTACACGAACAAGTTGTTTGCAATCGTGTTACTACCTAAGCTAAGGTCTTGCAGAAACACAATTGGGTTTGCAGCCCTGAAAGGGTTGTGGGGTCAACTACCAGAGGATTTTGCGACAGTAACATGAAACTGAGGGCTCTACGAGTTTTTTGCCTCCTTCTTGGCACTTTGAGCTCCTATAAATAACAACGTGCAACCCAAATTGAGTTTAAAAACCTGTCTGTATTTGGCAATAGACAATGTACAAATTTAATTTTTTGACTTTTGACTGAAATTGGAAAAATTTTAGCTCGATCGGCCCAAATTTGGGAAGGTTATGGGTAAAAATGTATATTTTGAAACTCATTTGGGCATTTTTTGTGAAATAGACATGTGGCGTATGATTTCCCACAGTATTTTGAATGCTGAATCCATTCAAATGGGTCCCGAACCGATTGGTGCCCACCGGAAGGGGGTGTGGGTCAAAATATAAACCAGCCATTTCATCCAAATGAGAACACTTCACACTCATTATTTTCCCCAAAGTCTGGCTCTAAGCAATAATTTTGGAAGAATTTGCAACGTTTTTAGTTTTCGTGAATACTTGTCTTCAGTTGAGGGCTTTGTGGATCTTGTAAGAAAAGCCAATTTTAAATTTATACCCTCTCCCCATCTACTGCGGGAGTGTATATAACTTAAATATAAATATAGGAACATGTCATAGCCGAAATAACTTTCAGTGTCAAAGAGTGTGTGATTTACAAATAAATTTCCTAAATCTAGATTTTCTTCATTACTTATAGTTTTTCAAAAGTATTTAAAACAAAGTATTCAACATTGGATGAGCAGATGCATGCAATCACTGCAGAGATATTATGAGAATATTCAGGGACTACACCAATAGTATATCCGATCTGAGTCTCAGTAAAGTTTTGCCTAAGCTAAATCCTATATTTGAATAAAAATCCCAAATTAAAATTCTTGAATTACTCGTAAGTGTATCTCATTTCGTTCCACCTCAAATTTACGGTCTATTTCCCCAAACTCTAATATCCGAGCATTATTTGTCAAAGCCGGTTGGCGCTTTACGAAATAAAATCGAATTCTTGTCTCCAAGAAGGGTTCAACTTACGTAACTGAGACGAAAAATACGAAGATCCCGTTGAAGAAAACGAGAGTGAATGATAGGTACATCCTACTGCGAGGCATCCTTTTCTTGGAGTTTACCCAAGGCCTTGCTTCTCTTTTTCACGAATTTTTAAACTCAAACAAATGAGAGACACTTTAAAAGCGTCAACACGTAATGTAGACCCAATTCATAACAGTAGAAGGGGTCGCCCTCGAAGTAGAAACGTTCGAAAAAGTCGGGTTTCGAATGTTCTTACGGTAGTACGCGGCGTGAGAGTCCAGAAAAAATCGAGGGGACGCGGTTTCTTGACTAATGCTTGAACAGCCACCTGTATCATGTTCGCAATGTGTCATATCCGATGCGGAAGAGTAGATACGACCGCTTGTAAGTATAAAAACCCATTTTTTTGGCTCCTCCCGTCTTGATGAAAGATTAGCGCCTGGGAACTCGGTTGAGGATCATATCGGTTTATGTCGCCCAAACTTCGCCGCTCTCGGGGTCGTAGATTGCGGCACTCATTTAACAAGTGGTGAACTCTTCCGTAACTCGAATGAAGCCCCTAAACCACCCTCACAACTCACGACTGAGCTTTTTGGCAGATTTCCTGTATCTGTATCTGACCGTAGCTTGGAGCCTTCTTTATATAATTTTCATCTTCCTCTGAATAGTCTGATGTACTTATTGAAGAGTTGCAATGAAGATGCCAGTGCTATCATCCTCTTGAGGTTGTAGGGTTTCTTCTTGACGGTGAATAGTTGGCCTTGTGACTACATACTCCAAATAACCCTCCGGGATTACCGACTCGCATCACCTATGACAACTTGAACGCACTCCCGACATATTCAGCTTCGAAATCTCTTGATAGTGTTGTTTTCCAAACCGATCTACACTCAAAACGGTTGTTTGCAGCCTTTTGGTTGGTTATTCCTCGAATAATCAACCTATATTTTCATGCTCAAGGTTTTCAGCCTGACCGGACCAAATTTAGGAGGGCAGGGGTGATAATAAGTTGTTTGAAAAATAGATTTTCAAGATTTTTGTCGATCTAGGGGTGTGGGGTTTCATTTTCCACTAAATTTGGACGCTGAATCGATTGTAATGAATCCGAGACACTCCACACTCACTGTATTCCCCCAATTTTCTCCATGCTCCTTGTCTGAGGGATAAACAACCCCCGTGAATGAATTTTCAGCGTTTTTTACTCCACGATTTTGGCTCCCAATCGATATGCAATATATATTTCATGCTTGTATTTTATCACGGATTTTTTTGAGTCAGATTCCAACAAAACTTGACCAATTTCGGTCTACTGAATTTCTCTTCAAACCAAGAAAACCTGTGGGAAAACTCGTGTCCGCCGCGCCGTAAACTCAGAGTTCGATAACTTCATTCAGAAACGCTTTTCGCGGTTTCGAGACAATGAAACCTGAATCCGCGTTTTCCTTGGTGAACGGAGCACATTGCCAAGGCGTCGGAAACCCGCGAGAAAAACGGTTGACCTCAGCTCATATGTGCTGATGTTACGCATTAATTCAGGGAGGCGAAAATCGATCGCAGCACATTCAATTAACACCCAAACAGAAAAACTACTGTCTCACTTTTTTCAATCCAGTTTTTTGGTTTTGGTTCAGGGACAAAAGATGCGGGAGAGCCTACGCCTGGGAGTGGTGTCAAGTGACAGCTAGTCGGTTCTTCTTTCGTGACCTAGCAAATAAAATGTCATTTCATTCAACTGCCGGCTCTGGGAACGGGTGATTCGGCGTGATTTGTTCATCTGCGAGGTACCGGATTGTTTCCATTCAAGACGTCTACATTCATTGTTCTTTTCCTTCTCGTGGTAGCGCCATTGCGTGGTCATTTTTAACGATGTTTTTCGCTCTTGAAAAGATATGAATAAATGTACGCATACCCAGTTAACCACTTATGTCGGAAATCAGTCGCGATGATGAATAAAATAATCCTTTACTATTCAGATTTCCACTGTTTTAGGCTAAATTGTTATCCTCAATTTTTGTTAACAGGTTTCTTGATAGCCCAATGCCTTTCAAAAGCCAATAATAGTTGGTATTTCCTCTGCCTTTATAAGATAAATAAATCATTCATTTTCAAACACATTCATTAATACAATTTCAGTGATACATCTGACCGATAGCATTTACTCGTTGAAATTCCCAAACGTCGGACCTATTAGACCGGAACACGGCCCTCGACACGGGTCCAGGCCCTCGAATATCATGGAAACATCTAATCTAGGAGAGTTAGTTCTGGAAGAAAGGCTTGAAAAAGGTCAACCCCCAAGATCGAATGTCTTGAATAAGGCCATTGGTCAAAAAACGCATTCGTTTGTAGTAGTTTATTATCTTTATGTACCAAGTTATTTCTTGATTGCGTGTCTGTGTAAAATCGCGTACTCAATCGGTCTCAATTCATCTGAGTCAGATCTACAACACTAGTAAAAGTCGATCAATAAAAAGTCAACCTCTCCGATTTGCCCCAATAAAAGTTTCTGGGCATTTCATGGTGTCTAGATCAAAATAAGCAAATGTCTGTACGCCGTTCGCACCGTTTTTGGTAGTAGAACATTTTCTAAAAACTTGAAATTCTGGTGAGGTACCCTTTTCCGGCTCTAGTTGGTCCTCGAAACATTTCAGCCTGACCGGACCAAAGTTGGGTGAGTGGGAGGTGTAGGGGCCAAAATGTAAAAAATGGACATTCGAGATTTTTGGCGATTTAGGCGTGTGGGTTATCATTTATCACTAAATTTTGAACGCTGAACCGATTGGAATGAGCCTCCATGCTCCTGGTCCGAGGAACATCCAACTCCTGTGAAGGAATTTGCAGCGTTTTTTGACATATAAACGGTACACGTTCGAGGGTGTAATTGCCGTTCAAATACAAAGGTAGGAATACTATTTCACCACAATCAACCGTAATCACATTGTTTAATTCATGAGGTGGATAGTATCAGTTGCATGCAAGTCGTATTCATTTTCATTATCAACGGAGGATTCTGATTGAAATAAATACATATATTATTAGGGTTAAAGAAGAGTCGGGTTCTATTGTTTTTCAAAAAAAATATATATATTTATTATTAAAAAAAATATAGCGTGAGAATAAGGCTTATTCTTCGAAAAGAGTAGTCCAGCTTTGCTTTTGGGCAATTGGGACTTGGGTATGTCACACAATAATTGTTTCGAAACTAGAAGAGTTGAAAAGTAGAGAACTTCGGTTTTTGTGAATTTCTGTTTTGCACCGACAAACTAGTGACGTAAGTGGGAAAATCGCGAACGTTGCGTTCGACCGTCGAAACGACTGAGGTACACGCGAGGCGCGGGCCTTTCCATCACGTAGGTGCACGCTTCTCAGTCAGATTGGTTTTTTTTTTTTTTTTTTTTTTTTTTTTTTTTTTTTTTTTTTTTTTTTTTTTTTTTTTTTTTTTTTTTTTTTTAACGGAACAAGGCCCCAACTCCTCCCACGTTTTGTCACCTCGCCCTCAACACTCATTACACGATCTGAATCGAACGCACCTTTTTCTGTCTCCGAGGTGACAATAGCGAAGGTGGGTGATCTCAAATCACCGTTTAACGTGATAATTTGGTGATGAAGAAGGTTAATCGTTTGAACTGATCGCCAAACATGCTCTGGTCCTTCGCAGTGTCCTATAGTTCTCATAATTTATGGCATGCAAATTAATTTTGAAACAATATTAGTCTACCAGTGCCGTATTACTTTAAGATGAAGTGAGGAGTCAAAGCTCATTGATTAGAAGTCAACCTGAAACAATTAATAACAGTGGTCATTATCATCAGATAATGGGTGCCCATTGGGTTTGACCTTGTTTTTTTTCTATATGAATTTGTGAGGTCCCTGAAATACTCGTTCGTCATCATAGGTTTGATAAGAACGAACCTAGCCACAAAAGGATAAGAATGAACTGTGCGTGTGTAAACAAGAGCGCCTCAGACAGGAGAATCTAGGTGAATAACAAAACTGTAACGATTACGCATGGATGCAGTTAAGTGTTGCTCGAAATCAGGCTTAAAACACGCTAGTTAGAACCATAGTAGTTCTTGGGAAGAAAGAATGGTAGGCATCATATTACCAGATCTTGACTCTCATGGTTAGCAAACCGGTAAACCTAGTAAACAATTTTTGAAAATTTTGTTTTTGTCAAAGACCTCTCTCTAGCTCTAGTTGGTCCTTAAAACTGTAAGCCCGATCCAACCAAATTTGGGGGTAATATGGGTCGAAGTGTGTTTTCCGAAAAATTTATTCTCGATATTTTCGGCGATCTAGGCGTGCTGAGGTATTTCCGGAAACTTTTGAACGCTGAATCCATTGAGAAGGGTCCTAGACCGATTGGCGCCCACAAAAAGTGGGTATCTACCTATTTCTTGAATGGGCTTTCAAGATTTCAGGTACCTAGGCATGTGGGGTTTCCTTTTCAGTAAATTTGGACGCTGAATCGATTGGAATGAGTCTGGAGCACTTCTCACTCACTGTTTTCCCCATACTGTTGCTCTAAGGAATAATAAACCAATGTGGAAGTATTAGCAGCGTGTTTAACTTGTGAACACGACTGTATGGGCAACATATTGAGGAAAATCTGAGTAGGTATATCATTCTCTGAATTATACCTTCGGCCGTATAAAGAATAATCAGCCGAATTCGTTTTGACTCGAACCGGAACGTGGCATATTGGCACACTCCAATCCTAATGCTGAGTCTTCTCACTTGATACGTGTGTTTTGAAACGCGGGAGGAGAAAGTAGAAGTTCAACTCTCCGACAAGGGAGCTTAATAAATTTTATTTTTTCGAGCGAGAGACAAAAACGAGACGCGGTCGTTAGAACTAGAACGGCGGAGAATCTCACGAAAACGAAAACTGATGACGCTCTGAAAGAAAAAGTGATCCCGGAAAAAGAAAAGCCCCACAGCGAGAGGAAGGGGGTGGGTTCAAAGCATCGAAAGGTCATTAATCTACTTGTTGATGAAAATCCATTAATCTTTCCATCTGAGCGAGGCGACGGTGAAATTTTTCCAGGGGTTAAAAACAATGTCATGACGGTTTTTGACTGGTGGCACAAACGGTATCGTGATATATGAGGGTGAAAAACCGCAGGGGTTCACCGGTGCGCGTTTTCGAACAAATGACGTGGATGTCCAACGGCAATCATTACCCCTTCCCTTGGCTGTGTGTGTTGAAGTAGAGTAATGTTGGTGGATTCAAACTTTGAGAATTTTCCGTTTTCGTTAATTTTACATGCGTATTTTACGTTTGAAAAGTGCAGAAGACTGATTTGTCATTCTCGGTCTCGTAGGGAGTCGTCTGAACAGCCCTGATTAATAATTTGGGCCCGATCAGAACTGTCCTACGTTCCAAAAGACACGCTCCATGGTATCAAAGCGCTAAGATTCCGTATCAAAAATGTCTGACTGCCGAAAAGAGCTTTTTGAGCTGACCAAAAACTTGGAAATTCCGTTCATACCATCATTGAAGACCTGCTACGGTGACAGGTCATCATTACCGCACGCTAACCAACAATTGGGCAGTGGATTTTCCACATTTAGAGAGAATTTGCGACAGTCAATACTTCATTCACACGTAAATCAATTTCAGCCCGACCACCGCTAATGAAGACACAATGTGAGTAGAAGTTGGTATTTTTGAATTTTAGGAGCTAAGACATAAACGCATGAAAATAACTATGAATAACAATAAAAATTTTAAAGAACCAATGGAAATAATCCGCAGCGTTATTATCTCAATTTCGACACATGACAATTCTCGTAATAGGTACATTTCGAATTATCACCGTACATGAAGATTCATCGGCTGCTCTTGGTTGTGTAGGGATCTCTTCTGAATCAATATTAAAAACACAATTGCCCTCATGGTCGGATATCTGATACAGCGATGAGTGTGGTCTTTTCTCCCTTCTGATCTACTACTTTTTGTAGCAAATATAGTTTTAGGTTGTTGGCAATTCCTTCCCCACGTAAGAAGAATTGAACAAACAAGCCAAAATGTCACAGTTTTTAACTAAATGTATGTTTTGAAACATGGATTTTTTGAGGTTTTTGGCGATCTAGGCGTTATTATTTTCCACTAAATTTTAATATGAATCTGGTACATTCTACACTCAATGTTTTCCCTCATTTTCTCCATGCTCCTGGTCCGAGGAATAACCAACCCCTGTGAAAGAATTTGCAGTGTTTGTACTGATGGGAAATACGCACTAAACGAAACCGAAGCTCACACGTTTTAAATCAGATACTGGAACAGTACCTTTTCTCATTTGGTTGCTGAATAATGAGGGCTCTCTATAGAGAGCCCTCTAATGTTTGGCCTTTTCACATCTACTCGTCTACCTTCATCGGATCTCTATATTTTTTATCGAGTGTAAAACATATTATAGGTTTTTACGATGAGGTCAACGAACTCAATTATTTCTGTTTTCTAGAGAGTTTTCAAGATGGAAAGTCGTGGAACTAAGATTTAATTGGAGTGCAGGCATTGAAATTAAAATCACTTTGTACTGCCATTGTGTTCGCAATAATCTTGGTAAGGGCCCTTACAGGAAGGTACGCCCTCGTCTGGTTAGGACGAAGAACTCAGACCTGGGCGCGGGTTAATCAAGAAAGAAGGTTCATAGCAGCGGATCGTTAACTTGGCAAATGAGGAAGTCGTTACCGAAGCAACAATCCGGCGTTGATGAAGGTATCGGGGCCGGCCTAGGACTCCCGTTGATGTCCGCCGCAGGCCGGATACCCTCCGGCCAACAATGATGAACCCTCGAACAACAACAATCATCATTATTCGTTTCGGAATGAGCGACGACCAGCCTACACTTGAAAGCGACTCTGTTATCAGTGCCGTATGAAATAGATCACCCCCCTCGCCCGTCAACCTCGTTGAGGAGGTGGTGTTAACTCTGAGCATTAAACGTGATGACTCCACAAGAATTTTCGAGCGAGGCGATGGAAAGGGCTTCCTAGAAAGTTCCCCCGGCAATGGAACTTCGGAGGGATAGACTCTTCAATCACTGGAGGTTAGAGGTTGGAGGCGATTTTTTACATAGGAGTTTTCGCTCGAAGGAGCTCAACACAATCATAATTCATCGGCAAGTTGTTGCAAGCTTCGACTCGCTATATTTCAGGTGATCTGTTAAGTAATTTGTTTCAAATTCTCCCAGAAATCAGGATTTGGTTGCAGACCATCAGTTGATGTAGGTACAACAAACGACCCACGCTAAGGAAAAACGATTCTCAAATTTTGTTATTTGTTTTTATGGGCTCGAACCAGTTTCTGAAATATGTACAGATAGAAGTCTCTTATCAGTCTGTGTCACTCCGTCACTGAAAAATGTCTGAGACTGATGTGCAGAATCCTCAAAAAACCTGTCCGTTTTCAGCAGTTGTTGAAGATGTCGTACTATGAAACCATCTTGCTCAGTTGCTATTCAAAGCCAACATCGGCGTTTGTAGTATTCGAGTTCCTTAATTTCAAGAAGTTATAGAACAAACTGCTGCCACTACAGAGTGGAATAGCAGTAAAATTATTTTACTCAATTTTATTTAATATATTGTTTTATGAATTCATAGACACCAGTAAGAAAATTAAACATGAACGCAGCAAAATTATTCCCAATGTTATTAAATAAAATATTGAGGAGGAAATTGTGTCGCGCCAGTCCAGGCAAAAAAAAAAACAGGTTGATTATTCAAGGAATAACCAACCAAAAGGGTCACTCCACAGGTTGGCACAAGTCAGGGGGGTTAGACGACCACAACCCGCTCTAGCGGGTGACAGTCAAACTAAGATCCTTGGCCACCCCTCACTGTGGGACCCCTTACCGACAAATTTTCCCAAAAGTACTTCCAATTTTCCTTAGCTCCTGTATTGAATTTAAAAATGCTTCTTTTTGCAGGTCGCCTGAAGTACTCAGGAAATTGTCGTAATCTACAGGTCAACTGAGTTTACAATGTACAATTAAGAAACATTTTCACTCGTTTATATATAGACTAGGACAATTTTACAAGTCTTACAAGCACATGGCAGAAAGAATAAGTTTAAATTTTGATATAGGAGTTGAGGAAAATGGAAGTAATTCGAAAGAAACTGTCTGTTGGCCCCATAAAATGTCAATCGGTTCAGCGATCAAATTTTTTGTGAATATGATACCTCGCATGTCTATGTTATCAAAGACCCATTTTTTGCTTATAAGTAAGATGATTTACTTGCCTGTTGTACGTAGATTCAGTAGATTCATATTATAAGTTCACGCAAATTAAAAAAAAAAAAAAAAAGAAGAGTCTATTTGGTTTTATGTGTTCGTAAGCGGCAGTTTGGCTGGGAATTGGCCTACTCGAGCCCAAATGGAGTCCATGCGCAAAATTTCAGTTCTTAAACTTTTTGAAGACCTTTTTCTTTGGTCTCGTCGTTTGAATAACGGTGGTAAGAGTTTAGGATATTCAAATTTTGAAACGTAAAATGTAGAAAATGGAAATGTTCAAAAATTCTTTAATATACCAAAATGGAGGGTAATGCTGGAAATAGCATTGTCTGCAATGCTAATTAATTATGTGGTCCAAGCTGCAGCTGAATTTAAACCGCTCCCATAGAGAGTAGATCTATGTCCAATGTTGAGACGTCAAAAAGAGAAAAAAGTATGAAGGTCGGTTGATAAAAAGTACGCATATTATTGCAATTAATTTCCAACACGAAAGCATATACTGTCATAGACCATTAGTCGATTATTCGAGTTTGTGATTGTGGGTGGAATACGAAATTACCTACCAACCTCTTACAACTGCGCCGTCGTATTTTTTCATTAAAAAAAAAAAAAAAAAAGTTTCGCTTTTATCGAACCACTTGTTTGCGATGTCGCAATCTCGTCCAGCTCGATGACCTCAGAACTCGCTCTACATCGAGGCCTTCCCCCACCTGCCATGAAGACGGTATCCCAAGGATGAACCTGTATCTTGTTTGGGTTGTCGTCCAAACTAGGGTCTCAATGGATAGAAAATTGCTTAATTGCCAGTCTGACTGAAGTACTGCAACATTTAATTAAGGGAAACTTTTCCTTTCGGATTGGTTTTAAATCAAATTATAAAAATTTTCGAGAATAAATATTTTCACTCTCAGACTATCTTTACCCGTTGTTTATCGGAATCATGTACATTTGGACGCTGACAGTTCACCGCATGATGTTGACAAAGAAGTCCTTTTTAGAAGAGGAGTTCCGCTCAAATAATAGGCTAGAAGTCACATATGCATTAACCAATGCTGTACTAAAGAACACGATCTGAAAGCTATTGATGCCTTTTTCAAACTAACAGAATGAAAGGGTTTTTAACTGGGAATATACTAAGTATTTCCCGTGGCAATGAACTAGCAAACTCAGACTGGAAAACCATTAAAGACAGTATCAATATAATTTATGAACTCGTTCCCTCATCATAAACAGGAGTAACAGAGCGACAAGCCATAACAACTAGCTGTCTACCTAGTTGACCCAGACAAATCATTTCTCGTGAGTTCAATGCCTCGTTTGTCTAGACGAAGAAAATCCAAGAATCACCCACTTCTTGCCAGACATCTCATCAAGCATTGCGTTTCCTGACAAGAGTTGTAATAATTTTCGATAATGAGCTTTTCAAAGAACAGTCCGGTGTTCATCCATTGGCCATCTTTCCACGAAGGTCTCGAAAATTGAAGACGCTTTCAAAGTTACGACCACCTTGGGAAACCTTCCTAGCTTCAGCGGTAATTATCATTTAGATAGAACTTACAGGCTCGAGAAGCAAAAATGTAAAAAAATAGTCTGCTGGCGCGAGTTGATTCACCTTGTGGTTTGTTTTCTATGGACAATAACGACAGGGTCAGACGGAGTTTTCATCAACAGTACAAGAAAGTCAGTAACCCCGTAATTTACGAGTCGAGACAGAAAATTGCAGAAAATTAATCGTTATTATCGAGAATAAACTAGCCGAGTAGGGCGAAACGTACGGACAAAAAAGGTAGGTTGTTAGGTACATTAAATAAACCAATCAGCAATCTATTGAGTGGACTCTCAGTAGTGAACAAAGTCCGATCAGTACTAACTTTTTTTGTCTTCCTTGAGAGAACGTGGATCACGGGTGGAGCGAGATAAAGCAATGAACCTTACGATTTCAGACCTTTTACATTGATGCTGCCTTTCAAAACTTCATCGTGCAGTAGTAAATAATTATAACTTGTGAACAGCCCACTCTTCCTTTTGGGGGCTTCGTGGTTAAATTAACGCTGAGGATGGAGAGAGAGAGCTCTTTAACGTTGTTCCGAGACGCACTATCGCTCTGATTGGACTTCACAACATTTTATTTTGTTAAAACGTAAACACTCTGACAACCTCAATGGTAAACATATACTTATTATGTAGTCTTTTTGAAAGAAGCGAGAAGCACAATTTACTCATTTTACTAAAAAGAACGGGAGTCACATCTGAGTACGCTAAAACCCTTAATCAGGTGCTAGTTTGATTTATATTACAATTTGATTTATACAGAGAAAAATTTATTGAGTGGTTAAGCTATTTATTTAAACATTAGAAGAAATTAGGGCCTAGTGGCCGTCCCTCTATTCCCTTTCTTCTCAAACAAGTACGTGAGCATTCCCTTTACTGCATAAATTTAAAATTATCAATCACTATTATTTTTATCACTAATTATTTTTATTGTCTCTTAACATTTCACTGTAATTTTTTTTAAAATGTAAATGTCAAATTACAGTGTTGTTTTTTGATTCATCATGAAATTAGAATATTTTCGAAAGATATTTGAACCAAGATTGAGGTAATTAACCAGAAAAACTTCTTTTGCGTCCCAAAAAACAGTGGCCATTATTTTCCCTGCTGAAAACGCAACTTTCGCTCTTTTGGGGGCTGGCTCCTCCTTTTCCAAATTTACTATTCTTGTTATTCTAACGACATTTGTTTGAATGTATTTCTGAAGGCTGAAGGCTGATAATTTTTCAGTACTTACTTCTGTCAAAGAGTGTTAAATGTTCGTTGAACACAAAAATATCCACCTAACAAGTTTGTTCAAGTGCCAGGAATACGCTAGACTCTGCCTTTGCAAGGATAGATTACAGGTTATCATCGGTATAGCACAGTGCTTGAATCGAGAAACATGCTGATCTTCCATTGAAGGTCATTACAGTTTGACTTTCGACCGATGTCCGATCTATGATTTTTCATCACAAAACCAGCAACGTTCTTTCGACACCACCTCAGGGGAAATACGTTTCGTCAGATGCTGATTTGAAAAGAACACTCAACAGGGAGTTAAGTGTCGATTTTCTGCGTTTGAAATCTGACTCGAAATCTCTTCAAATTTCACGAGTTTGGAAACCTTTTTGACTGTGATAACACCCACGAAAAATCCGTTTCACGTTGAAATCAAATCGTTGGGTTTTGAAAAGGGAATTACCATATCGTAACACGGGGAACCGATTTCGGGACGGTAACTACCGGTTAGGTTCGATCCAGTTAGCTATTTATTTCCCTTCGAATGCCTATATGATCGAATTCAGCGGGTTTTGTGTAGTTACGAGGCAGACGCCGTTCCCCGAACAAGGTGTTGGCTCGACTCAGCAAAAGCCAATGGGGAAGGCTTGTTGAGAGGACAGAAAATAACGCTAGGAGCAGCAGTTTCTTAGCGCGAGGCGTCGTTTTCTATGATTGAGAAGGCGAATTATAGACTAGGTTCAAGACATGCCGAAACGAATAGACGTCTGGAATCTATCTTACTAAGCTAGTTATTGAATCTCGATTTGGGGATAATGGCCAAGAAACTTTAAAAAAGTGTGGTTCATGTTTTTGTAATCGCCAAAACATGTTACACGATTTCAATTTAGCTAAAGGAACTCCAGAAAACTGGTCTTGATAGTCAATAGCTCAGTCAGTTCGTGATTTCATGAAACACGGTTAGCTTATAAACTAGTCCAGAATACAGATTCGTAGTGTTCTCGTTAGTAAACCTCGGAGTTGAAAACCACTTAGCTGAAAAATGCAATAAGTACGTATCCTAACAAAAAGGCGAACTACGTAGGTTCAATTAATTTATTCTCGGTAGATGTACCTACGTGTGAATGTGGAGGCGTGATAGCGTGAATAATTCATAAGCGTTATCGAGTGAAGACATTGAAGCTAAAGATATCGGATCAGAGGCGCATGTACAGGAGAGTACAGAGTTTTACCTTGTTGGAATGATGGAAGCATAAGAAGAAGAAGCAGGATTAGTAACCCTATTATGTGAGGTTAGTGATACCACGCTGCAACATATCTATTTTAGATTTTATTTAAACAACATTATGACTCATCTTAGATCTGAGATTTAAACATTTGTGTAATGATGATTAAAGATTAGAACTAGATACCTACATCTGGTGAATGTTCCTGCCACAACCCATTGGCTGATCCTGCAACTATGTTACTGATGACGAATATAATATCCTTTTAGGATTTGGATACCTGGTTGCCAAAATTATCCCTGATGATGCCAGGCCAGGAATTGGCCATACGTTGGAATAAAGATGGGAGATGAGGTGAGAATGCGACCTTTTTTTAAAAAGATACGAGAAAAATCAAACAAACAGGTTGATTATTTAAGGAGAACCGACTAAAACAGTATCCACCAACTGGAAGATCATGGGAGGTCGACCCAACAGAATTGACAAAGCTTTCTTTGAGAGCTCCAGGTACAATGCGTTGATCACCTACAAGTTGGCACTACTTTTTGGATCTGCCTTCATTTCAGCTAAGTTACAACAAGAAAAAAAATTACAGCTCTCAAGTTTCACTGATCATCTGCGTATTGGATCACCTGGGTCGTTAAGGTGTTGGTCCCTGGGGCCCTCGAGGCTCTTTGAATGAGGATTCGAGGCCCTGGTTTGAATCCAGCACCTCCCTGCGTGAAATTGTCGTCCTGAGGCCAATTGAGTACCGGCAGTGAACATTAATATGTGGTTTTCTGGGTGCTTGGCACATTTGCGTGTCCGCCTTTGTGGTAGCTGGCAATCAACTGGGTGGCCGTTCTCGTATACGACAAAAAGTTGGTTATGAGCCACACAGGTGTGGCCCTTGTTCCAATACAACCCACCCTGTACAGCTTGCTTGCTTACTTCCAAAAACGTTGCCATCCCGCTTCATGATCACGCGTCTTACACCCAGCATTTTTGTCTCAGGCACGTTGGTTGCTTGCAGCTGTTCATCAGAGCAGTTCACTAACGCAGCCAAGCCACTAAAAGTGAATTTGGTTGGTTTTTCCTTGAATAATCAACCTATGTTTTCACACAAAAGGTCAAATGAGTCTCCATGTGCCCGGTCCAAGGAATAACCAACTCCTGTGAGAGAATTTGCAGCATTTTTAACTCAACCTCCTTGCTGCCTCTGCATGCCACTTCACGCATCCTGAATTTGTGAAGCAACATCCAACATTGGGAAAACCTATCATTTTCTGGTCTCCAAATATTGACATTACATGGATGACTCGCCCTTTTGAAGTTGGTACAGGAATGTGTCTACAATCGTGTTGCTGACACCTTTCTTCACAGTTGATGGCACCACAATTTTTAATCCTATGAAATATTTGGGGAGCCAGTATGCCACAACTAAATATGAAACAATATCAACTAGAGGAACTATTTACTTACATTTTTTAGTCGGCAGATTACAAACAAAAAAGTGTTATGGTCAAACAATGTTTGACATTTGCTTACAAATCATGCAAATTACACTAAAATTCGTCAAATGAGGTAAAAGATTAATTACACAGGGGTAGAGGGGGTGTCCACTGCAGTCTTCACTGCAGTGTCCGCCCCCGCACTTAGGCCTAGTGGCCCATTGTGCTAGCCCCTGGGTGGTCACAAAGTAAGCCAGACTACAAAGGCAAACACGCATTGTGATATGCCCCCGGACAACCGTTTTGGGTACTTACTGCCGGTACTATATTGGCCTCACGACGTCGAGTAAACGCCGGGGGTGCTGGATTCGAACCAGCAGCCTCAAAACTGTGACCACAGGAGTCTCGAGCCCTTAGAGACCGACGCCTTAACGACCTTGGCCACCTCGGCCCCAAATGAGGTAAAAGAGACTTGTTGTTTGTTTTATTATGTCGTTATGAGCAAACATCTAAGATTTCTACTTGAGAAAAATAATCTTTGAAAAAAAAAATTCCAATATGTCTGTCAGCATTACTATGTATCTTTGTCTCAAGTGTGTATACCCAGTAGTTGTAGACGTTTCTTCATCCCTTCTCTTCGTTCACCTAAATATTGTGTCTTGATTATGCTCAACATTGTAGACAAGGACTTTCTAACTCAGAGCGACCATCATTGGGACGTGGGACTTAATTTGGCTTTGCATTGTCTCGAGGAAACATTTGAAATCGTCTTCGACCCTCCCAAGGGCACACACCGCAAGCGTCCGTCGATCGAAAGCTATCGTAATAAAAAGGCACCCAAGGAGGCCCATCATTAGCATTGTGAAGTGTCGCCCTAGATTCTGCAACTCCTTTTCTTCACTTCCAAAGACACTGTCTGCCCGCCCGCTGCTCTCTTGCGGACCCTTTGCGATTCTCCTTCGGATCTCTATGGGGTGTGAGCTGCTTTTCAAAACCTCTTTTTACCAAGAGAGCTGTTGGCACTGACGAAAAAGCCTTCTAAATCGTGATTACCTATGTTATAAAATTATAGAATAATCTCATTTGTACGTATCTATATCCACCCAAGTTAACGAGACGAGCAAGGTTTAGTTTTTACCCGACCTGGCAAACATCGCCTGCGATAATCGAAAGTGTTCAAATAGCCTGGCTTTTGAATCTTGCTCCTTCCTAAGGAGCAGCCAGCGCAATCGAGAGGAAAATAAGTGAGCAGGATATCAAGTGCTTGCGAAATGAATTCCGTCTCGAGGCTCAGAAGAGTGTTGATCCCAGTGTTATTGACGTTACAAACGTGACATGTAGACAACAGATCCTGAATTGTTACGCAGAAAATCAGTTCACTTTCCGCGCCGAACTTTATCGACAAGGCACAAACAACGTGCTCCCGGTGCGGAATCGAGGTCAACGTGATTCTCATGACGCCCTGATCTTACACACGTTCGTCGTTTCTGAATATCAGTTGAACCTCTCGAGGATCATTGAGTTTATTCTTCAACTGTTATCGCTCGGTGCAAAATGATGTCTGGAAGTCCTTGAGCGTCCTTCACGACCTGACTCACGACCTGGCGAGGTGCACGACTGTATGCAAGGCGTCTTTTGAGGCCAGGCCAGCCGTAACGAAGTCTGAATAGGTGGGCACATCTTAAGTCGCTTTTGTTTTTAATTTGATTAATCAAAGAAGAACAAGAATGAACTAGGCATCTCATGTCTGTAACACTGTAATCATCTGTGCACTGTAATCAGCGCTCCATTTCTGTTTGGCCTTCAGCTGCTTCCAATTCCTTTTCAGGGTATGGAGAAAATGGGAGAAATAGATACCCATGGGGTAGATAGATAAATGCTCATCATGGACCATACTCACATCCGGTGGGCGCCAATCAACATATGTTTTCATGCAAAAAGTCAATCACTACGATTCGGCCCAAAATTTTTTTCTGGACGTTTCAAGGAGTCTAGATCAAAATTAGTATAAATTATTCAACAAATCTGAAACTTTGGTCAGGGGACCGTTCATGGCTCTAGTTGGTCATCGAAACTATTCAACCCATCGGACCAAATATGGGTGGGGTAGGGGTCAAAATGTGAATTTCAAAAAATGGATTTTTAAGATTTTTTGCAATCTAGGTGTGTGGGGTATCATTTCCCACTGAATTCTGGACGCTGAATCCAATGAAAAGGGTCCCAGAACGATTGGCACCCACTGGAATAGGTTATGGGTCAATATGGCTATCTATTACCGTGTTTTCTAGATTTTTGGTACCTAGGAGAGTGGGTTATCATTATGCATGGCGTGGAGGGTTTTTGCTTACCTAATAGGTATTTTGGAAACAGGCAAGTTATCTGGGACCGGTTATGATTTGTGGTACATGTTCTTCCTCCAGCCGAATTCCAGCTCATTCATTTCTGCTTCAGCTTTTGACATTTGACTCCTCCCAAAAACATCAATGTCACAGTGACAAAATGAGGAATTCCTTTAATATACGATAATGCAAGCGAGATGATTAGATGGCTTGAAAAGCATGATCGATATTGAGTAATTATTATTTAAGTGATCTCCAGGTTCGCTCTCCTTAAAAGTTGTGTTCCACCACAAAAATGCACCGAAGTGAAGAGACTTATCAGAATAAATAAATGGCAAATGAGCCATTGGGAGGAAAAGTTGTTTAGACCGTCATTTTTCGATTTTGAGTTCGACCGTTCATTGTATTCCTCAAGTCGTTATTCATTCAGAGAAGTTTTTTACCTCAAGTTTCGTCCCTTATCCGACAGAAAGCTTTCAGCACTCAAGGAAAATCCATGCACCTGAAGGGAGAGTGCTATAACTCAAAATTAAAGATCTTGGGTCTCTGTTCATCCCCGTGGTTCTCATTCTTTTCTTATCTCTTTTTTTTTATCAGTATTTTCGATTGTGTACTTTACGCTCGTCCGCTTGTAAATATTTTGAGCTTTTGTGAGGATTTTGAGGACCATTTCTTTAGATGAAGTGCTATGTTATGAAAACATGAACGAAAGTTTCGCTGTTCCTGCGCGAAAAGGAAAAAAGCGTGTACTCGATAAAAGAAACTAAATGAAAACAATTTAGGAATACAGGAAAAGAATACGTCACAGGTAAAGGGAAAACTGTCACATCAAAAATGTTCGTGAGTAAAGACCGCGACTGTGTGATGCAGTGCCAATTCAAAGTCAGAGAGGATGACAGAAAATCCTTGAACAATGCTTTTTTCCACTTACCAGTTCAATTTTTTTACTGAGAAATTTATGTATGAAGTTTGGAAACAAGGGTGTGTCAAACGTATGACAAGAAAAGTGGTTCAAGTAATTGAGACAGACGCAACGCTAAGCGGAAACGTCGTATGACGGGTTCATGTTCCAATTAAAAATGGATGCTGATGTGTATTTTGGATAATTCTTCTGTAATTTGAATCACAAACACCATCTGGTTCAGAACAGAGCAAAACTGAGCCATGAGCTGCTGTTATAATTTTTTTCCACCTCAAATGCAAAACATTAATTACCCCAAAGTAGTCCTAAATGCGTTAGCGGCTCAAATCTGCGAATGAAAATTTCACCTGGATGAGGTTTGTGAGGCCTCAGTTCAAGAGGGCCACCGCCAATCTGTCGGCGGATCGGGCGGCAGATTCCACTTCCTAGTTACCTCTGTCATACTCTGACCCAGGTGATGCAGTCTGGGCAAGCCGGTGAAGGACGAGCGTGGTTTCTGTTGCACCGCCGGCAGTAAAACGTCGTGAGGTAATGCCAAGCTCAGAGCGATATTATTTATGAGTTCCACGGGGCACAATCACAAACACAGCCAATCACGAAATGAGTAGGTCACCTGCTGAAAGTATCGGCCGAATAATACCCGACGTTACTTTGAGCGTCGTCAAAGAGCTGAGGTTCGCTGACAGGTTGATGATGTATAGATATGGGCATTTCATTTCGAAAAATGATAATATATGCATATGAGGGAAAGCTAATTAACAAAATAGTTTCACTCTGGTCCCATCCTTTCCACCCTCTTAGCGGCATCATTCAGAAGATTGATCGTTCGCGGTGTACTCAGCATGATGAATTCAAAATGAATGCCTTCTTAATGGATTGTGTTTTCAATCAAAGGCTTCCTCGGTGGCCCTAAAAGTCGCCTTGGTCGGGTATCATGAAATATGCGGGCGGATGGGGCTAATGTTGTTGAAGGAGAGTTTAATGTGATAGCATGAAGTGCATCAGGCAACGCAGAATTTTATTAACTGAACATGGGAGAATTCGTAGAAGAATCTTCACGGCCCCCTGAGATATCAGATGATGCACAAGCTGTGTCATGTTCTACTCCTGAGTTGGATCAGTTTCCACACAAGAAACACGAAAACCAATTGAAAGTTTTGGATCCTCCAAATATGATATAGAGATGGCCATCGATAGTCGATAGTATCAAAATTTCGATGTTTTCCTCCGATATGTCAACATTTTTCCATCGATGAGGCAAAGGCCGATATTATTGGGAATCAATAGTTCCTGACTAATATTTTTTCTGTTATTTCAGCCTTTTTTTTTTTTTTTTTTTTTTTTTTTTTTTTTTTTTTTTTTACCGATATATAGGCTTTATTTGATACGATGATTCATCAATTAATAGCGATCGTAAGTTCCATTTTTTTGGAATATCGATATCCTATCCATAGATACATCCATCAGATATCAAGTAGTGGTTTTGGCTGCGGTCAAGGCAATTGAAGAAGACGAAGAAGAAGAAGGAGAGTGGTAGTGGTCTGTCAGTTGTTCAGACTATTTTCAATTTGATCCATAATGAACATCTTCCTAATATATACTGGCTCAACATGGCACTAGCTGCTCCAGAACTGAGCCAAGTGGCTTTGAAGCAGCTTTTTTTTGGCTTTGTGGCTTCAGTTCTGTGGCAACGTTTGTTCTTGCAGAATGGTTGTTTTCAGTAACAGGGCCAACGTTGACTTGAAAAAGGAACATGCTGTGCTGACGAAGTTATTATTTTTACAGGCGGTACCCAAGAATTTGTGCTTTCAAAGTGCAGTAAAAATTGAAAATAATTCGAGAATAGAAATATGTAATAAAGTAGGTAAGTTGCAAATTTAAAATCGTGTTTTTTTCCATTTTCCCACTTTCTATAGAAAAGTTTGTATGTTTCAGTATTATCTATGCTTCCTATACACAGTATTTTCCAATTTAAAATCAGAATTAAGATTCTTTGAAGGTCTAGGAACGCAACAGAGAATGGTATTTATTAATCTTTGTAGCCAATGTTTTCCTAAAACTATTGATATTTCTTGATCAATGCTATTAATGGTGCCTACTATCGGCAATTAACCTACGATATGTTACGTTGGCATCAATATTCTGCAACCAATACCATCAATATATCGATATATTATGTATCAATGGCCTTCCCTATTATGATGGGGATGTTGCCCACGGGCTGAAGCTCCAATTGGGTTTCAAGCAATCGCAGTATGAACTGAAGGAATCTTCATGCCTTACATCCTCCCACATTTGGCTTTGGTTTCGTTAGCTCTTGACAGTAATTACCAATGTTCCCCGTCTTGTATTGAGATTTTAAAAAGATGACTAATTTGAACGTTTAGAGGGACAAGGTACTGCCTAGTAGACTTCGTGGTAAACCGTCTGACTTCATTAGTTCCAGCCCATGAAAGCATTTTTATCTTCAAAGGATCGCTGCAAAGGCACTCGTGAGCGCAAATCCAGGACGCAGGAAAAATACTTCTTTACCGACGTAGCTCCAACTCTCGCCTACCCCAACGAAAGGGTATCCGGCTAGATAACTAATAATGAAATATTTATGACGGAACCCACCTGAAGCTTCGCGTAAAAGGTCGGAAACAGTTCTGTCCCGTGCCTCAAAGATCGCATCGGCTTTGTCGTCTTAGCCGTATCCTTCTTGGAGGTGAAACCCCGCAGATGAGCGGGCGTGACAGGATGTCCTTCCGCAACTTATCCTTTTAAATACGCGAGCCTCTCCTTTTCTATACGCAAGGAAATGAAAGAAATTCGATAAAAGGAAATGCCCGAGGAAAGAACGAATTGATAGGAGGGGACGTGGGTGAAAGAAATTGGGTCATGCGCTTCCTTTGAGGGATCCTTTTACATGTTTACTTGTGTTACGTACTCTATTAAATAAGGTCGGTTCTTATTCAAACTGGATATTTGCATTTCGACAGATGAAATTATGAATCGATGAACGGTGAGAATAGAAAGTAAGATAAATGTAAATTTGAACTATAAATCAAAATTGATAAAAGGTTGTGATCTTCGACGCTCAAAACAGATTTTGTTGGCACTCGTAGCGAATTTCGGATCAGTTTGTGGTTTTCGAATGTGGCAATTGGTTTAGCTCTATTCGTTTTCATTCTTTATTATTTAACATTTGCAAGAGGCTGCCTGCGATCTCTTCTCGGACTCTCTGCAAGCTTACAGGGCGCGAGCTGTTGAAGTCCTCTCTGCCAAATGATTCTTAATGCTAAATGTTTGCTATCCTGGCAGGTGTTGTACCCAGCCATTTTACCATTGTTTTCATTTAATTTATATTTATATTCTTGTTAATTGGACCTTGGGTCCGTGCTATGAATAAATAAATAAACATTTAAAGGGAAATTATAGTTTTAGCCGGTGAAATCATTTTTATACATTTAATGTGAAAAGCATTGTTCTCCAGGCTACCAAGCACACTAGTCTACAATCGAACGAATCCTCTTCTAGTGTTGCTCATCCCTCAGTGCACGAAATCAAAGTATCCCGTGCGCACCGGTTAATGTAAACCTACTCATTACGTCAAAAAGCAAAGGCCCTCTCGAGTAGACGCCCCTGAGGCTGCTGCCGTGCGGGGTTATGGTAATTGGTTTATATGGTAATGTCCTCTTGTAAATAAGTTGAGATGAGATCGTTCCCCTTTTCGGAAACGTTATCAGTTTGAGCTGCTTAAATGGTTAACGCTGCTCCAGGAGCGTAGCGTGACTCTGGAATGATGGGGCTCTGGGGATCCAAAAACTTGGGCAAATCCCGTAGCATATCAGCATAATACAAAACAAGTTCATGAATTTCATTACCACCAAAACTTAACCAAATTGTAAAGGATTGCTAATTCATGGTTATCGGACAGTAGGAAAGAAATGAGGCGTTTGAGGAGAAAATCTGCCAAAAAATTATGGAATGAGATGAAAATAATTGTGGAATGTAAACAATTGGAATACAAAATCTTCAATTGAATGCAAAAGCTTTCGACTATTATGATACCTGACAAGCTTCACATTTTGGGGAAATATTTGACGTGGTTATAATGGTTTAGTTTGTTCACCACAACTATTTATGTGCGAGTAAAATGTTCACTTTAAGCCAAACCACTTTATCGTCGAGGGTAACTCTTAACTTTCCCTTGAAATGCCAAAGTTATGAAATAGTTTGATCCATCACGCGAAAAAAGTACAAACATCAACCAAATTGAACGTTTTCACGTACGGAAACGAAAGTACATTCGTTTTCCTGGCGGAGGAGGACGTTAATCTGGGGTGTAGAAAAAGGCTCAATTCAAAGGGTTGATTCCAAGTTAACGCCCACGAATTGAATCGAGCACGCAATATGTAAATGGTATTTCGAACATCTGCCGTCGGTCACGATCGAATTTCAGGGAAAAGGGGGCGGTTTCGAAAGACGTTAGAGCGATACTTGAACATTTAGATAATTGAGTCAGGATATCTCCTACAGTGACCGGGAGGACCTAAGGGGGTTGATCGGTTCAACGTTTTCCGTGAACCAATTTATGAGTATTCTATTCGCCTAGCATACGATTACTAAACAATTAAACAAACAAAGAAAAATTAAATTACGATTCAGGTTTACAAATTAGAAAACACCATTGGTCTTCATCATATTACTATTATTTTCGAAAACCGGATTTTTTGAAAAGATTTTTGGTAATCTAGGCATGTAGGGTATCATTTTTTACTAAATTTTGGATGCTGAATTGATTTGAATGGGTCCGGGGCTCTCCACACCCACTGTTATCCCCATTTTTCCCATGTTCGAGAAGAGAGGGGTATAGGGTATCGTATTTCAATAAATTTTGGGCGCTGAATCGATTGGAACGAGTCTCCACGCTCCCGATCCGAGGAACAACCAACCCCTGTAAATAAAATGCATTTTTTCTCCCAAGTGATTTAGAACTATGTTCCAGATTACTTCGGCAAAGCAATTCTACGAGCATCTCTACTCTCTGGTAATATTTCTCTGGCTCTACCACTGGGTGTTCATCTTCTTCCAGAATCGAACATCAGAGCAACGAGCATATTTATTAATAATGTGAGCCTAACAGATTAGATGGAGTCGTATTCGGCGTAATGCATTCCCAAAAGGAGTACTTCACTCCTATCGAGCATGTTTTAAATGGAGAAAGGTTGTTATTAAGCTGAATCTAGAAAACCTCAAACAATTACCGTGCTGACTCAGCAAACCGATGTCCGATGTCCAACGTTCAAACTGCAAATGAGATTTTTCAAGCTCGACCCGCAAATCAAGTGTAGTTGCCCCCAAGCAGCCGACGTCGAGAGATCAAAATGGATATGAAGTGACTCTGGTAACGGTGTCCCTCCGTATAAATCAACTTTTCGATTGGGATACATCAAGGTTGAAGCCCTTGAACGAAATCGTTCAGCAGAAAAGCCTCTCAATTACGACCGTTCGAGACAACTAGGGAGAAAGCATCTTCAACGGAACCTGTCTGAAGGGGCCTTCGTTATAAATTCCTTCCGCAAATTGCGATTTCGTTATTCTCATTCGCTCTCTTTTTAAAATCGAGTACAAAATCGTGATTTCGATCAACAGATTTCGTTTTTTCCACCTCAAGAAAATCTGCTCATTATACAATTACAATTACAGTAACTGGTCACAATTTGTTAGCCAAAGCAATTCAATCGATTCAGTTTGAGGCTTTCTCTCAGAATTTCTATCTTCAGGCAAGACGTAAGTTTACATCTGTTTGCAGTGCGTCCAACCAATAACATACGTCGGTTGCCCCATGAGTCTATCAATGAATTACCCAGATCATGAATTGGCAAGATCAAAATGTGCAAATTTCAGTACATCATCCGTCGTCCACGCCATTTTTGGTATTCGAAAATTTTTAATAAATCAGACATTTTGGTCAGAGACTCGTATTTGGCTTTACTTGGTCTTCGACACATTTCAGCCCGATTGAACCAAATTTGGGTAGGTAAGGGTAAAAAAATGTGTTTTTCAAAAAATATGTTTTCGACATTATTGGCGATCTGGGCGTGTGGGGTATAATTTTCAACTAAATTTTGGACGCTAAATACATTAAAATGGGTCGCAGACCAATCGGAGGGGGGTTTTGGTCGAAATGGGTACCTATCTACCTATTTCGAGTGTGGGTTTTCGAGATTTCTGGTACCCAGGAGTGTGGGGTATCATTTTCCACTAAATGATGGACGCTGAATCTATTGGAATGAGTCCGGGACACTCCACACCACTGTTTTCCCCTGTTTTCTCCATGTTCTTGGTCCAAGGAATAACCAACCCCTGTGAAAGAATAGGCAGCGTATTACTTATGTGACCTATGGTATTGGGAAGATTATAATTTTAACCCACATACGACTTGATACCTAAACCGAATCTGCAAAACTATATAAATTTGGAACTTGGGAAATCAACACCACCAGCTACACCCACACTCTCAGAACCTACTAAGGGTTCAAGGAGGATTCCTTAGGATCGGGACGGAGTAGCTCGTATAAAAGGTCCTGGACCGGCTCCCTATACATCATTCGGTGGCCCGCGAAAAAACCTTCCGAGATCGTTTGATTTACACTCACTCCCACTAATTTACTCGAATGGGCTCCGATAACACGGTGATAATGGTCTTTCGAAAAGACGGATTATGTCTGTGTCGGGTCGAGAGGAGGGAGTCGCGAAAGCGGTGCATCGCCAGTAAATCAGGGCTTGTAAAGTGTTCTGAATGTTCTGCCCGGCTGCGAAATGCGTTCGAACCCAGTGATTCATTTCCCATATAACGTTTTCCGTTTTATTTCACTCGAGCACCTCCGATACCGATGCATGAGGAAGATCATTCATCCCTAACGATGAAAGATGTGGCTTCTTTAGTTGAATGGACCAACCAGCGGGGGATTTATGGTCGTGGCGATTCATGGAGGTTTCAACAGAACTACTCCGTTAATATACCTGAATAGTTTGATGTCGTGGGTACCTATAATCTAGTTAAAAACCATATAGGGTAATAATATTCAGTGATACGATTGAGAAGATGGTTGGCTCATATACTTTGACATGTGATGGATGTTTCAATTTTCTGGCAGAACATGCACAGAATACCCACGAGGAGTAATTAAGATCCAATGAGAGTTCGTATAATACGATATGGCATTGATACAATTCAGTATGCAAAGTAGATAGAAAACTAAATTTACTTTTTAAAAAAAAGCTGCAAATTTATTCTGTTATTATTTTAGGAGTTGGTTATCCCTCAGACAAGCAGGACTAATTTCAATTGAAATCATTGTCCAACATTTAGTGGAAATGGAACACGCTTATGTTCAAGAAATCTCGATAACACGCTTTCTAAATTGGCAAATAGATATCTATTTGACCTGTAACCTCTTCCGATGGGTGCCAATAGTTCTGGAACCCGTCCCATTGGATTAATAATGAACAAAATTCTAATATCTCGCGAAAAAACGAAATAATCCACCCTACCATTTTTAATATTTTCTGAATAGTCAACCTACGTTTTCATGCAAGAGACGTTTCAGCATGCTTAGATAAAACCAAAATGTCCGTCCACCGTACGCCGTATATTATAAAAACGCTGCAAATTCTTACACAGGGGTTGGTTATTCCTCGGACCAGGCGCATGGCAACTGATTTAAAAATATGGGGGAAATGGGGAAAACGGTGGGTGCGGCGGGTTCCAGACCCATTCCAATCGATTCAGTGTCCATGATTTAGTGGAAATTGATACCCCACACGCCCAGGTACCAGAAATCTCATAAACACATATTCAAAATGAGTAATATATATACCCTATTTGACCCATAACTTCTTCCAGTTGGTGCCAATTGTCCTGGGACCCACTTCATTGGATTCAGCGTCCAAGATTTAGCGGAAAATTATACCCCATACGCCTAGGTTCCAGAAATCTCAAAAACACATATTCGAAATGGGTAGTATATACCCAATTTGACCCATAACTTCTTCCAGTGGGTGCCTATCGTTCTGGGGCCTATTTCATTGGATTCAGCATCCAAAATTTAGTGGAAAATGATACCAAACTCGCCTAGATCGCCCAAAATCTCGAAAATCCATTTTTCAAAAAACACATTTTGACCCCTACCCCGCTCAAATTTGGTCCGATCGGGCTGAAAAGTTTGGAGGACCGTCCTAGGCCGGTATCAGACCCCTGACCCAAATTTCAGATTTTTAGAAAATTTTCTACTACCAAAAACAGCGTGGACGGCAGACGGCGGACGGTGTATGGCGGACGGCGGACGGCGTACGGCGGACGGACATTGACCTTTTTTGATCTAGACACTTTGAAACGTCCAGAAAAAAATGTTGAGCCGAATCGGAGAGGTTGACCTTTTGCATGAAACATAGGTTGATTATTTAAGGAATAACCAACCAAAATTTGAAATTTCGGTCAGAGACTTACCTGTTTCCGGCTTCAGTTGGTACTCGAAACTTTTTAGCCCAATCGGCCCAAATTTTGGTAGGGTATGGGTACACATGATAGAGATTTTTTTTTAACTCGATTTGAGGGAATTTTGCTGAAATGGGAGATTTTTTTAGTTCGACCTGGAATCTGGAAGAGTCAATTTGGAAGAAATTCTCCACGCAAAAACACGGGAGGATTCTATCGAACAAAAAGACGAAGAGTTTAGAGAGTCGTTGGAGTTGAGGTGACATATTATTCAGGTCGGAGGCGGTTGTGGGTGTCGTCTGATTAGCCGACGACAATGACTGGGTGGGGCCCATTGGGTCCTCGTGGGCTCTCGGGGTCTGCGATAGAAACATTCCGTCGACTCCCACTCGACAGAAGATCACGGCACGAAGGGGGGGGGGGGGGTGCCTCGAGTTTTGAACGGAGGTGGTGCACACAGGTAATTAGCTCGCCACGTGCTCGGAACGGCCCCCGAGTCACGATTTTACTTCTGGGCACCACATCGTGGTCCGATCCTCTCGCCATATCCACCGTAGCTGTGCACGTCCGGTGTCGAATTAATACGTCTACGTGAATCATGAGCTCGACCGAACACGAGCTACATGTTAAGAACTATAAAACAACAAAATCAAAATTGGGAAATTTGAACAGCAATCAAAACATCCCAACCGAAGGCTCATACTCCTTATTCCTCACGCAAGAAGTCCTCTTCAAGTTCTATCAAATTCAACAGCTGTCCCATCTGGAGAATTCAGAACATCTCAGATTTACAAAAACACGGGTTCAATTTGAGGGTGTGATTTCCCAAATCAGAGTGAGCTCGAAAAGTAAACAAACGAGGCAGTAAGAATACGACGTGTATTCATATCAGGTTCCTGCACGATCACAATGAACTTGACAGGTTGTACTGATCAGCATAACGTTTTTTAACGACTCAGGAGCTACAACCAAATAACATCTACGAGTGGGTGATTTTTCTCTCGCCGTATCAACGTTGATTTCATTCAACTTCTCTCGATAAATCACTAGTGACTTCAAGGTTGTTTATAGTGGGCCCCTTAGGGGTAGTTAGGGGTGTGTTTCTAACATTAAAGTCTTCCACAAACGCGTAAATCCTCGTTTCTTGTTAAGAAATACCGACCAGGTGAGTATTTCCGTCGCACCGTCCCCGCCGAAAATTTATTTCGAAAAGCGGTTTTTGGTTGGGAGTTAGAAGCGGTTTCTCGTAGATAGCTCAACGCTGAGGAGATTTATATTGGGGAGTTAGCATCTTTTAAAAACGTACGACCCAAGAAGGGCCCTTTGTGATCTTTAGTTGAGAGGAAAGAAACCATTTCCGTATACCAGTGAAACACTACGATTTTTGTTTTCGCGAACTTTTAACGATTTGGTTTTTGACTTGAAAGGTTTTGCACGTTATGGAGGACCATTTTTAGCCGAACACTACTCTCCTACCCAAAAGTATATTTTACGACTACAACAATTCAACAAAAATATACACATTTCTCTTTCGAAATGTCTGATCACAAGAAAAATCTTTTCAGCGGAATATTATGATTTGTTTAAAGGCGTAAAGTCGATAAATTTCAGGAATTTTTTATTTATCGGGAACAGAATTTAATTACAGCCTAGGTGATTTCAGCGAAGAAGATGGCGTGCTATCTGTGAGACGGAAGCAATATGATACCAAGACTATTGACGATACATCACAGTGCGTTCAAAAGGGGCAAACCTGGAGCTTTTTGGTAATGAGCAATATTAGCTGTAGCTGCTGCTTAGCGATCAAGCGGCGTTGCTGACTCTGGGACAGACGTAAACAGTTAAACAGTTTGGGAATCCCAGTGCCCATGAAAGATTTAGAATCGCAATTAACTCTCCAGCACTCTCGTTGGGTCACCGTGACCCGAGCCTTCCTATTTCCTTCGATATTCAATTCCTCTGGAATTTGGAACTTATACCTCCTCCTTCCCACCTTTCTTTATTCTCTCATAAGCGTGCCCCAGACATTTTAGTACAGTTTTTGATGTTACAGAGTTCACCAGAAAGCATAAATAGATGTTTTGACCCAGTTTGGAGTAACTTTTTTTTCTACCTCAGTTGACCCGACGCGAGTGAACACGTTCCGCAAAATGGGCGACTTTTTCGTCACTGACAAAGAATCAGTGTAAGATTGACGACAATAGAAAGCTAATTCTCCCTGCTAAATGAAGACGAAATCGTTCTAGATATCGATTACAACGAGATGCTAAAGAGATGTGATCACAATTCCGAAAGCTATCTGCTTTTGTATATTATGAGAAAAAGATAGTTCAGACGAGAATGAAAGTTCATCAGATGAAGAATATGAGAATGGGACGCCTGCATCTCACTTTATCACCAAAATCAAACGATCAGGTGGTTTAAGGACCTCCATCCGACTTCATGATTCAAATGGGGAAATTTGATTTCCCATTTTCCTGGGTTTTGACTGGGTTTCAGGGATTCATTCTGGACGTATTCCCTTGATGTGATCAAATTTGGATCTGTTGGAGGTCAGGCTTCTAACTAATTTGTAGTACACTAATTTCTAGCCCCACAAATTGTATGACAATTAAAGTTACTCAAGATATGCTCTTTCGTGATTTTTGAGACTACAGAGACGTTATTTATGGTTGCCAATTTCAGAAAATAAATAATATTTTTTTTATGAAGTTGATCTTTTGTAAATGAAAGATTCCCCATCAGCGCATGACTCAATCTTCCAGTTTATATCAGTTATATACAGCTTGGAAATAGAATTTAAGTTGGTACAGACAAATAGGACTCAACGCGAGTGCTCGTGGGTATGAATGGAGCGCGAGTTCAATAGGGTTAAACAATCTGAATCTACCTACCATCAATTTCGGTTATGGTATTTATGAGTAGAAGATAAAAAACGCTGCAAATTCTTACACACGGGTTGGTTATTCCTCGAATGGGGGAAACAGTGGGTGTGGCGGGTCCCAGACCCATTCCAATCGATTCAGGGTCCAAAATTTAGTGGAAAATGATACCCCACACGCCCAGGTACCAGGAATCCTGACACATAAAAAATGGGTGGATACATACCCATTTTGACCCATAACTTTTTCCGGTGGGTGCCAATCGTTCTGGGACACACATCATTGAATTCAGCGTCCAAAATTTAGTGGAAAATGACACCCTACTCGCCTAGGTAGCAGAAATCCCGAAAACACATATTCAAGATGGGTGTATCTATGGGGCACTACGACACTAATTTACTAATATAATATTGAGAAAATGTAGGTAATTTAGAAGGCTATAATAATTGTATTAAATTGAATTGAATGATACGAATAAAAAGCTCGGACAGTAAAAAGAATTGTAGGCAACTGCTCAAAATTGGTTGCTAAGTTTAACAGCTGGTTATAAACAACAGGATATGACGATGTGTTTTGTTTGTCTATTCGGCTGAAGTCACCCACATGGGTAATAAATACCCAATTTGACCCATTACTTCTTCCAGTGGGTGCCAATTGTTCTGGGACCCATTTTATTGGATTCAGCGTCCAAAATTTAGTGGAAAATGACACCCCACTCGCCTAAATCACCCAAAATCTCGAAAATCCATTTTTCAAAAAACACATTTTGACCCCTACCCCCTCCAAATTTGGTCCGATCGGGCTGAAAAGTTTCGAGGACCCATCTCGGCTGGGAACAGACCCCTGACCCAAATTTCAGATTTTTAGAACATTTTCTACTACCAAAAACGGCGTGGACAATGGACGGCGTACGGCGGACGGCGTACGGCGTACGGCGTACGGCGGACGGCGGACGGCGGACGGCGGACGGACATTGACCTTTTTTGATCAGGACATCATGAAACGTCCAGAAAAAAATTTTGAGCCGAATCGGAGAGGTTGACCATTATCATGAAAACATAGGTTGATTATTCAAGGAATAACCAACCAAAAGTAGTTGAGGTTGTAATAAAAAAGGTGGATTTTGAATCTAAAAAACAACGCGTACATAATCAACTTTTTTTTTTTTTTGACAAACAACGATAATTGTTATTTATTGTCTCCTGCCTAAATATATTCAAAAGAGCGAAACTTTTACCGTACCAAATTTTCCAAACTGGAGAATATTCATATATTCATTCGATTCGGGAAACGAAAGAGTGATTCAACAGTTCATACAACAAGACAATTGATGATAGATGATTTGAATAAACACAAAACTGGCCGTGAGGACAGCCCGCTCGGCCACAAATAATATAATAAAGTCCCCAAGTAAATAATGTCCTAAATTCAGCGTCAGGCATCTTGAGGAGCACAGCGTCGCGGTTAAACCAGCCCGCAAGGAGAACCGTCCTTGGACACCTGCTGTGGTCGCCAGTGAAAGGTCAAGCCCGGCCAATAAACAAGGCTGGCGACAACCTGACGTCACGGGCGTGGGTGTCCTCCTCATCGTCGTCTCCCACACTGACTTTTCCCGCAATCAATTCCGAATCTTTTTCGCTTATTTTTATTTTCTTGTTATTATCGTCTTTATGTGGTGGTCCTCTGACGAAATGAGCGGCCGTTTGTTGAATCGCTCCGAGTATCAGTGCAAGCTTCCAATGATGCGGTGCCAAATGTTTTCTCGGTTGTCGCAGAATTACAACTCATAAATATTGGGACGTTGTAAGGGGCTGTTCGTTGAGAGGTTCGATAACACGCACACATTAGCGTTTAAATCTCAGCAAACTCATGGGGTCATGATCCGACGAATTTTATTGGATGTTCAATTTTTTCTCTTGTTTTTATGTTCCACCGCCATTTCTTGCCAGAAAAGAAATTCGAGAATAGGTTTTTAAAAATATAACATGAGTTTTGGTTGGTTATTCCTCATGCTAATGAATAATGAATAATCAAAATCATGTTTTCATGCAAAAAGTCAATCTCTCCGATTCGGCCAAACATTTTCTTCTGGACGGTTCAAGGTGTCTAGATCAAAATTGGTAAATGTCCGTCCGCCATCCACGCCGATTTTGGTAGTAGTCAATTTTCTAAAAATCTGAAATTTTGTTCAGGGGTCCGTTCATGGCTCTAGTTGGTCCTCGAAACTTTTCAGCCTGGCCTGACCAAATTAGGGAGGGATAGGGGTCATAATGTGGATTTTGAAAAATGGATTTTTTGAAATTTTTGGCAATTTAGACGAATGGGGTATTATTTTCCACTAAATTTTGGACGCTGAATCCAATAAAGTTGGTCCCAGAAAGATCGGTGCCCTCTGGATGAGGTTATGGGTCAAATGGGTACCTATTTACCCATTTTGCATGCGTGTTTTCGAGATTTCTAGTACCCAGGAGTGTGGGGTATCATTTTCCACTAAATTATGGACCCTGAATCAATTAGAATTGGTCCCACCACACCCACTGTTTCCCCTATTTTTCCCATATGGAAGAAAAAATGAGTCTCCATGCGCCTGTTCTGAGGAATAACCAACCCATGTGAATTAATTCGCAGCGTTTTTATTGTTCAAATGTGTATTGAGCCATAAATATGGGTTTGAATAATCGATCAATGAACAATGTGTACTTTATGTGGGAGCCGGAATTCCAATTTGATGAGTTGTTTTCTCTAAATAGACCAAAATAACGGGAGTAAGGTACAATTACTTCCAGAGTAATCTTTCAAGCGTTTTGTGGTGAACGCGTTCCCAGCAATTTATTTCCCCGTGTTGTGATTTTCGTATACAAAAAGAAGTCTCATAAAATATTTAGGGGAATGGGTTTTTAGAAGAACTCTTACTGTCTTTGAGCGTTCGACTTGAGGTAGAAGAAACGGATCTTCGGACTTTCAGGTGGGAATGACTCGAGGCGACGAGTCCCGACTGTGATTCAGCTTCTTTAGCTTTAACGACCAGTAATGATAGCTGCGAGGGAGTTAACAGGACTAAAGGCAACCCAATCAACGGGTAAAACACCCAACTGCAGCTCAACGTACCCTACTCACTCGTAGGTACCAATGATTCATTTTGTGACCTCTATTTGTTGAAGTTTCTAGTGGGAGAACAGGAGTTATTCCCTTCGGGGTTTCGTTCCTAAGAACAGAGGAAAAAAGGGCTCCGTAGGGTCCAAAAACTCACGGGATGCGATGCCTTCAATCCAATTTTAAAAAAATATAAACTTGCACACCTACGTTATCATTTCAACTGAGGGCAGGGACTTTACGGTAGCATTTTAGCTGCGTTCATAAGGAATATGCAATCGATGAATGACAGATCCAACTGGGCTCGTTCTCCAGCCACCGATGTTTCAAGGTATATTTTTTGTCATAAATATCGTTTTTGATGTCTTTATGCTGATGAGACCCACGTAGTTAGGAGTGGGCACTTTATCTTACCTCAAAACTAATTTTCATGGCCTAAATTTCATTATGATGCCTTTTTCAGCTGATCTCTTAAAAGGGCCTTTTGCAGGACCCGATTCCCGATCCCTTGCCTGTACATCTTGCCTTTGAATCGATTGTCACTGCAACACCGTACGAGTAAGATAATAATGAAAAGAAAAAAATATATAAATAAATTCTCCTCTGCTTTCGACTCCCCCCATTTGATTAAAATACACGCTGGTTGGTTATTCCTCGGACCCGGCGCATGGAGACTCATTTCTTCAACATGGGGGAAAGGGGGGAACAGTGGATGTGGCGGGTCCCAGACCCATTCCAATCGATTCAGGATCTTTTTGGAACTGGAATTGAAGGATGTCGCGGGTGGGGGATAATGTCCCTAAAAAGCTGGGGATGCGTCATAGTATGTACCTTGCCCTATAGACCAGTCCCGTACGAAGGCGCAGGTAAGTATCATCACAAAACGACGAAATGAAAAAGGATTACCTTCAATAGCTGTCAGGGTAGGCAAAAGATCTGCGTCGACTCGATCGGAAATTAATTGGCGGTACCGCGACGACACTACGGCGAAAACCATTAGATCGCGAACGGAAATCACGGAATACCGAGTTCTAATAGATGATTAAACGTTCTGTAACTCAGCTGACTACACAAACGTAAGCGTGTAAACGGTTAACCGATAAGAACTGAAGAAGCGACGACGATGCCAGAATTACCTGGCCGAGAACGGAGCATAGAGAAGATATGCGGCGGCGTTCCCGATACATTGAGAAGGGATTAGCTTTCGTAGTACCACTTACCTCTAAATTTCTAACGCTGAATTCATTGTGATGGATACCGGCCTGATCGGTGCCCTCTGGAGGTGGGTATGGGTCAAGATGGGTACCTTCCCACATATCTTGAATGAGTTTTCGGGATTCACGGGTACCTATGGACCTGGGGCATGAGAAAATGTGTAAGAGTATACTCATTCAACTCACTTTTGAGGTATGTATGTAGGTACCCATACCCACTCGGTCCGGGACTCATCACAATGGATTCAGCGTCAAAAACCGGTGGTAGGAAATTCAGTCAAAATTCAGTAGAAAGTTAGTGGTGGAAAACTAATCCTTCATGATGCTTCATGCTCATCTCTTCTCTATGCTCTGTTCTCGGCTCTGTTATCTCGCGTCGTCATTGCTTCTCCTGTACTTGTCGGTTAACGCGTAGGTAGTCAGCTGGGTCACCGAACGTTTCATTCTTTATTGAAACTCAGTATTCCGTATTCTCCGTTCGCGATCGAATAGTCATCGCCGTAGTGTGTTGTCGCTGTACCGCCAATTAATTTCCGATCGAGTCGTCGCAGATCTTTTGCCTACCCTGACAGCTATTGAAGGTAATCCTTTTTCATTTCGTCGTTTTGTGATAGGGGCACTTCACATTCACCAATTTTCCCCATGCTTCTGGTCCAGGAATAACCAACCTCTGTGATTTTGATCTAGACACCTTGAAACGTCGAAAAAATGTTTGATCCGAATCGGAGAGGTTGACCTTTTGCATGAAAACATAGGTTGATTATTCAAGAAATAACCAACCAAAACGAGTTGATCCGTAACAGCCAATGCTCTGTAGATCAACAGTACGTCCTCCCGCAACATTCTTGAGGTCGATGCGACAAAAACCATTGGATCCTGATAAGGAAGCCGAAATTCGGAGAGTACTTCAGGTTCGAGCGGGAAAGTCCAGTCAAATCGAATTATGGGCCCTCGATCTGCGGTTCGGACCTACTTGGAAGTTTGCGGTTCAACTTTTTGCCTTCCTATACATAAATGTACGTGGAGGCACTCGTATGAAAGTTGAGTTTTTTCTGTGTTCAGTCAGGGGGTGTGTAAAGACAGGTTTGAAATGGGAAACGGTTGCGTAATTGAATCAGAAGGAATGTATGTCGTTATTTGTACATTAAACTATTTTGAACAATAACTTTTGTTATCAAAACAACTGAAGTTCTAATCAGTACGCACCTCGCGCAACTGCGCAACCGTGCGTCTGTGGCACTAACTTTCTCATTTTAAATGGGAACCCCAATTTTTTACTGCAGATTTGAATTCTACCCTGAATTTCATAAAAATTTGATCCATCGACCATTTTTTTTTTTAATTGCGCGCAAACCGTTCAGCCAACACGCAATGTTGCGCAACCTCAAAATGTCAACTAATGGATGATATTAAACTCTAAGATTTTATAAGTTTGTAGTTTTTTGTTTTTCAACCTGGGGACAAGAATAAAACCTACAAACTAATGAAATTTTATGTGCAAACACACGCGCTATGAGAGATGATTTTTTCCCGCGAAATAATTCTCCCTTCTACTAATACTCCCACGATTTATGGAAGGGATAGGAGGGGGTACATCATGGGGGACACCCGGTATTCGTTTTTGTTTCACGTGGGATTCATAAGAACTAGAACATTGATTGTTGTTTTTTGTCGAGTTTCCGTACTTGTAAGGCAGTTTGAAAACCTGCAGAATACAGCATGGTCGAAAGTGTAGAAAAGCGATCGGCTTATAAGGTTATCACATCTAACCACCTATTGATACTCGTACTAACACCCATGGGGGCGCTCGCTGCATGTTTCCTGGCAGTTCGCGGGACCGGAGAAAGGCGTTGGTGTGAGCATGTAGGCCCAGTCGAAAGGAATGCCTCGCGTACGTTTCGTGTCGTACTTGTAAGCAGATGTGTAGTACAAGTCCTTTCTCTCGGTTGGCGACTTTATCTCGAGGCGATGAATACCATTCGGGTTCGTCTAACGCGGAAGCGATTTAATCAAACGACGAACTCTACGTAAAAGAAAAACTTCGTTGGGCGTCTTAATGCCAAAGTGCCACTTGAAAATAAATAATCGTACCTGTTACTAGGAAGTTTTGCTGACGGGCCAGTAGCATTTTCCGTGCGAATGAGTGGAAATTACACCTGCGAATGAAAACATAGGTGTGAGACAATTCAGTGAGGAACCAGAGGTTGATATGCGTCTACACAAATTATTAGACAAACTCAAGGGGTCAGTTATGCAGCTCGTTCACAACAAAAAGTACAACATTCAAAGTAGATCGCATAGGTAATACATAAGACCTTAATTACATACATGGTTGTCTGCTCCAACTTTCAGAGATGTCACAGTTCCGTCAATATCGAACATATGCTTCCGAATGACGTGAGTCGCGTAGGATAGGAAGCGTGTCAGACCGGATCGCTGGTATTCAATTAAAAATGCACGGCGCGACGCCCAAGGCAGAAAATCTTATTAATTACCAAAGGATGTGTGTAGAGGGCGCGTGTGGGCCAGAATTTATCATTTGAATTTCATAGGCTGGAGCCAGCAGGCGTAGGCGTGATGTTGGTGGTTACAGGCCACATAAAGTCCTGAATTGACTTCTAAACCCACTTCCACGACCTGGTAATGCAGCAATAAATTAACAATAATTTCTTCAGTTTGATATCAAAATCCTCATTGGGCAATGAATTGCAAAACTTGGGTTTGGATGAGTACGTAGCACAATATTCATAAGATGTGAAGTGTTTCGGGAGGGAAAGCGATCACTGTCGACGTAGTCGAAAGGAAAATACAGAAAATATACGAAAGGATGTCTTTTGTGAGTCTGAGAAAGGTAATATGGACTCGGCTGGTGGAGGGTAAGCAAATGCGGTTGTATTATCATACGAAAAATATACCGGACCTTCCGAATCGGGTCCAGTGCTCCAGGAAAACCGAGATGTTTTCTTGAGGTTCGGATTATACGAATTAAATCGGCTTCTTCTCAACGCATTCGGAACGAGACCTGCGGGGGCGGGAACGATGAATACTGAATTGAACTTTGTGGAACCCCAGCACACAGTGTTGGGTTGCTATCTATTCATTGAGTAACTTTTCAGCCCTGTTTACGCCCTAAGTCCTTCATGCATCGCTGATGTTGCGTTTATACAATCACTGCGTTTGTTTTAAGGTGGAATGTGTGGATTATTAATCGCGAAGATCGCTTTAGTGAACATGCCTTCGATACAGGTGATATAGGTGGCAGAATCGTGCCGTGCGCGAACAGGATGCGTCCCATGTAATGTGAAGGATTGAGGTAGGGCAACAGACACTTGGTAAGGGCAACTTCTGTATTGGGTGCGTGAGACATAAGCTTTCTATAAAGTAAAGTAAAGTAAACAAGGACTTTCACCTTGGATTTTCGTCCGACTACCTTGGTCAGGTGTCGCGGACGTCGTCAGCCGTCCTCCAAAGAGGATCAGATAAGCTTTCTATGTAAGCTGACGTAGACTAGAAGCATCTGTTCGAGACGATGTGCAGACAAGCAGCTTGCATATTGTAATATGATGTCCAGAGGTGGATATCCTCTCAAATCCTCCCACGTGAGTGCGATTTTCCACACGGATGGGTGTTCTTAATTCGATCTTCCCAGCGTTTGGTTCGAGGAAGTGCCAAAATATTCAAGAGACGCGACGAGGGGAAATAGAGCAAAAAAGTCCAATTAGTGGTGGATTTTCAGCTAACACCGGATCACCGGGCAAGGACAAGATCATTCCAAACCCACATCCTTCACGATTGTCATTTTATACCTTCTGACTCTAGCCGTAGGTGGACGAGAGGGGGGTAGTACTGACTGGGGGTGGACGGGCCACGGGGTCCACTCCTACGCACACCCACACCTCTTGAGGACAATGAGCGGTGCTATATTTGGGGACCCCCAGCGACACAGGCGTCAGTGCGGGGGTGAGTCGACTCTCAAGACAAGCAGTTCTTCAGAAATGTTCTAATGATACTAATTAACGTGCCTTCGATCGGATATAATGTGTTATTATCTCCTGCTAAAATGCAACGGCTTACAGTATACGGCATACCGGAAAGGTTGGCCCCTTTGAAAGCATAGGTTTATTCAAGGAATAATTCACCAAAAGGGATGAGACAGCCATTACATTGGCCACTTTATTGAAAATTTTCGGATCAAAATGTGTTTTCTTTTTCCCGACAACAATAACCTTGAGGTATCTTTTATGGTTGGAGTCAATATTAGGTTTCGCAAATTGGACTTGTAGCAGTTTCCTCGAAATCATCTCGTCTCTTTGGATCAAAAGGGAGGAAAAACCGCGGGCGCTATTAATTAGAGTAACGGGTCAACCACGCAAGAGGGGTTGCGGAAAAGAGCTTAATGAATACGAATGGAAATGGAAGCGGCCAGTAATACAAGAGCCTTTAGGAGTCCTCTGCTCCCGTAAATCAGATCGGGAAGGTTTAGCTCTATTGGTGAAGTACGACGTATACCTTTGTCCACGAGGAAATTCTAACACGCGAAAAGGTCTTTACGTAGGTCCCATTTATGATCGTTATCTTCCTTTCAATGTTGTCCTGATAAAACAGGTTACACTTATACATAATACCCTCTCTGTGAATACATACATCGATAATGAACTGCTCTACCGACTTGAGCAAAGCTATTTGGTATTAGACGATGTATGGTCCATTGGGAAGTAAACCATGGTGAGCGCTAATGCGACATACTATTCAAAATGGAGCTAGCGTTTACAAGGCCACCCATATGATGCCCGAGGCCTCAAGATGACGTTAGCAATGAGGAGTTGAAAAGGGCTATCTGAGGGTCGCCCGTTGCTGGCCACCTAAAGTCGCTGTTGGAATGCATAACCTTCCTGAAACGTAACCAAACCGTGCCGAAAAGGCCGAACTCGTCCTTCTTGTTAGCTCATTCCAATCCAGATTCGATTTGTCTTCACTTCCATATCTTTCGAGCTCTTTTCTTTTTGTCTGAGTGTACTTATACCATTTATGCCACGCAATATACCTCCATAATGTAACTTTTATTTATTTATTTTTTATTTTTTTTTTTCCTTACTCCACGGAGGCCCTCACGGGTCTATTGTGGGTGGAAGGTGCCCCCATGGGCTCCTTCCTTTACCCTAGGCCAGCCCTGCACCGCTGCCTAGGGTCCTGGACTCGTCCAGCCCAGTAGTCGCCAGGCTCTAAGTTGGCGTGGTAGTCGCTGCGGCTCACAATGGCTCGTCTAGCCTCTGATCCCTAGCCCCAGGACCCCCGCACTGGGTGGTCACAAAGCAAGCTAGCCTACACAGGCAAACACGCATGTTGTGATATGCCCCCGGACAACCATTTTGGATACTTACTGCCGGTACTATTTTGGCCTCACGACGTCGAGTAAACGCCGGGGGGTGCTGGATTCGAACCAGCAGCCTCGAAACTCTGACCACAGGAATCTCGAGCCCTTAGAGACCGACGCCTTAACAGGCTCGGCCACCTCGGCCCCCAACTTTTATTTATTATGAAATATACCTTTTCTCCATCCCAATCTTTCTTTTCTCTATCTCTATATCGACTTTTTCCCATTCTGCAACACCAGCCTTGGACAATTTGATGTACTTTTGAACTGCCTCCGTCGAAAAAGGCGGGTCATTGCAATGAGAATTACCTAAAATACTTAGCGATAGGTTTGTGGCAATGTAAAGAAAACTTACTTCTGGCACTTGACGTCACTTTTAACATTATAGCTAATGTTTCTCCCGAGTACGGGTACTTTCTCGTTAGCATCAGTCGTGGCTCGCCCTACACTAACGTTACTGGCTTCTCTCAGGTAATGTCACCCGTTCGTTGTAAAAACTCTTAAAGAGCGCGCAATATTTACTCAGACTCACCGTATTATCATTACATCACTCAAATATATGACCTCTGCAGTTGGAAAATTCAATTTGTGCTGCTATCAAATTGAACGCGCATCTTCTACGTTTTTGGACGCCGCTCGGGGGAACAGGGAAAATTCGAAAAACGTCCCAAGAACGAAGGTTTCTATTTCTGAGATCACTTTAGTGTAAACAATAAAGCAGCCAATTTTTTTTAATAAAATTGAAATTGGAAATGCAAGCGAACCCTGGTGGCCTGGAGCCTGTAGGGGCAAGTGCAAATTTTATACGATTCAATCGAGACGACGAAGGGTTTAAAGGGCGAACCAGTCATGAGAAGTCAGATCTTTCGTCGGTGGGTAAAATGATTGACTTTTACCATTGAAGTTGTGAGACTCGTGTAGTTGTTGGCTTATTTCGAATTGTTCGGACCCTCAAGTGAAACTCCGTCCAATTTCTCACACTCCTCATTCAAAAGGTGGTCGTCATTGATACCGTCGGAATGACCGCCCACGTATCTCGCGCTCTCTTTGTCAAAACTTCCGTCACTCGGCTCGGGCCTCGTCAGAACCTCGCCAAAAATCATTTATTCACTACGACCGACGAGCCCGCGAAACTGAATACGTGCGCGTTCGAGAGACAAGATGGTAATCTATGTAAGACCGGGAGAAGGTGATCGATATCGACAAGGCGATACTCCACTTTGTACCGGGTTAACGAGTCCACGTAACCAGAGGAGACGTTTATTTCGCGGAGTGATCTGCCAACTCGTCACATATAATTAGATGTGGGCCAGACGATCGGCATATAACTCCCACTCAGGTCGCGAGTTCTTTCGACGCATTACGAACGTATGCGACGTTCATTGTGGGCTGATCTCTCGGATTTCGCCCTGATAACAATAGAGTTCTCAATCAACTCCGATAGCGGCCGAGTGTAATTCAAATTCCGCGCGTTTTGGCATTCAGATACCCCGTCGACGGTACTTTGTTCGCCCAAATATCAGTGGGCCAACGCACAACCGATGACTATATTTCTTCCTGGGACACCGATTCAATTCTGCTTACATACCTCGCAATAATTGTGAAGTTATGTCACGTCACCGCGCCCTCGCCCATTGTGAGAGCTCTGCTGTTATACTACTAACCTCTGCCACCTTATTCGAACGATTTTACCTCCGTTGCTATGCAATATTTTCTATTCACGCCTTACTAGCGAGTCCCAAGAAGTATGGACATATTCTTTTATCAACAATTACATCATAAGAAAACGTACTAATCATGCAGACTTATTTAGATTTACTTGTCATATTAACTTATAGAAATATTCAAAGTAACTATTTTCATGCATGTTCTATTTACGTATAGGAATAGGTGAAGTATCGTATTCCTTTATAAGTTGGAAACTGAATCCATTGGAATGAGTCTGGGGCACACTCTAATGAACCCTTGAGAAATAATTTTCAGCGGTTTTGGGTAATGTAAATTCTACCATCACCTTTATGCCAATTAGTAGGAAAAACAGGTTCAGCACAGTTCGTCGGTCCCTGTGACAAGCCAGACTTGATAATTCAAAACTATTTACATCGTGAATATTCCGTCAAAAAGGGATGGGAGGGAAACGGGAAGGGGTATCATTTTGATTATGCACTTGGGCCGTCCAAAGTGAATTATTTAATCACTTTGGAGATTTTTATATTGTTTGATACGTAATTGTGTGCTCTATTTTGTTATCCAAAGGGTGAAAATTGAATGGAGTTCCCCTAAAATAATATTAGGGAGTTTTTAATGGTTTTCCAACGGTGAAAATACGTATTCATTCATTCAACCGAGAAAAGCGGTAGCTCAAAGACCTACGGCTTCTGTTTGTTGGAATAGTCACTTTCAACGTCATGAAGGTAGTATTGCTTTCTTCCTTTGACTCGGCCCTGAATATTTCTGAACTCAAAATACTGTACCGTTGTTCTGTTTTGTAAAGAGCGCCAAAAGCTTCAAACACAAGACCGTAGGATCTCTTCGGCCCTACATTACTACAGAGAAGAGTAGAGTATTCGCGTACGACTGAAAAAAACTGTAGCAATCTTACTACCGTTGAACGATCCAAACAAATTTGTAGCTTGCAAAAACTCTCTAATTGCAGTCATTACAACGGAGAAAAACAGTTGCTTAAATAAAACTGTTTTAATGCCAATAAACCCAATGGGGACCACATCCATCGAAAGCAGAACCAAATTTAGAATCAAATGCATGTAAAAACATGCGAAAAGGTAAAGAAATGAACGTAAGGGTGGAAAACTCTGAAACCCATTTTCTCAAAACAAAGATTTCTTAATTTTCTTTATTCCGCGGCTTGTTTCCTAGAACCCAGGTAATCCCACACACACTAATTTCACTTGTAAATCGGGACCAATAGTATTACGTTTTAGCACCTAAAAAACCCCGCAGACCCTGTCTTTTTTTCCTTTCCCAAAAATACCTATAAACACCAAATTGTCCACAGCTACAGACTGCGTTTTAATTTGGATTCGACCTGCGGTTCTTAGACCATGAGGCCGTAATCTTTCCTACTACCAAACGGCACAGGAAGACGTTCTCAAATAAAAACAATCGACAAACCGTCATACGTCCAACATATCTCGAGTCAGGGCCAAGAGCTTCGGAACCATAACATTGTCGATTATATTACGAGGCAGTGAAATCCGATGATGGAGCGAAGCCAAAACAGGAGAGGAGCTCATAAAGTGTTTGACACATTGCCACCGATAGACTCCCCGTCAAACTTTCACGAGCATTACCTGACCGAGCTCCTGATGTAGGTAATTATTTAAGAAACTCCCAACTTGAAAAAAAAAAATCCTTTCAGCGGAAGGTTTCTCATGAATTTTTATAACCTTCTCGGCCAGATACATTCAATCTCGCACTCATTAAATGGTGATCAACAGTTGCGCAATGGATAGGTATCGTCGACGTAGATTAGCCCAGGTGTTCCGGGACCGCAGCACGAACGGACATTTCAGCCTATAATTAAAGGATTCGGATGTAAAAATCTCTCACTTTTTATTGTATAAAAGCCGATTGAGAGTTTTACTAGCGAACGTAATGTTCCGATCGTCCTTGCTCAAGAGTTCTCAGATGTTTCCCGACATCGTGGCTCGAGTCCAAGGTACGCGTAGAATCTTTGGTGATTCCTTCCTTCAACGCTGATCTCACGGTTAAGGCCACCGTCTTCGAGATTCATGGTTACTGATCAGTATATTGAGGAGGAGCTAGATCGATAATATCTACAACTGGGTCGTTGAGTATCGAAGGTTGCTCAGGGCAGAACTCAAGCAATTTGATCTACGACAAACTACGCGTGGGTTTTGTATTTTATCTTCAGAGCGGACCGGTATTTCACAAGATGACCCCATTCCCACAACCGCGTTTTAGGCAAATAGAGGATTTCTTCCTCACAAAGTTAAAAAAAAAGTTTGTTAGGTGTGGGAGTTCAGGCGGCTCTCTCAGAGCTGTCGAATTCCGCCCATAAAACACCTAAAACTGTGATTTAAACCCGCCTCGGAACTCACCGGGGTTTCTCGTTTACGTTATTTTTATTTATATTAGTTGGCTACTCGTAACTTTTTCGAAGAAAAGAAAAAAGCGAGAACTTTCTAAATCATTGGCACCTATGTCGATGACTTCCGACTGAATTAACTTTTCACGTATTTGTGAAGGAGCATAAGTCACAATGATCAAGAGTAAGAGAAGCACGTACGAAAACGAGACAATATCCCGAATATTTTGCTATCGTAGGACCTTTTGATGAAAGGTGAAACCTCCAAGACCCCTCCAGCGTGCTGTTGTTTCGTGCATGCAACAATTTGCCTTGCAGCGTTTGGAGCAATCAGAAATTTAAAGAGTACAGGGAAAAAAGCGAGAGTCAGATATTTTTGAAGCGGAGAAAATTGAATTTTAATTTTAAAAAGTAGGTTGATTATTCAGGAATAACCAACCAAAACGCAGTAGCACATACAAAATGGAGGTATATTATGAGAGTAATGCTAAAATTGCAAGGTTTAATAATAGGTAGGCAGCTTATCAAATTAACTTCTAATGCCAAAAAAAAATAATAATAATATAACGGCGATTATGTAGGTAACTCCCATCCTTTACATGAAAAGAGGTAAGTCAGCTGAAATAGAAAGATAAAACCATGAGTGCCTCAAATTGTATTTATTTCCTAATGATCATTGTTGTATACAATTTTATTCATGTATCAAATGTTTTTAGAAAATGTTATTTAGAAATTATTATTACTACAATATTTTAACCATAATGGAGACAGTTATAAATAAATAGACATTATATTTTTATTATTCTTATTCCTTCATTTTATTGTTATTTCAATTTATTATTATTATTTCATTTATTCATTTATTTCGTTTCAAAGGAACTTTTTGGCATAAGCAGTTACTTTAGAAATGACCCAGGATATTTTGAGGAATATACAACCGCAGAAAACGAACAAAAATGACTGATAAACTAGTGATACCGGTACAAGGTACAAATTACTTCAATCAGAGGGCCATTTGTACGGAAACCGACTTACGTCCTTCTTTCCCTGGCCCATCTAATGTTATTATTCACCTGTACCACAAAAGCAACCGTTGAGCTTGACTTAACGCATTTTTTCCCCTGTTTCGCCTCAAGAAATGTTCTTTTTGTCATTTTGAATCGAATGACTGACTAACTTAGCGCTATTTTTCAAAAAAAAAAATAACGTAACCTACTTTTATCCCTGTACTCTTCATTTGATGAGAGGTTTGAAGGAAACTTTTGGTACGAACATCTTGAAGATTTTACTTGTCATCAAAACTTGACGTCAGGCACTGGACTACTCATCAAATGGCCTATTTTCACCATTATTACGCTTATGTTGAAAACTCATCGTCAAAGGAGTCGTACTTTTTTGGCCCTTCTTATTGATTCTTCTCCAAAACTTGATGGTTTTCAATAGCAAAGTGTTATCGTCAAATTCTCCAAAGGTCTCGACCCTTTCAAGAAATAACCGATGACAAAACGGTATCGGATGCACCTGTTTAGCGGGACATTAAATAGAAGCCTCTGCTTCAGTTGGCAGCAGGTTGACCTTTTGCGGAGGTGCTCTGGAATGGGTGAATTTAAATCAAGTAATCCGAGATTAAAGACACTGCTCACTGGACGGAGATGGAGGATGAGGTTGCATTAGTCTCGGCAGGGTTATGAGTAATGCTGAGAGAAGACCGTTGACAGGGGGCTACCTTGTACGAGCTCCTAGGTCCTGTTTTTATTTCTCGTACCATTTCCATCTTGAGGGGTTGCGCTTGGTCGTTGATCTGTGGTGGGAAAGTTTAGTAAGGCCGACATCTCGAACCCAAATGAAATGTTAGTGAAATTTCTGCCGTCTACCAAAATTACTGCGCTATAGTCTTCGTTGAAAATAGAAACGCCTTCAGCCGCGGCTTCTGTGACTGGATAAAAGGCGCTCAGCAGCGGATTAGCCAATGATCGGGGCTCAGGTCCAACCTCATCGGAAATCAATTGGTTCACTTTTTATGCACGTAATCGCGCGCCAGGCCACCGTCGAACCACCCAAATTCCTCATCTTTGGATCTAACTTGTTATTACTCGAAGGTGTTTGCGTTAATCGCCCCAACAGGCTCCTTGGACTCAATCAAACCCAACACTTTTGAAGTGAAAATGTGGGACCCCGAATTTGAATTTCATGGGCGCCCCCCGCGTCCAATTACGTAGAATAATTGGCGTAAAATGGCGTTCGATGAATAAGAACGACCTTTTCTTGCCCTGGGGGCCCCGTTGCTCAAGAGTTGGCAGTGACTGTGGTCTCCGAACTATGATGATTTACTGCCCACTTTGCCTGCGTCATTTCTCCACCTGCGCCTGGGTGATAACTCCGTCCTGCCTGCAGAGTTTTTCTTGAACGGGATTTCTTTTGGGTTTTATGGAGTCATTTCGCTCGATCATCTCGTCTCTCTCTGCAACTCTATTTAGGCCGGTGAAATTGACAGGCTCACGTTTTTCGCGTGGGACAGACTCAACGCAATTATCCGTTGTCTTGAGTTACGGCGATGCCTCTAAAGGCTGACCTCAAGGCAGACAATGTAGTTCTGAGTTATACGACAGCCCACTAATAGAAAATGGTGTCGGGCCCCAGTGGGGGTGGATGACTCGTTTTTTTATGGTCATCCCAAAGGTGGCACGGATGAGAATCATTGAAAATTGTCAGCCAAAAATGTAACAATCTGTTGAATATCTACTCTCTCAACCTTGCCCTTGCATTTATCCTTTTTTTCCGTCAGGGCGAGCCCTTTCTTTTTTGCTCCCTTCTTCACATCATTGTTTCCACTCAGTAACCCAACAAGTGTGCCATAGAAGTACCATTTTACCTACAGTAGCCCCCTGATAATTAACATAGAAGGAAGCAGGTGCCAGCACGCGCAGGTGCCTCAGGCACAGATTAACCGAATTTGAATATATAATGCATCTTTGTCTATCAGGACGACCTGTCCTACATTTAATCAAGGAGCACCTCGACATACCTACCATGGGCAAGTGGGTACCCTTTCATTATTTTGAGTTACACTATCAAAATATAGGGGGAAAATTGACTTATAATGAAGTAGATACGATGGAAAAAAAGTTGATTTTCTTCTGATAATATTTTGATCATTTTTACCGATCACACGTCAGTCCAATTCCTCCTCAAACCCACTTATTTTGCCCAACTTGAAGAGATTTCAGCTGCAGAGTTAGCCTCTTGTGGATTGGGAATCGGACATTCGACCCCACAATATACGTAGAATACCAATTGTCCTAACATCATCAAATCGATTCATCTGAATTAATCCCATAAATATCTTTATACTCTATATTTGCTCCAGTTACCATTATCTGATTTGACCCCGGTTTTAAACTTGAAAGAATTCTCGTGGAATCTGGAGGTTCTTGAACGTGCGAAAAATGTCCTGTGAAGTTGTGATCACAAACCCAAATCGGTCTCCTTAAATTTAACATCAGGTTAAATAGTAACGAAAATACGATCAGGTGTATAAAGACAAATAGAAAATCACTTTTCGGAAAAGGACAGGGGAGATATGACAGGTTTTCTGGGTTTTTGATCAAGAAAGGGAACGCTCTAGACAAGAGTGGAATTCAGTGTCATAACAACATTGTTGTCGACAGTAAAACAATCCAATCATAGCGAAGAACACTAAAACAAAATCAGTCGAAATCACTCTTGAGTAGTGGTTTTAATACGTTTTTTCCCTCTCATCACTATACTCCTTTGTCATTAGATGCAAATGGGAGGAGTCCGAGCTCAATTGAGGAGATGAGAAGGTAAATTAGAGGGCACTCCAAGTAATTTGACGTGGGTTTGTTTTATTTGGGAAAATAATGATCAGAGTTTGATATCGAGAAGAAGTCACAGGTAATGTGGCGTTTCTTGTGAATATTGAAATTGTCGCCGCGCAAAATATACGAATACCGCTGAAGCGAATCACTGACACGAAAGAAATTTCTCCAGTCTTTTTACGAGCGTTTACATAATTTTTTATTCTAAGTCACGGCTCGTCGCTTGAAACATCGGTAGATAATGGAAAGGAAAGTTGGCGACAGTCACAAAATTATAATACAAAAAGTGCCCCCCTCCTAAAATCGATCAAATAGTAAGCAAATACAAAAAATTTAAGAAATATAACTTAAAGAAAGCACATCGAGCACAGTGCGGCGCGCGTCCGCTTTCGCAGGTAAGATTTTGGACCCTCAGCACATTTGTGGGGGTCATCTACACTTCATCATCCAATTTCAGCACAAAATGGCCCACCTTTCTATTTCAATCACATGCGTAGGAAGGCTGATCTCCATTACTTGTCTCATTTTGTTGTGTTCCTTGATGTCTTCGGGAATATAGGCTGGCTTTAATTTATTAATTAGGTGTTCTTATTTGATGTTCCAAAAATTATCCGACCATGAAGTTACACATGGTCGGTTAGGTTGTCAGAACTCATCACACAACACTTCTGTTCACAATAATGCACTCGCTCGGATGTTTTCCTATTTGTGATGAGTCGTTCTGGCGAAGTATGAGGACTTTATTACCTATACCTGCACCTTTTGTTAATTTGAATGTTAAAACATCAACGAAAATTATACAAATTTGCTACCTTTTGGCCTACAAATAATATTTTCCTGCGCTTTGCAGTCACTATTTTGGTCTCTACGCGAGTAACATGGGCAGACATCAGAGGTTCGGCAATCCCTTTATTAATTTTAAAGCAAGTTAAGAAGATACATAAACAAATAAGGCATTCCGAGAGTCCTAAGTGCAACGTATAGGTGCCCTTCTTTTGTCGTACCCACATTGAAAACCTGGTCCCACGATTGATTATTATTGGTTATTGAATTATTAGGGTTCGATGGCATTGTTTTACTCCGGTTGCATTAATTTACCTACGAAAAAGCCGCGAAAAACGCTCCATTCTTTCAAAACCAAACAGGCGCCGTCGTCAGTAAGTAGTTGTTTGTTATAGTCGCTTCTATTCTCACGAGATTGGATTCCTCCCGCTACCATCTCAGCACCTAGTTGAACTTGACCCGGTTGTTCTGTTCTGTAAAAGCGAGTGGCTTCAAGTCCTTTTTGATTAACCTATTTTGGACCTTGTTCGGCCGTTGGAGAAAAACTACTTGGATCGAGGTCAGTCCGAAACACAGGAGGAAAAAATAGTCGTTCAAGTAGAGCTTATCCATTACCTTTTTACGGAAAACCGAAAAATGCGCTTTTAAAAGAGGAAGGAATTTATGTCGTAAATGCTTCGGTAGCAAAAATAAAGTAGATCATCGCGTGGATTTTTTGTCCGCTGAATCCCGATTGAACTACAAAATGAATGAAAGGCAGCACTTTTGTTATTTTTCGGGAATCTGGGCGGGGCAGTGTGCGAGGGAGAACCCGTTAATTGGAGCACCCGCTATTATCGTAAAACCTCTTTTTGGATGACATAACGAAAGAGAGAGAAAAAAAACCGCCTGATGGGTCAAAACCTCGAGCGCCTCCACACGAACCCCCGAAACTTATAAATTACGACCCGCACTCACGTCTGCCTAATAATACGTAAAGAGGTTCGAAGCCTTTCGGTTCATTCAGTGAAAAAAAGGTTGCTTTCTTCCCTTTCCCAGATCCCCCTCCCCTCAAAGGTCAGTTTGAACCCAAGTCGGTTAGAGCGGCAATAAAATTATAAAGCCTCGTTTAGATTTCGTTTCGATGTCTCTCGCCATTTCCCCCAACCTTTCACACCTTTTGGTCCGTCGTAAACGCATCTCGTATCAAAGATGAATCTAAATAAATGTAGGAATAGAACTGCGATTTGAGATAATGGACTGCTACGCTAATTGCTCATTTCCTTATATTGGCCTAGGCGAATAATAACTCTTTCTAAATCCAATTTTGATGATTAGCAACTCGTTCATTTTCACATGGGAAGAGGGATAATACAATTTGATGATAGCAATCACATTTTATCGCATGTTGCAACGAATTGCTGCCACAGAAGAGTAAAAGCCCTTATTATTTTGCTTTTTGTCTTGCTCTCGTTAACTGTATTTCTCTGGGTGAATAAATTGAAGTGGGTAGGATCTGTAGAGATGCGCACCTTTTGTCGCTTGATGGGGTGTGTTGTAGGAGCGTACTTCCAGACAACACTATTTAAAATCTCTCCCACGATTCTTCAGGGTTTCAGGCGCCCATCCCTTGCATGCACAACCCTTAGGACATTGATGGCTCTTGAAATCATTTTAGTTCCATTCAAATTATTACTGATATGTATAATGAACCTTCAAGATTTGAAAGCGACCTCGCTGACTAGCACAGCAACTAGTGGTACGGGGGAACGGACATTTCACTTGGTTGATTGGTTGCGTCGTTGGAGTTCGTCGCCCAGCCCCTGCCTATTGATGATATTTTATGAATTTCAAATCTAGACATTGTTATCCACCCCTTGGATCAAGATCAAGGCCTTTTAGAATTAACAACTTTGCGCAAACGGGAAAAACGAAATTTAAGGCTCGTTCTTAAAACTCGTCAACCTATGTTTTCATGCAAAAGGTCGACCTCTCCGATTCGGCCCAAAATTTTTTTCTGGACGTTTCAAAGTGTCTAGATCAAGAATCAAATGTCCGTCCGCCGTCAGCTCCGTTTTTGGTTGTAGAAAATTTTCTAGAAATCTGAAATTTGGGTCAGGGGTCTGTTCCCGGCTCTAGTTGGGCGGGGTAGGAGTCAACATTTGTATTTCGAAAAATGGATTTTCGAGGTTTTTGGTGATCTAGGCGTGTGGGGTATCATTTCACTAAATTTTGGACGTTGAATCCAATGAAATGGGTCTCGAAACGATTGGCACCCTCTGGAGTAGGTCATGGGTCAAAATGGGTACCTACGTATTTACCCATACGTGTTTTCGAGGTCTTTAGTACCAAGGCGTGTGGGTTATCATTTTCCACTGAATTCTGGACGTTGAATCGTTTGGAATAGGTTCGGGACCCACCACACCCACTGTTTCCCCCATTTTCCCCATGTTGAAGAAATGAGCCTGGTCCAAGGAATAACCCATGTGAAGGAATTTGCAGAGTTTTTCCAATTGCTAGACTGCAAATTATTCCAGAATTGTTTATTATTCTTTGGAGCAAGAGCATGAGGAAAACACAAAGTGTGTGGTCCCCCGGAGTCATTCCGATCATTTCAGCGTTCAACATTCACTGGAAAATGATAACCCACACGCCTAGGAAGGTACCCATAACCACCTCCAGAGGGCACCAATCGGTCTGGAGCCTATCACAATAGACTCAGCGTCAAAAATTTAGTGAGAAGTGATAACCTACATGCCTAGATCCCTAAAAGTCCCGAAAATTGAGTTTCAAAAAACACATTCACACTTATACCCTCCCCGAATTTTCCGATTGGCCTGAAAACATTCAAAGACCACATACAGCTGGAAAAAGTTCATTATTTTGCGAAAATTCAGTCGAATCAAGGAGCAGACAGCATCACGTGAATTCGCATGCGATTTTCATCGTTCATTTAAAAATCAAGTGCACAAGTCGTATGCAATAACAAAGAGCGTGCTGAACGCGTCTCGTATATCGCCTTGAACATCCGAGGCGGATAATATTGGTAGCCAGCCAAGGAATACATTGCCGTTGATTCACTGAACCTAATGATGAAGTTGAAATTTATGTTCATGGCCCGTTTTGTTTTAGGGCGTCCATTTGAGCATTCAAGGTTAGTTGTCAACTCAATCGCGATGACCACCGTTGTAAATTTCAACTATGACTTCAGAGGAGCATTTATCTTCGGAATAACCAGACACCTTTCTTGAGAGCCGTTTTCGTAATGCACACTCCGTATTACTTACCCAGTGTTCATTAACGAATAGGGTTGTTAAAGGGTTATCGACATTATATAAAAAGCCGGGCGACCTAACTTTTACGAGACGTTAGGGAAATTGTAATTTACTCGGTCTCACTGTTGATGATGAGCTTCTTCAGGAAAACTAAAAAACGCATTAAACTTATCCACAGGAATTGATTATTCCTTGGTCCATGAGCATGAGGAAAATGGGGGAAACAATGGAGGTGGAGTGTCCCGGACCCATTTCAATCGATCCAGCGTCAAAAATTCTGTGGAAAATGATATCCCACATGCCAAGGTACGAGAAATACCGAAAACCCAATTTTGAAGTAGGTAGATAAATATTCATTTTGACCATAACCACTTCCGGTGGGCGCCAATAGTACTGCGACCCGTCCCATTGGATTCAACGTCCGAAATTTTGTGGAAATTGATACCCCAGCCTAGATCGCTAAAAATCTCGAAAATCCATTTTTTTGAAAACACATTTTGACTACTACTCCCCCAAAATTTGGTCCAATTGGGTTGAAATGTTTTGAGGACCAACTAGAGCCAAATTTTCAGATTTTTATTAGAGAATGAAGACATTTCAACTGACAAAATTTCGGGGCAAATTGGAGAGATTGACTTTTTGCATGATAACAAAAGGCAAAAGGTACATATGCGATCTCAGTTTTCAGGTGTTACTTATGCAAACCAGCGCTAATGAAGTCAACCAGATTTGTAAACAGACTTTTCCCCGGAGTCATGGACCTCAATTCTCAACTAAAATTATGCGAATAAATTTGCAGTGGTTCAAAACCGTTAAATTCATCATGCACACCCCTATTCATGGTAGGTACCTTGCTCAATGAGGTCGACGAGAAGGAGGAGCAACTTCAGCATTTTATGGATTAGGTCTGAAGCCTTTTTCTTGGGTGACCTGATACAAAACTTTGAACTCATCAAGATTGGTGTTAACCCAAATGCATTCTGCCACACGCGCCTTTTCCCGTAGTTGAAAATTTCCTAAAAATTTAAAATTTTGATCAAGGACCTTCTTCCGGCTCTAGTTGGTCCTCGAAATTTTTCAACCCGATCGACCCTAATTTGGGGGGAATATGGGTAAAATGTGATTTTTAAAACTCAATTTTCGGGATTTTTCAGGAAACTAGGTGTGCGGCGTCCTCCGAAGGTGGGTAGGGTCTAATTGAGCACCCTATTTATTTAAGTGAGGTATTATTTTCAACTATTTTTTGACACTGAATCCGTTGAGATGGGTCCTGGACTATCACCAGTTATTTCGCAACAGCAGTAAATTCATGCAGATGGAAACCTCTTCTCAGGAGCGGATTTCAGTATTCGGCGGCCCATCAGAACCGGATTGAAATTCAACATGATGTGAAATGGTGTGAGATTGAAGAGGCGGGGATCAGCTTCTAAAGAAACTCTATGAATATTTATATCGGATCGGTGAGGGAATTTTTATTATGGCGGTTTATAGAGTCAGTGTACGCGTCTGAATTACACCGTGCAGGTTACGTTTGATGTGGGCGGGGAATAAATGTTCCTATAAATATGCCGGTATGATGAATTAAATTGCAGTTTGAGACTAACGGTTTTAAGTTCGACAAGGGTTTCGCGAAGTTTTAAAAGCTTTCGGAACTCCCGCGACGGGGAGTTCAATAAAGAATATCCAGGAAGCGTGGGTATGGCTATACTAGAAGCTTTGGCGGACTTAATTGAATAGTGAATCAAAGCAGCTGCCATTTCAACCGTGTAAATTGGAATGTTCTCTAGTTATCTACGATCACGTGATCGTTTCAGAACAGGTTATCGAATCTTATGTGAATTGAGCAAACCATAAAACCCCTTTAATCTCTAATTTAATGGATAGTCGAGCTGGACCAATTGCATTATCATCAGTCTGGATTAGAAAACAAGAAGTTGGTACGTACTCTGATGTTTTTCTTTTTTTCGTGGTCATGCTGCTTCTGATTTAGCTAAATTATTTGATAAATAATCTGTTTATATTTCCATGCCGGAACCTCTCCGATCAGCGTTTGCCCCAAAATTTGACAGTTTGCGTTCCATGATGTCTAGTCGCTGCAAATTATTCCAAAATTGTTTATTACTCTTCAAGTTGATCTTGGTAGAGGGAATTATCTCTTCGTATTCACCAGAACCCGTAAATAAGTAATTTACGTCATTACGTAAGTCTGCATCGAAAATCACATTTTCACGTATAACTATTGAGAAGCAGTGAATGCCATAACAAAGTTATCCAGCGCTCGCAATTAGCTTTTTGGGGACAATTTCGCTGTCTTGTTGGATCTCTTGCTGACTCGACTGGTCTATTCATGTATCACCGTGTTTCTTTATTCAGGCTACCAACCCCAGAAGCCCTAATCCACGGCCCTTCTATCGACTGAATTTTACACAGAATTCCGGAGGTGGAACCTCCTTAAAATTTTATCACACTCTATCTCTCTTTATCCCACAAGCCAAAGGTATCTTCCTATTTATGGAACGGCGGACAAAGCAGCAACATCATTCCAAGGATTCAGTATTTTCAACCAAATGAAGATGAAAGGGATTCTTTGTAAAATTGAAATAGTTGAACATCAGTTTGTCACTTAAAACTTGTGGAATAATAAAAAATGCTTCTAGGGAAGCCTCAACCCGTTGTGGCCACAACATATTGGTAGGATCAGGAGGTAGTAAATACAATCCAAAAACTGCTAGAGTTTTAGGTTTCATGTTGCAATCACAAAATGTATTCTCTGCAGTACTTTCATGTTGCTGTTACACATTGTATATCTGAGGTAGTAACACGATTGCGAAAACTATAGGTGATTTCTGTTTCATGTTTCTGTCATATAATAGGTACTAGTAATTGCAAACTAGTAGCGGTTTTTGCTTCAATTGCTGTCACATTTCAGGATTTCAAGGCAATTGATGAGTAATTAAACCAATTATTAAAAATTGAAACGTGATTAGAAAAAAAGCATTCGGTTATTGGATGAGGAATGTCTTTACGTCCAACTGTAGTCCTAACATTTTGTCATTGTACGAAGTGCTTCACCACGTTGTATATTCAGGCTATCCATTGAATTGGGAAAATATTGTTGTTGTCTACAGATCCTCCAAGGGGTTGTGAGGAAGCCCGTCCATAAATAACAACTTTTTTCTCAGAAATATTTCGAGAATAAGTCAACCTACCTACTGCTTCAGCTCACTAAGATAATGACTTTATTGAGGATTCAAATTTAGCAAGGTTTGCTTGTCAGTAGTTCCTGAACGGTTTCGACTGTATAAATTGTATTTTCCCTCACAGTTATATTTTGAAAGAATAATGAACACGGTAGAAACCTTATATCCGTGGAATTATCGTCGCGAAACCCAAAACTTTGATGAAGAGATCCCTTTGAAGGTGTAAGTTTGCGAATCTTCCCTTCCCTCGAAAATATGTTTTCCTTCGAGACTGTCTGTCGAGGAGTGGCCTCTTTTTATTTTATTATAAAAGGCCCGTCCCAAAACGAAACGTAAATAGTTCGGTGAGACAGTGGTGAAAATTTACAGATAAATCACAAAGAAAGACCGTCCGCGTTCTTTGGCTGCCTTTTAATAGAAGACGACTCGTTGGAAAAGAATTCCTGGTCGAAAGTGAATGAATTAGTTCCCGAAAGATACGAAACCAATAAACTACTGCGGTTTGATTCTACACCCCGGAAATTAAAAGTTCTTTGCCGTGCCTTCATTAATATTCGTGAGATATCCGAATTCAGCGCACAGATTGAATGTGAAATCTATTTAATTTGTTCAGATTTCAAAATTAAATGAAAAATACGTTCATTTACGCTTGCGACCACGTTAATGTGAAACATTAACGCACGAGTTTCCTCTATTCTAGAACAATAAATCCATAAGTATTCCGAAAATGGACCCCTTAAGTAGTGAAATCTCCGGCTTTGGGAGTTAATGTAATGTAATACAGTTCTTTTTTTCTCGATCAAATGAATGTTGTTGAACACAGGTAGAAACATTAAAGAAGATTGATGGTCGATACAACTCTTTGAAGCATTGTTGACGACTTCCTTCTCTTGACTCAGCATCTCCTCGCTATCTGGCTCTCAGTTTGAATCGGAAATATATTTATCTGATCGATATTTTTAGCGCCCCACTGTTATAGAAGGCGTAGGTGTAGATTATCTTGTAAAGGTTTGCGTCGGTTTCGAATGAGCCGTCAACCTTGAAACGATATACGTACAACTTTTATCCACTCGTCGAGTTTTATTTCCACTTCGCATAAAGTCGCCCTCAAAACAGAAAATAAACTCCTTTATTATGTTCGATCGCCTCACCGGCAAAAAGGTCTGCCGAATGTGCGAGTGTCTTGAAGCAGAAGGGGTCACCGTCAAGATAAAATGCACGAGAGCTGAGTGTAGCTGTAGGTTAAGGTTTCGTGTAAAAATAGCTTGTCATAGGCCCCTTTCAACTTCTAGTTTTGCGGAGGAGTCGAAGAAGTAGCCCTAGGTCGTGGTTTTTTCGTGATACACGCATCTCTGGACGCCCTCACGCGGATTTTCTTCGCCTCTTATTTGTTGGGAAGCAACTGTTGGTCATACATCACTCTAACCAACCTCTACTTTTATTCGGTCTACACTATTTGCGACTCGGGGGAGGTTTGCGGGTCACTGCTATCGGCTCTAAACTCTATTTCACCGAGCGTTTCGTACTGAATAGTACCTACTGTGAGAAGCATGGATTTCCCTACAACGTTAAACTTCTCATAGACCTTAAAATTGTTGTATATGGATGAGTAAGACCAAGCAATGCAACCCAACTAAATCCAGCCTTCGGAAAAAGTTACGTTCTGCCAGAAATTATCGCCTCTCTTAGCTCACGAAGGGGTCACGGGTAAGTGAATAATTCTAAGAGGAGGAGATAAATCCTCACGAAGCGACGAAAACAACAACCAAAACACGAATTCCTCCTCTTTTTTTCTCCCAGTTTGCGTTTTCATGGGGAAGCGCCTCTGTTCTTCAGATTCCGATTGAGCAATATCGGTCGAGTGAAATGTGGCGTCACATATTTGCTGTCGAAATATCTCACACTTGGAGAGAACGTGAGCGCGGAAGTAATTTGTTGCACATGCAACAGTGAGTGTAGCGTTTCTAATATTTCGACGTAAAAGGGGCCATTCTTCAACAGCGGACTTTATTGGAAATGTAAGAATTGGCGGCGAAACGGAGAGTTTCAGATGTGTTGCAGAAATAAGAGGCAACAACTTTGAGTCTTCACTTGTCTTCCGCGGTCCATGAAACTTCAAACTTCTACTATGGCCGCTGAAAATTCAATGTGGGGTGCAGTTTTGGGAATTCTGTGAACAGTTGTAATGATAAATACTTATTTTGTTCTTCCACATTGTCCCTTATGACACTCTACATGTTTTTCACTCCCACGCGGTTTTATTCTGTGTGACGTCACTTCTGCGGTTGGCGTTCAGGTCACACGAAACCTACGGAGATTTCGGTAAGGGCTTAACCACCTTCTCGTAGTGTTGTATTCGAGGGGAAACCACTTGTAGGTTGCAAGCGAAAGGACCTATCGTATTACATAGCGATCCCATGTAGCCGTAACAGCAACGAGAAGGCGACGCGGACAAAATATTTCTGATAATCCGCTGCGAGATTGATTACGAACAGATTTTCCTTGTATGGACGTTAAGAACCAGGAAAATGTTGAAATTTGTTGGAGTAATCTTTCAACCACATTCATGCGCATTTTTAGTTAAACCGTCTTGTTTTACGCTACAATTTCGGCATTCTTCCCTGCTTTATTCCATTCGTTCCACGCAAAGGTTCATCTTGAAGGGTTGCTTCGTGCGAGTGATTTCAGTTGGCCGACAAGTCCGTTACCGTGTCATAGGCCCGTCGTGGGAAACAGGATAAAACTTAACCCTTGTCGCGAACCCTTCACGAAGGGTGCCACGTCGTAAAAATCCATCCCCAAATGGGACCCTTTTTCAATGCACCTATTTTCTTATCCCCACCGAGATTTTTTTTTCTTTTTTATTTGCTCGGAATCACCTTAGATGAGTTCGTGGGGTCAGTAACTGCTGAAACTACAAAGACAGTTCAACTTCTAGTCGCGTCTTCTCTAAATAACCCTTTTGTGCAGGTTCAGTTTTCGGGATGGTCCGTTGGAAGATGGGCCCCTCGTCAGTATGGAGGTAATCCGTATCTTTTATTCCGACGCCGAGATCGACTCAGAGGAACAACCTACTACAGATAAGAACAAAGGATGAGCAGCAGATGCTTCTAACCGTCAAATAGCCCGGGATAATGTACTTATTCTAGGAGACTCGTATGGAATGCGAAACTGCCGTTTAGCGAAAATACAGTGGGGACTCGAAAGTCATATTGTAAATCGGGCCAGGAGCAAGGGGAAAGTGGGGAAAACAGTGAGCGTGACGTGTCCCGGACTCATTCCAATCGTTTCAGGTTCCAAAATATAGTGGGAAATGATACCCCACACGCCTACCTGAAACCCCGAGAAAAAAACACTCATTCAAAATAGGTAGATACCCATTTTGACCTCTTCCTATGGGTACCAATTAATTCGGGGCCCGTCTCATTGGATTCAGCGTCCAAAATTTTGTCCAAAATAATACCCCATACACCTAAATCGCCAAAAATTTCAAAAATCCATTTTTCGAAGTACACATTTCGAGTGTATTGTAAAAAAATGGCCATTTTTAAAACAAGAGTCAATTTATGATTATTTCGAATGAAAGCATAAGAGAGAATTGCAAAAAAATCTTTCTAAACCGACTTCAAGGATATTGATAAATGGAAACTAGAACTAGTACATGATAGGAAATTAAAAACACTGCAATTTTATTCAGAAGGGTTGTTTACCCCTTGGAGCAGAAGTATGAGGAAAACAGTGAGTGTGGAGTGCCCCGGACTGATCCTAATCAATACCTACACCTACTGTTTGCCCCATGTTCGATATTTTCCACGATGAAGGTGTGTGGGGTATCGTCACCAATTTTGGACGCTGAACTGATTGGAATGAGTCTCCATGCTCCTAGTCCGAGGAATGGAGCCGTGAGATTTTGTCCAGAACATCATGATACGTACAGAAAAAAAAGTTTGGAGCCAATCGGGGATGATCGACCCTCCATGACTACATGGTGAATACTTAGGTTGATTATTCAAGTAATAACCCACCAAAATTCCGAAAACTCATTGTGCTCTAATCTTCGAGAGCACTGTCCATATCGAATCAAGACTCCGGTTCATCCTATGACTACCATGTTTGATTCAGGCGGACTAAAAGTTCTGTTACCGATTACTACCAAGAGCTAGAGGAATGAGCCAAAGAGAGAAAGAAGACTAGAGGCTTGGTTCCTACATGGGATCAAGTAAGCGATGGTTAAACCTTATTATCATTTCATCTCAACTCAATCACATTTGCAGACCACGAGTGAAGTAATTCGCTGGTCACGCGATTTGGTGGATCGCATAGCGGCATGACGATTGTAAGGTCTACGAATTCGTCTTCAGAGCAACTCAGGATCGTCCAAATGTATCAATTTTGTTACCACCCCTCGACCTCAGCAACTCCTAACGATTCAAAGAAACTCGTTCATGTCTCTAGAGTCGAAGAATGGGCTGTGGTACGCAGTGCCAACGTTGGGTTGTGAAACGATTTTAACGCTTCGGCCTTTGGAGCAAAACCGCACTGTTTGCGGTCTGAAGTGAACGTTAATCTGAATTCCCTGCAAGCGGGTTTCAGGTCCGGAGAAATATATTCCATTACGCTTTTCGTCCGGCAAATGGGGCGAAACCCCGATGAATAAAATGAGCCTCCCGGCCCGAAGGGATATCCTCTAGGATATTATGGCCCACTATATTATTGCATTTCCCACGGCCATTATATAAAGAAGTTGAAAAGGTTGGGGCGATTGAAAATCGGCTTGAGGGCCACTAATCCGGGACGGAGGTGATTGTGTCTAAAGGGCAGTACCTTCCGACTTCACTCAAACTGAGGGAGCTATCATGATTGATGTCTTCGCCTTTTCGCTTTCTTCCGCACTTCCCAGAGGTTGTCACTCAACGATGCCTATTAGACGACGGTAGCTGCCTTGCTATTATTCTGCCTCCTACGAGGAGCCTTCTCATCATCCTGCAGTATTAATCATTATTTATAGAAGGGGCGATTCCCAATGAATTCCAATGAATAGAAACGCTTTATGCATTGAACGTTCGGTTCATTAGCTGAGAGAGAGAGAAGTAGGGAGAGAAACAGAAAAAGAATAAGAAGAAAACACTTTTTTTTTAACACTTATCAATCAAACTGATTTTATTATCATTAAATTCGGTATATTATAATAAAACATGGTGGCGGAAACACGACCACATGCCCACCGTCACCTGAGTTGACTGGGATTCCCGCCATGATCATATAATTTAATTATTGTTCCCTAATTACAATTTTCTCATTATTCTCTAAATGTCTACTGTGGTATTATTTTCCACTACAAAAAACGCTGCAAATTCTTTCACAGGGGTTGGTTATTCCTCGGACCAGGTGCATGGAGACTCAGTCCAATCGATTCAGCGTCCAAAAATTAGTAGAAACCGATACCCCACACGCTTAAGACGTCAAAAATATCAAACATGGGGGAAATGTGGGAAAAAGTGGATAGGGCGGGTCCTGGACTCATTCCAATCGATTCAGTATCCAAAATTTAGAAGAAAATGATACCCCATACGCCTAGTTACGAGAAATCTCGAAAACACGCATTCGAAATGGGTAGATAGGTACCCATTTTGATTCATTACCTCATCCAGGAGGTGCCAATCGTTCCGGGACCCATTTCATTGGATTCAACGTCCAAAACTATACCCCACACGCCCAGATCGCCAAAAATCTCGAAAATTAATTTGTCGAAAAACACATTTTGACCCCGCTTCCCCCCCTTAAATATAGTCTGATTGGGTTGAAAAGTTTCGAGGACCAACCAGAGCTGGTCATCTTCTTACAAAAATGGTATATACTCGTATTATTTAGCGCTGTCGTGTTGTGCAAGTCATTAAAATTCTGTTTAAAGGCAGTTAGCGTTGATTTTTCCACGTTTTATTCTGATGAGTTGGCACCTGATGCGATGATTGACGTAAGATCCCAGAAATGCTCTATTGTTATTCTGAATTTATAAAGTGTATATCTAGTCAGCTAGGTTTTTGCCCCAAAAGTATAAGAATGAACGGTGATCGAGATATGAGCGCGCCTAATTAGTTGAAGAGAAACTTGCTGATAAATTATGAACCCGACGTGACTGCACTCTCGTGGCAGTTGTTGAACCTTGACGACTTTCATTTCAATGCTACACTACTAAAGAGAGGAAAACTCATTCCCTCTGAATGACACAACCGCTGCGGGGTAGCCGCTTCTGGATAGAGATGGGATATGTTTTAGGCTTCTATCAATATTTGAACCCTTTTTGCTTTTATTAGGAGCCTACTGCTAGAAGTATGAACCCGTACATTATCCTTTTTGAACATTTTTTGTACGAATAATAACTTGGGGCATTGGTATTTGTTACGTTTATTGGTATCGCGACACTGGTTCTCGTTCCACTCTCGCGTGACATGATTATACATTTATTTGAATGATTTTTCAATAATGAATTAGCATTATTTTGTCATTACGCTTTTACCACGTTCACGCTTGGAATTTTTGTATTCAGTTCAGCGTGCAAATCGCTTCAAATTTGAGTCGTGACAGGGAGTGGAGCAACTTGTGGCCCTGGAAGCAGCTCTGTCCCGCGCTAACCCGATTCCAAGAGTGAAACATGAAAAATACCTACCTAGAGAGCCCTATTCAATTACCTCCACCGCAAGATTGACTTTGCTCTCGCCATGGTACAACCTCGATCATTGTTCGTTCGTCACTTTTGGGGTTGACGGGGAGCTCGTGCACTCGTTCGAAATTTTTTCCTATTGAAAACGCTTCCCGAAAAACATCTGCTCTTCCTAAAGAAAGGGATGATCTACGACCTAGACCGTTGGAAGAGTGTGTTCCGTACCAAAGAACTTTTTTATGGATGAAAAAATCATAAGAAACCGTTCAGGTTTTGTGTTTCAAGCGTCTCATCTCTTACTCCTTCCACGATGTGCCCCTTTAACTTTTAAATGGCTCGAAAACCGCACACAATGCTGCTCTATTAATACCGGTATTAACCTTTACCCGTACAATTAAATCTTAAATTTGTATTTATTTATTTTTAATTAAGTGGCACGTTCATACGTGGTTCCTGGTCGATGAAGAACAAACGAATTATTGTTCCTCGCAAACCGCTAAAAGGATGTAACTCCGACACCGTTATCCGTAGGGAACAATATGGTATCCCGATTTTCTTGTTATGTTATTGTCAAGTTGGAAACAATAGAACATTTCGGACAATGGATCAGCGGGCGGATAATTAGAGTGAAAGAGATCAATCAGTTGATTGTGGGGCAGAGCTTTGCCTTTTCGATGCCTTTAATGTACCGTACAATGCGGGAAGAAGAATCAAGATCAAAAGGAGAAAAGATGATGTACAATTAATATCGGGGCGAGGCTGGAAGGAAGAGAGAGCCGGTTTTTTGGCACCTGGAGGCGGGGGTGGGTGAAGAAAATGGTATACAATGATCGATATCATCTTTACTCCCAGAGGATAAAACTAAGTGCAGCTTCAAATTGAGTGTGATACCCAATTTATTTGATCCGAAAAAAGCCATTTCGAGGAAGTTAGCAATGGTTTTCAGATAAAAGAAAATAAAACCATGGATTATAATGAATATAATAAATATATGATAATGTAATAAATAAATATAAATTTGATAAATAAATACAATTATAATAATGAAATTTAAAAAAAAACTATTTTTCAGAATTTCTAAGCCTAAATACTTCAAAATTCTGAAAATACGTTTTTTATGTTATTAATACTTCTTATTAATAGGAGGAACACCAACAAAAAATAAAATACGAGTAAATAACAAGTTTAAACATACAACTATCATGAAATATATCATTGCCCCACGTGTCCACGTGTTCATAAAATTTCTCAAAGCGAAATGAAGATGTCTAGAACCCGATCATTAATACTTAACGTCGAAGAACTAAACGTTGGCAATTAACATCGCAATGAGTCGCTCTCGTCGCAATAAACCGATTTCGAAAATTCCATCATGCCTGAAAAGTGTTGGAAACCGTTGTTTTTCGCCTCGGTTGACCTTTTCCGGCGGGAAAATAATGTGTCATCATCGAGTAAGCAATTCGAGAGTTCAAACTGTATTGGAAGGCGATGATGGTGAAATGGCACGTCTTGAAAATGGCATTCGGTTTTGATTACTTTCTTACTTGTTGTGGCCAACGAAGATGGGAAAATGAAATGGAATTGAGCTTCAAAACTCAATAATTCACTCCTTAAACGCCCAGGTTTCCAAACCTTTCAAAAATCGATGTTTAAATGCCTATTTTGAAGCTCACCTGCCCACCTGGACTGCCCATGAGGAGCCTGCGTGTGATATTTTCCTATCAATGAAAAATCAAAGATATTCCTCTCACTGGACGCTAAATATCGTCTAAATTTGCTTTCTCTTTTTACCAAAAATAAACTAATTTAAGCCACATGGACCTATTTCAGGAGTATCCATCAAGGCCACAGACATCACTTTAGTATGCCTTTCCCGTTTAAGGAGGCAGTGAGAATTGATATGATACTCATGTCTGGTCCATGTCCTATATGTTGCGTGAGCCTTCACTTCATTTCATCTTTACTGTTCATCCGGACTTAATTCGCCCGATTCGGGGCCATGTACATGCTGGTTGGTAGCACGAAACATGGATTATCAGTGTAAGGATGAAGATAACGACAAAATCCACGGTTTGATTAATAATAATTCAGGTTTATCCGACTCGATCGTCTCCTATACCCCGACCACCCTCGTGGGAAGTACTGTTACTGGGAAGACCGAAAATAAAAACCCCCGAAAAGTAAAAAAACGAAAAAAGAAATCGAAGGATCTAAATGTTCACGAGTAGCTGGACTCTCTGGAAACCCTCAGCGCAACCGATGTCATCAAAATCTCTCGTAGCGACCACATTTTATACGGCACACGGTCGGCCCATGTGAAAACGGAGTCTCCACAAGGTACAGAAAGAATTTGAATGTCCCTGATAAAAACCTTCCAACTGACAAGGGATATCTTACCCGTGGAGTTGAAAGGATGAAATTAAAATGGGAGAAAAAGAAGAAGTTCTGACGACGGGGGAGGGTTTGATAAACTTCAAGTTGGTCGAGAAATTAGCATATTATTCTGGTCCAGTGAGGGACTCCGGATCTAATTGTGGACAGGTGCCTTCTTTTCGACGTCACAATCAACTCAGCCGTATATTACGATAAGGAAAACCGAAGGCTCAATGAACGGTGTTTTTCGAGGGAAAAACGAGCTTAAGTTCAACGTAATTAAGAACAAATCGAATTGTGAGTTCATTAAACGGATTTGTGGTGATTACGTTCTCCTTGAGTTTACTTCTCAATGACGGGTGACACATCAATGCAAAATATATTTCTATTTTCTAGTTCTTATTTGCGATTGGATTCAGAAACAACGCATCAATCGGGATAGCGAGAGAAGGACTATAGAATATATAACGGCTGAAAGTCCCTGCGTGTAAAAATTGTACTTTGGTTGGTTATTCCGTGAATAATCAACCTATTTTTTCATGCAAAAGATCAATATCTCCGATTCGGTCCAAAATTTTTTTCAGGAGCGTTTCAAGGTGTCTAGATCAAAAAAGTCAAGTTCCTTCCCCCGACCACGCCAACACTGGTAGTAGCAAATTATCTAAAAATCTGAAATTTTGGTCAGTCACCCGTTTCCGGTTTTACTTGGTCCTCAGAACTCACCACATTCGCGTGGAGTAGGGGTCAAAATGTGTATTTCGAAAAATTGATTATCGAGATTTCTGGTACCTAGGCGTGTGGGGTATCATTTTCCACTAAATTTTGGACGCTGAATCCAATTAAATGGGTCCCAGAACGATTGGCCCTCTCCGGAAGAAGTTATGGGGTATCTATCTACACATTTTGAATGCGTGTTTTCAAGATTTCTCATACCTAGGCGTGAGGGGTATCATTCTCCAATAAATTTTGCACGCTCAATCTAATGAAAAGGGTCCGGGAACGATTGGTGCCCTCTGAATGAGGTTTTGGGTCAAAATGGATGCCTATCTACCCATTTTGAATGTGTGTTTTCCAGATTTCTGGCGCCTAGGCGTGTGGGTTATCATTTTCCACTAAATTTTGGACTTTGAATCGATTGGAATGGGTCCGGGACCCGTTACGTACACTGGTACCCCCATGTTGAAGAAATGAGTCTGCATGCGCCTGGTCTGAGGAATAACCAACCCGTGTGAATGAATTTGCTGCAAATTTTTAGCCATTAGTTTCACTATACGTTTCACGGACCATTTATTGACGTCATTTGATTCCTCATTTGCAATATTCAAGAAGGATTTGTAGATCCTGAACCGCGTCCGAGGATATTGGTCATATAATCATTATTCATAATAGTTTTATATTGATAAAGTTCTTGAAGATACGCATTTATTCTACGTATAGAAGTTTCAAAACGCGTGAATTTCGATGACCAAGAGTAACCCCAACGCTACAAGGCGTGTATGCGAGCCCTTTCCAGATTACCTCGCAGAAACATCAGCAAAAAGGTGAAAAACGGCACCGCCAAATAAAAGATCCTAAAAATAAGTAGAATCAGGCGTTATTATGCTGTCCCAACTTTTTTCGGAGAGTGCGGTCATTTTCTCGCCCCCATTAAATGATTACCTCGGGGCGGGCGATAAAACGATTTTGTCGTTTCTTCGCCCCTTTCCAGCACTTTCTTAAATTGCCCTAATCAAAAAGATGCTTTTAAAAAGCCCCGGGCACCTTGAATGTGCCGGAGAACACAAATTGAATAGCGGTGAATACGAGGATTTGAGTGAAAACAAGATTACTACAGTTGAGCCGCGGCGGAGAACGGTATTTTTGTGGCGGTATGACTCGGTTGACAATTGATCATGACCATATTTGTTCGGTAAACAACGGGGTTTTCAGCGACGTACATTTTAAAACACCTTCGGACGGTGTCTGTTGATAGCTTTTACACGATGCTTTGACTCTTTTCACCGTATTTTGTATGCGATATCCATATATGCTATTTACAGTCACCTTGCTGAGAAGTTGTCTAATTACGTATGAAGAGAAAATTCACAGATCAAGACTATTCCGAACTGCGTTCGATAATTAGGCACAGATTCAATACAACTGCTGCAAAATACGGAGTAATCTATTCAAAATATCCGAAGAATAGAGCTCTTAGTTTTACGAAGTCAGGTCAGCTAGTCATAATCTCCCTATTTCAACCACAGCCTCTAAACCAGCACCGACCCACGGTTAGTAATTTACTCTGCCCTTTCGTCTCAATGTTGTACTCAAGAAGCAGAAAGTTCTTCACTTAAAGATCAGTTTAAGACGAGAAAGGAAACGCGAAACCGGTGACGTAGGTTGAGCCCGTCGCCGTCCAGATGTGTGTTGAAAGACGCGAAAAAAGAAAGAAAAAGGAATAAGATTGTGACATCCTGGTTATTACTTATGGTCGGGTCCGGATAAAAACCGATCCTCCCGCTTCCTCGACATGTGCATGCGGTCGCCTTCCCACGTCTGACCGAAACTATTCGCCAATTGGATTTGGTTTTCTTACGATGATTACTAACTGTGCGCCGCAAGTGGAATGGACCATAGGAGAGACCACGAGGAGGAACATCATAATTTCAACTGGGGACAAAAAATGGACTGGTCTCTACAACGGTAGGTAGCACAAGAGGAGATTCCTCTGCTAACTAGCTTTGTTGACATCGTGACAGCCCTGTAAACCTGTAAAATTGGTTGAACTTATAAGCGATTTTTTAAAAATACCTTTCTGAAAACCGACGGTCAAGATGTTCAAAATGCAAGAATCCTATGACCAAAATCCTATATATTTTATATGGTACAGAAAGTTAAAAGAAAGTTTGAGCCCTGACGGCTAGTTACATCACCAGGTGTGGACAAACTCAGCGGGTCATCTGCGGTCTTCGCGCCCTCTAACCAGCGGCAGTAGATGATATCTACAGGCTAGCCAACTTTTGCAGGGTGTATGCATGGGACGTGAAACTCCTCAACTTCATGGAGACTCGTAACACTAAATCCTTTTCTAAAATAGATTAAAATGAGCTGTAATCGGTTTTTGAGTGATTCTACTCGCTCTAAAGGGAGATCCCATTGAAAACAGTGAGTGTAGAGGGCCCGGGCTTTCTTAGAGAATTACCACAAAACTAACGAAAAATGCGTGGCGGGTAGACTTAAGCGTTTTTAGTTGGTTAGTAACACATGGAAAATGTGTTATTTGAAACTCGATTTTTAGGACTTCTTGGAATTGGGCATGTGGCTTTTTGAATCAAATTTCGGACGCTGAATCCACTGACGTGGGAGGCGGTCACGGACCGATTGGACATGGACATTGATCAAAATGAGAACCTACCTAGCCTACATTTTAAAATTATCTTGAACTTTGATCAGGGACCTTCCGGCTCTTGTTGGTCCTCAAAATTTTCAGCCTGATCGGCCCAATTTTTTGACTTTTTTGAAAGCTAGGCATATGGGTATCATTTTCCACTAAAGTTTGGACGCTGAATCGATTGGAATGAGCCCGGGACACTCCAAATTCACTTTTTTCTCCATAATCTTGCTCCAAATAATCAGCCATTGTGGAATCTTTAGCAGCGTTTTGATCTAAACTTTATCATGAAATGTATACTGTCAAAGTTTGGGGCCAATCGGAGAGGTTGATCTCTGCCATGAAAAGATAGGTTTATGGAACGAGGAATAATCAATCCGAATCAGTGGAAAAATGTCTTTGGAATACTAAAAGTAGTATCCTGATGATTTGGGATAAAATTATAATGTGACTGGGAGGGGGTCTCTTACGAACGATTAGTTGTAAAACAAAATCTACTTCACTCTAGGGATAGGATATTTAGTTCAAGCGGAACGTTATTCAGGATAGAATATCAAGTTACACGGCTGGTGAGAGGAGTTAGCTACAACTGGGATAGTATTACTGAAGAGAGAAGCTAACTCTCACTTCGCTCTTCACGAATTCAATGCTCAGAAGATGATTAAACCTGTACCTTAAGCCCCTTCCTCAAATTGATTTCACGGTTGGATGAATTTAGCAACATCCGCTTTTATATGTTGTTCAAGTCGACACGGCTACCGTTGTACTAGGCGTTCTCCTCATGAAAATCCGAGCGTTTCGGTGAATAAATCGGAGTTTGAAACCACCCGGAGGTAAATCAAAGAATCGTGCCCTCGCCTCTTCGGGTGTGTATTTTGCTTCAAAACGACGGATATGTAAAGTTGGCGCAAGCCCCTTGGGAGATGATGAGCGCTGATAGTTGACAGGGTACGTGAGCCCGAGGGCCCTAGGGTCGACGGGGGCCCAGTTCCGAAACCTGGCCACGGGTCCGCGGTGGGTGGTTAGTGTGGCCCTAGGCGGGCTACCGGGGCCCAAATTACACCTTCCAAACGCCTCCCCCGAGGCCCGAATGGGCCTTCTAATAATCCTCTCAGATAAAGAATTCTCCTCATTTTATTCAACCAGATCTCGAAAGAGTTCGAAGCTCCGGACGTAATAAGCCGGTTCGCCCTCCAGGTGTCCCGATTGTAATTGTAGCACCCGAACTGGTGGAAGTCATTGCCATTTTCGCTCCGTGCTGGTCATCTTGATAAAACCTTCGATCCTATCATTATAACGTAATGATTAGGTTATTTAAAATGATACGGCCGTAGAGTGAAAGCTTTTCAAAAATCCTTCTTCTCTATCGGCTGGTCATCTTCAGACGTAGGACTCAGTTATACCTTCCTCATCACATCTCTTGGCCTTTACTGATGCAAATCATATAGACTTTGACCTAAGTGCCAATTCATAAACGTGATATTATCGGCCATAGTAATAGCGAGAATCATAGGAACTCCCGACAGTTAGAATTCAACGTAAATTCGTAATCATTACAAAGCCAATTTTTGGTATACTCGTATTTGGGATTTTTAAAACCTTTAAATTTGTTGCTGCTGGGGCTGCTGAAGAGTAATTAAACCTATAAAAACGCTGTTAATTTATTCACAGGGGTTAGTTATTCCTCAGACCAGGAGCATGGAGACTCATTCCAATCGATTCAGCATTCAAAATTTAGTGAAGAATGATACCCTACACGCCTGGGTACAAAAATTTCGAAAACCCACTTTCAAAATCCATTTTTATCCATGACCTCTTCCGGTGGCACCAATCGTTCGGGGGCCCGTCTCATTGGATTCAGCGTCCAACATTTAGTCGAAAACAATACACCAAACGGGTCCCTGACCAAAATTTCAGATTTTTAGAAAATTGTCTACTCCCAGAAATGGCCTGGATGGCGTACGGCGGTCGGACACTAGCTTATCTTGATCTAGACACCTTGAAAGGCCCGAAAAAAAATTTTGTGCTGGATCGGAGAGATAGACTTTCTGCTTGAAAACAGGTTGATTATTCCAGGTTCCTACCAAATAGGTATTTGGTCGAGGACCACGGATTGACGTGAACGTCCTCAACGTGGTTCACTTTCAAGAATTTCAATTTGTTAGGCCAATTGAACCGTTTTGCGTACCATTTTCCAAAATATATTGAAGAATGGCTGGTCCATGCATTGATAATACTGTTCGCGTCTTTTCACAGACACGCCTGATAACAATTCAGTGGACCTGCAGGGGGCCGGGCCCTCAATACTGCAGTGCGATTCGTTTTCGATTTACGTTAATGATTTGTAATGTGCTCACCACGGATGTACTGCTGCAGCGGCCCAAGAGTTCTCTGAACATCCCTCTGTTGCTATCCCATTTCGAGTTTTGTTCGAGAGTTCACGTTTAGCACCTCACATACTCATTTTCAAGAGATTGAGGGTGTCACAATTCAATTCAGTTCGAGAATAATTCACTTATCTTTCAAGTTCGTGGAATTCGGTACTTTCGTAAAAAAAAAAAACACGATTTTGATGAAAAGTCTAATTTTTTCCAATTAGAACGTTATTTTCACCTTTAAATTATGCCGCAAAAATAAAAGGAAATGATAACGTTGAAAAGCTGGTCTTCTGGGAATGTTTTTCCACGAATGAACGCAGGAATTATCCGGGGAAAAATCATTATTTTACGGAAGAGGTACATCATGCAAAATTATACGTTTACGATTTTATTCGTGTGGATCAAATTATCAATATTGAACACACTTCAAGACTATCAAGTTGGGGGGTACTGCTTGCTTCACTCGACCGTCCAAACGTCTCCGAGCAAATGCCCTACTTCCCCGCAACAGCTGTATTCAACAGGCATACCGATATACCTTCCGATGACATCTTTATGAGAACATTATTGTCCCTAGCAAAATCTACAAACGGCCTCGGAGAACAGGTTGGGATTCGGATCGAGAGCTTTCGACCGTGTGATTGCAACATTACCTTTGAAAAAGGTGCAGCTCTCAACAATTTATGTACCAACATCAAATACCAATACACGCCCTACATGTAAAGAATTAGTTACGCTTTTGAAGTGATAAGCCGACTAAGATTAAATTAGAGCTGTGTTGCAACGAATTAAATGTTTGTTTTATATACAGTGAAGGGTGTTAGCTGTACTTGAGCGATGAAACACATACGTCGAATTGAATGGATTTTACAATGTAGTTCTTAGCAGTTGGGGACGGGATTGACATTCGAGAACCAACATGTCTATAATCCCACGCACTCTCAGCCATCGCGGGAGTACATAAAAGAAAATAAAACGAAAAGAAAAAAAAGAATATCCATGCCAACATATAAAACCAATCATCCTGTCCAAAACGCTCGACAGCCCATGGACCATTTCAAGGCGCGTTAGTCAGCGGTTTTTATGAATGACTTGTGCGCCAGTTCGCAGCTAATGAGCCTGGGGCTCGAGCTAATTGAAACAAGATCAGGTGGGCTTCGAGTCGGTCCCACCGAAACGGCTTTTCAAACCTTCTGGGTTACGTAAAAACAACATTGGACGAGTTAACAAGCTGTAATTATATTTTGAGTATCACGCGGAGTTGGAATAAACACCATTGTGCACCTAATAGTAACTCCTTTTCTCAAGTCCTAGTATTATAGCAAATCCTTAGGGGATGTATTTTTCATGATTAATGCCACCTAGCTTAATATCAGTATATTATTACTGAATGGTGGCAATATGAAAATATCAAAGTTAAAAATCTACAAAAATTGATAATGTATACTAAACATGTTTTTTTTTTTTTTTTTTTTTTTTTTTTTTAAATTTAGATGAGGAAATCTTTTGAGGCCAGGTGTAATGCCTCGTGGTTAGATACTGGGGGCGGCCTCCTCCAGTTATGAGGAAGTCCAATCCACTAAAACCTCACCCTCCCAATGGCCCAACCTGTTACTATTTATCACATGTCTTCAGGTTGAACCTGGGGGACATGTTCAAAACACCCTATTTCCGTAGTAAAATTTTCAATACAACGCCAAATACGAAACCTCATACATATTTCGCATAGTATATGATATTTCTATAGTATCAACTGTTTTCCATTCTTTTCTCACATTTTTGGATTTGTAATTGCACGGGATAGGATTAAAAAAGTCGTTTATTTTGCAGGTAGGTCAAAAATAAGTGAAGTATAATGAAGTGATTGGGTAAGTCCAATTATTCAGTCTCTGAATCAACTAGAGCTTCAATTAGTAAAAATTACGCCACAAAACTAGCCTGTTTTCAGCAGTAACATGATAATAACATTAGTCTGTACATCTACAAAGGAATGTTTGTTGTTGTTGTTGGCTGCAACTTGAGATCTTTTGTGAGAAGTTCCTTCAGCTTGACTTTTACGAATATTTCTTTGGTATTTGTCATCATTCCTCGCACCATTCTTTCCCTTTGCCGGAACAACGACATCACACACCAAAAGAACGCTAATCAATGCTAATAAGTACTTCAAAATCGAAGCAAGGCACCAAACTAATAATGTGAACACCACCAGTAGGGCTTCAATAACGTGATTTGATATGGTTTTTATTTGATCAACTATCATTCCAACATAACAACAAAATAGGTTTGTGGTTCACTTGTGACATTTCTGCCCTAAACGAAATCATTCAACTCAAATATGTTTCTGCACTAGAACATGATTTCTCTATCAAAATCTACCAAAAACCACCAAAAATAGGCGAAGGTGCCACGAGGGATGGAGGGAGGGAGTCCTTTTTTCTGAAGTGGGTTTCACCTAGTGTCTTCTCGATACTCTTGATACTCGATAAATGGTATCGAATGAGTATTGGTAGTTAGAGCTGATATCGATATAATATTGAAAGTTAAGTATTCGATCCCAAAATTATCCATCAATACATCTGATTTGTTTTTGTATTTGACCACATTACATCCGTGGAACACTCCTTGCATTTTGGCTATGCTATAATTTTTTTTTTTTTTTTTTTTTTTTTTTTTTTTTTTTTTTTTTTTTTTTTTTTTTTTTAACAGCATTTAAACAAAATTTTCTTAAAGTTTTTACCAGTTTTTACTTTCTCAGGAAATCATCTATATATCCAATATTTGTATCATTATCAGTGAAATATTGAACCTCCAATACCCGATGCGAGTATTCTATGTATCGAAAGGAAGTATCGATATCAGTGAACAGTGGAGGTATCGAAACGACTCTAGAAACTTTCACCTCCAGATAGAGAATGTGATTTGGAATGCTTATTATAGTGGTTTGTGTATTCGTAACTTTGCGTATTTATCGTATTCTCCAATTTGACAGGGTTGACAAATATTTTGGTATTATCTGTAATCAACAATCTCGCATCACTCATTCGTGCCGGGCGCAACTCTCATATATTTCTTTATTTTTTTACTTGCGTGTTGAACCGGGTTTGGCTTTCAAGGATCGCCTTTAAAATTGGAGTTGTGATTCCATTCACGTTTCCTGACGGCAACCTGCTCTTCGCTCCTCAAGCGATTTTGATTGATAACGCGCGAGGCCGTTGAGTGGTTCATTGACTGCAGGAGCGCCAGGCCCTTCGAAGAGCCCGACTTTTTGAGGTGAGATCCATCAACGTCTTCTCGATAGTCGTTAATTACATTTTTTCGGTTGCGTAAACGTGTAGGCGGTAACCCGTCGATGAACTTAGCGGCTCATCATTTTCTACGAAGAAATATTCAATAAGAAGCCGTTAGGAGTGTATTTTCTTCCTCTTTTTCTGTTATCAACAAAAAAATACCCTTACCTGGCACATGAAAATTGGTTATAAATAGTTTTCATTAGCCGCTATCGTGGTCGAGTGATTTTGAAAGCAGAACTAACTGAAACCTATTGTTCATACTTGTTATAATACTATTATCGTTTCAAGCTAGTTTTTCATTTTGCAGTCCAGCAAAGAAAAGACAAGTATTAATATTGTTATTATTTATTAATTGATTAATCAACCATGGGGATGCTACCCCTCGTTCATGTGACGATAGGGCGGGAAAAATTATCTTGATGTGCAGCTTAGGCTTTACCATAATGTTTTGTGCCAAAAACCTTACGTGATAGTATCGTGATAAAAGACTTACTTATTTTAAATATGGATCTGCCCTCTAACTTTCGCTACGCTTATTACCAATATTCCACCGTCGGTACTTCGAGACGGTAATTTTGTTTCGAGGGGTACAGGTACTTAGGTATATTTTCTCAGAATGTTGAAGGTCAAAATGCGGATACATAGTTACGTAAAGACAAATATGAATTTGAATGAACAAATAATAATGTTAGGTACCTCCCTATACTTAACATAAGTAGGTACAGTAAACTGCAATAACTCCTTCTAACAGGTCTGAAAGAACCTTATTTATAATAAATAAACCTCATTTCTTTGGAGCACATGGTTCTCTATTCGCCAACAACAAAAACCCAACTTCTACCAAAAGTGCTGAAGAGAAATCCCTTAGGTTGGACCTTGTCACAAAACATTCAGGGAAAACTAAGCGGAAGCGGGACAAGATAAGTGCTACGAAGTAGTTAATAGAATGACCGCTAAGGCGCGCCACCAATGTTTCAACAGCTGTCCCAAATGTCTTTTCCGGCTGATAATGGTCAATTCTCTTTGTGACCTTGCCAGAAATCCAGTTAGAAGTGGTTGGGGAGCCTCTGTCAGTGAGTTATTTACACTTTGCGACTTATGTCGTTTATGAGAAGAATGGGTAGCACTAGGATCAATACTCTTATTATCTACATTGCGTTTTTAAGGTACAAATGAGAAATCCGTCGTTATATACCGACTGAACTTCCCTCTCGTAGCTATAACCACATCCAACAAGCCACATTTTTGCATGGAAGCAGTTTACAGTCCAAAATAAACTTGCGATGACACGAGCTACGAGTTCGTTATCGTGGAATCATCCCAGGCAATTTCAATAGAAGCCGTGTACTGAATGAATTACGTTTGTTTACTCACCGCCATCAACTTCAACTGAGGATTTATTGTCGAGATCCAGGAAGGTCAGTTTTGTCAAAACACGCAGCAATACGGAATCGAGTGTGGCGAGAGACTGTTGTGAGAGGCCAAGTGAAATATTATAGGTTTCGCATTGAGTTCCCGTACGGGTTTATGGATATCACCTGGCGTCAGGGCATTCGTAAACCCAGAAATAGCCGTGAATGCTGATATGCCGGAGTATAAGTACAGACGGTTCAGTGGTTCAATATTGCGTTGATCCCTCGGTAGGTACGTGATTATATGCGTTTTGGCCAATAATGTATCAATGTATCGTATTTCCACCAATGTATCGTTTACCACTGAATTTTTGATGATGAATCCATTGTGATGAGTCCCCGACCGACTGGTGCCATTTGGAAGTTCACCGTTTGACAAAAAAATCCATTCGCACTGAACTCGCCCCTGATTTCTCTTCTTAAATTGATTCAGGCCTTACATCACCCTACATTGTCGGAATTGACACATTCGATTCGATCAATAAATCGTTTATTTCCCTCCGATGCCTCCGCTATGTTATTTGTATGTAAAATAAATGACTCCCCCATTATAAAAGTGAGGGGAAAGGCTATAAGGCTCTTGGTTTATGATGAATGGACGAATAACAGCTTTAATTTCGAATTGTATAATTGGTTTTGATTATCTCGTCATCTGTTACCGTTTCAGGAGTTTTAAGATCCTTATCAATGTAAATGAAGAGATTTCGGGGTGTACAGGTTTATGGGAGAGGAAATAGAAGGCACGACCAGCATTATGGCGATTCATCACTCACCTGTTCGCACCTTTCGGACTCTTACGAATTCAGGAATGCCGCTTTCGATCTTGTTTACTTTAAGAGCCTTTTAATGGTGGAATACGCGGCTCGATGCGGCTTTTCTTCTCGCTTTTGAGGAGAGACAGCCCCATTTCGAGAAGCGGATATTGAACGAGATGCTCCACTTGCCTTCCATTCCCGCGTAGCCTTATCGTACTTTGTAAAAAAATGAAAATTAATTAAAATATGCGTACAACACCATCATGTATTCCCGAGAGCATTATAAACTCCATCGGGAATACTTAGTGGTATTTGCTAACGATGAAGTACAAAAATTTTAGTCCTGCTCGTCAAAATAATAACCGAGTTTTTTCCTTGAATTGATGTAGGTGTGTGTTGAAAATGAATCGTTGCGTGACTCTCTTTCGCTTGAAGGGTATCTCTCGTGGAGGTTCCTGAAGAAAATTTTCGAGGAATGGATGCCGAATTGCGAGGATTACAGGAGAGATGAGCCTATTCATAAAACGTTTAACATTCCACCCGCAGGTGCAAGAAGGAGATGAGTAGTTAATGTCAGGCTCATACGTGGGTCCTCGAGGGTTAATTACGACTAAATACCTAGCCGTTGTAGAGGCCCTCTCAATCATCGTTTCTGACGGGTCATCAGAGGTCTCCGGTTGTCAGCAGTTAATGGGATTCGAAGCCCCCGTCCTCACCACCCACGAAAATCCGGATGATTCCACCTTCCTCCGAGCGCTAGATTATGACCGTGGAAAAATGATGTGCGATGGTTTTCAGCTTACCTACTTAACTCGTGTTGCTGGCTCGTAACGTTTTCACCGTGAAGAGATTAACGGAGGATTGTTCGCCTCCTAAGGTTGTAATTGCTGAAAACACTGCTGTATACTGTAAACCAGAGTATTACGTGATGATGAGCGCTTCCCCTGCCGATTTTTGCAGTTCTGTCGGAGCAATTAGGTGGTTGCTGTCGTCCAATCTTGAAGCAGCTAACTCTGGATGGTTATAAAACTTGAGGTTACAAGATGTCACGGAGAATCGAGCGAGAACTCAAACCGAAAAGCAAATGGATGTGGCTTTGGGGGAATGGAGCAGAGAAAGGTCTGCTAGCCTGCTGGAAGCAGAGAGATGTTGACAGGCTTCCGTGAAGGCTCCCAGTTGGATTGCTGGAGAACATGAAGCGAAATTTCCTTCCTGTGAAGAAACACCCCCTAAACCTTCTGGGAGTGTGTTTGCCAACTGGGCCGCTAGCCTTCCAGTTCCTCCCCTTGTTCCAAAATCCATAATTTTTGTGGGGCTGTAGTTGAAGTTTGATTTAAACTTTGCGTGGAACTACTCACAAACACTTTGGTAGTCATTTCCGAACTAACCCCCTCGCAGACCCTTTGAAAGAGATTTGAAAGCGTCGTTGGGAATGTCAGTCAAGTACTGGATACATTTCCAGATCCTTGAGTTATCGGGTTCTTCAGCGACAAGATCCAGGGCCAAATCGTTGGTCACATTTCGTAGATTTAAATAAGGAATTGTTATCTGCTGAACCGTGAACTGTGGAACGGTTCATGTTCATCGTTCGGAGTCCGGCCCAGTCAACACCCTGATAGTACGCCTCGATAAGCAGAGCGGTCTCTTGAGCTGCCAATAGGTCTGAATGAGTCCACTACAAGGAAGCGAGAAAGGGAGAGGTTGCAAGCAGCGAAATCCCAGAAAGCAGTAGACGCCAGCAAAGTTTTTCCTCGAAGGATCATTCCTGAGTATGATCCTACCCCATCGCCAGATTTTTCCTAAATCTCTCACCAGCTTTTCAGGACATTCAGGAGCTAATCTACTCATCAATACAAATTATTGTCAACGGGTATTAATCGTATTTTCATGGATCGTCGATTAGGTCACTCCGTTACATTACTTATATGCTTATCCTCCTCAGGTCTCGCACAACCTTTCACGTCTTCCAACGGGGCTCGAAAGAGTCGAAGATATTTCAAAGGTGCGGAGGTGGTCTCCTCAACATTGAATAGCCTAAGTCCCAGCACTGCCTTCTCGGGGTCATTGGAATTCAATAGGTCCATTGTCATTACGCTCGCAACTATAAAATAGTTGCTTTACCAACTCTCTCTTTTTCCCTGTCCCCGCGCGTCCCCTTTCAAAGCTTTGGTTATTGTTATGCCTCCCTCGTCTACCCGACAAAGGGCCACCGGGACAACCTTGCTAATTTCGTGCTAATGCCGCAATATTCGCTGGACGCTGAGAATTCTATATCGATTGTCGTGAAGCGTTTGCTTACTAAACCCTTTCCTACCCACGAGGAGAACATTCCCCTTGATCCTGCCAGGCTTCCCCCTTTTCTTGAGGATAAATCAATAGAACGGATTCCAAATGGTAAATACGTGAACAGTGAACCCAACGACGATTTCGAAGATTAAAATCTCAACGGCCGCTACATTGTTCATCCTTCTAAGGTAATATCAACATAGCGTAAGTTCCAACTTTCGAATGAAAAATGTCGACAGGTTGGACATCTCCCACCTTCTCTGTCGCTGGTAGCTACTATGTGCGTGTGTTTGTAGGTATGCAAATGTAACTTTCATGCGAGGGCTCTATCAACGATCTTGGATGTATTGCTGCTAGTTGTCCGGCGTGTGTAGCTGTAGTGATTCATCAGTCAGAAAAATCTTAAGCTCATCTGTTCTCTCCGATCTCCAATTTGTATTGGTTCGTGGTGAAAGGGAGCTTAGCAGTTGATCGGAAGAATTATCAACTTGATTGATTAGAAAAGGATTATTCTCCTATACTCTGAAATAAACAAAATCCGACCGCAGGTGAACCGCTTAATGACAAAGTCAGGAAATTTTTCATTATTTTTTTTATTGTATTATATCTTACAATTTATTTCTTTTCAATGGTTTTCTGCATTCTTCAGCTCAGACCATAGGAACTGAATGTTTGCAGTGTTTTAATCAGCTTTGTTCACTCAATTATGGATCTAGTCGGAGTGTAATATCCAAATCCATGTGGATCCATCGTGTAATGTCCAAGTCCATATTCCTCGTAACCGCCCTCAAAAGAATCAACCATTCCATATCGCTCCATTGAGTGTTTCAGTCGGATAATCCTACAGCAGCTGGTCAGTTAACAGCATTCTCGGGCAGCTCGCGTTCAAGCCTCTTGATTTTCACCCTCGGTTTCTTCATTTCTCTCGTTTAAATGCCTCAGATCCAAATGATTGACGGAAAGTTGACCGATTTCCTCAAACAGTTGCTCCAGAATCGGATCTCGAAGGCTGGACAAAGAAAGTTTCCCCTTGCAAAGTCCAAGAAACCCTATTGAGCGTGTTTTCCTGACAACTCGAGAAAGATGCGGTCTGGAGAGTTGTTTCATCCTCGTCGCAACGGGACGGCGCGGCGCAAAAAAGAATCCCAGGTCGTCTAGGGGCCTTCAAAAGACTTAGAGGGTGGATGCTTTCTTCTTGAATGCCTCACGAACAGATTGATCTGTTTATCCGAGTAATCCTCCTCACACACAGCACAAAACCTCTCCTTAGAAGGAACCCCCAAACGCAAAAGCTCGTGCCAAAAGCCCGCAACACCCGGCCTTGTTGCATCTGCCCTCCCGCTGGGACCGTTGGGATTGATCATTCTCGAAAGGGACGCGTCTTGAATACGTAATGACTCCTACCGATCGTTTCCTCTTGACCTAAATTTCACGTCTAATGGCCGAAGCAAAGTTGTAAAATAATCTGTTGGGCCTGCTCCTAATGAAGCAAATGAAAGATCAAAAGATAATCCTTCTGAACATCCGAAGAAACACCCATTTATTAAAAAGCTATTTATTACGAAATATAACTTTTGTTTTTGGCAGTGAAGCTGTCAATTTATCGCGATCGAAATTAAATAGAGGTTTGATGTTGTTTTGAGTGGTGATGTGGTCGTTACATTGAAAAGTTGGACGTTTTTGATGGGCATGAACGTCTCGGGCTGAGCTCAGGACGACTACCTTCAACACGCTTTAGGATCAGAACTGCTATCATTCCTTACAACCCTTCTTGTCAGAAATGTTCAAACTGCTGACGTGGATCTCCCGTTCAATAAAGGAATAAACAATTTTCTACCGGACTCCCGAAAGCCGGTCAGGTTCATCGAAAT
>CM034001.1:1967235-2019914 GCA_019603395.1 Cyrtorhinus lividipennis
TCGTCGATTAGGTCACTCCGTTACATTACTTATATGCTTATCCTCCTCAGGTCTCGCACAACCTTTCACGTCTTCCAACGGGGCTCGAAAGAGTCGAAGATATTTCAAAGGTGCGGAGGTGGTCTCCTCAACATTGAATAGCCTAAGTCCCAGCACTGCCTTCTCGGGGTCATTGGAATTCAATAGGTCCATTGTCATTACGCTCGCAACTATAAAATAGTTGCTTTACCAACTCTCTCTTTTTCCCTGTCCCCGCGCGTCCCCTTTCAAAGCTTTGGTTATTGTTATGCCTCCCTCGTCTACCCGACAAAGGGCCACCGGGACAACCTTGCTAATTTCGTGCTAATGCCGCAATATTCGCTGGACGCTGAGAATTCTATATCGATTGTCGTGAAGCGTTTGCTTACTAAACCCTTTCCTACCCACGAGGAGAACATTCCCCTTGATCCTGCCAGGCTTCCCCCTTTTCTTGAGGATAAATCAATAGAACGGATTCCAAATGGTAAATACGTGAACAGTGAACCCAACGACGATTTCGAAGATTAAAATCTCAACGGCCGCTACATTGTTCATCCTTCTAAGGTAATATCAACATAGCGTAAGTTCCAACTTTCGAATGAAAAATGTCGACAGGTTGGACATCTCCCACCTTCTCTGTCGCTGGTAGCTACTATGTGCGTGTGTTTGTAGGTATGCAAATGTAACTTTCATGCGAGGGCTCTATCAACGATCTTGGATGTATTGCTGCTAGTTGTCCGGCGTGTGTAGCTGTAGTGATTCATCAGTCAGAAAAATCTTAAGCTCATCTGTTCTCTCCGATCTCCAATTTGTATTGGTTCGTGGTGAAAGGGAGCTTAGCAGTTGATCGGAAGAATTATCAACTTGAATGATTAGAAAAGGATTATTGTCCTATACTCTGTTATCAACAAAATCCGACCTCAGGTGAACCGCTTAATGACAAAGTCAGAAAATTTTTCATTATTTTTTTTATTGTATTTTATCTTACAATTTATTTCTTTTCAATGGTTTTTCTGCATTCTTCAGCTCAGACCATAGGAACTGAATGTTTGCAGTATTTTAATCAGCTTTGTTCACTTAATTATGGATCTAGTCGGAGTGTAATATCCAAATCCATGTGGATCCATCAGTGTAATGTCCAAGTCCATATTCCTCGTAACCGCCCTCAAAAGAATCAACCATTCAATATCGCTCCATTGAGTGTTTCAGTCGGATAATCCCACAGCAGCTGGTCAGTTAACAGCATTCTCGAGCAGCTCGCGTTCAAGCCTCTTGATTTTCACCCTCGGTTTCTTCATTTCTCTCGTTTAAATGGCTCAGATCCAAATGATTGACGGAAAGTTGACCGATTTCCTCAAACAGTTGCTCCAGAATCGGATCTCGAAGGCTGGACAAAGGAAGTTTCCCCTTGCAAAGTCCAAGAAACCCTATTGAGCGTGTTTTCCTGACAACTCGAGAAAGATGCGGTCTGGAGAGTTGTTTCATCCTCGTCGCAACGGGACGGCGCGGCGCAAAAAAGAATCCCAGGTCGTCTAGGGGCCTTCAAAAGACTTAGAGGGTGGATGCTTTCTTCTTGAATGCCTCACGAACAGATTGATCTGTTTATCCGAGTAATCCTCCTCACACACAGCACAAAACCTCTCCTTAGAAGGAACCCCCAAACGCAAAAGCTCGTGCCAAAAGCCCGCAACACCCGGCCTTGTTGCATCTGCCCTCCCGCTGGGACCGTTGGGATTGATCATTCTCGAAAGGGACGCGTCTTGAATACGTAATGACTCCTACCGATCGTTTCCTCTTGACCTAAATTTCACGTCTAATGGCCGAAGCAAAGTTGTAAAATAATCTGTTGGGCCTGCTCCTAATGAAGCAAATGAAAGATCAAAAGATAATCCTTCTGAACATCCGAAGAAACACCCATTTATTAAAAAGCTATTTATTACGAAATATAACTTTTGTTTTGGCAGTCAAGCTGTCAATTTATCGCGATCGAAATTAAATAGAGGTTTGATGTTGTTTTGAGTGGTGATGTGGTCGTTACATTGAAAAGTTGGACGTTTTTGATGGGCGTGAACGTCTTGGGCTGAGCTCAGGACGACTACCTTCAACACGCTTTAGGATCAGAACTGCTATCATTCTTACAACCCTTCTTGTCAGAAATGTTCAAACTGCTGACGTGAATCTCCCGTTCAATAAAGGAATAAACAATTTTCTACCGGACTCCCGAAAGCCGGTCAGGTTCATCGAAATGCTAAAAAAACCACCCCGATAAGGCTGAATCCGTTAACCATAGTTGAAATAATCATAATGCATGTAGGCACCTTAATGAATGAAGAATACAGGGAGCTCCTTGCGGTAAAGAGTAGAACATCGTGAAGATTATTCTGCGTCGTTATGGGTTTTGACATGGAAATCGTGAATCCTGATCCTTCCAACGAGTAAACAGATTGATTTGAAAGGCGAAGTTTTCAATTGATTCTCAACCCCTGTGGCCTTCCTCGTCTTATCCCAATAAAACTCGATGGTTTCACGTTCAACCATTCGTCAGAAATAACCCCTCACGGTCTACCACTTTCCAAAAACTTCATTCTAGGAGCTTCAACCGATTTGGTGGCCTTAGTTGTTACAGAGATAAACATCAGGGGCCTCCGAAACGTAAATGGGAGCAAATGAAACCGCCTCGAGGGGTCTTCGCTTTCCTTGAGGAGACTCCCTAAAGAATAACAGTCGGAGCCAACTCCTTCCTGGCTTAATAGAATTCATTTATTAAATCACACTCCCCTTCCTGTCTCGGTCACACCTACACAAACCGCAATCAAAATTAATCAAGTGGGTTTTGAATGGAATTTTTTTCGGGCTAGATTGTCTGTAGCTACCTACCTACAATTCAGTCAGGACGTTGAGGTTTGAAATTAGCTCTTGCCACTGTTTCTTACTGCATGACCTTCCTCACAATGGAAAGTCTCGATGGTGTCTGCGTTTAAGTTGTTTAACCCTTAGATAATCAGCCTATGTTCTCATGCAGAAAATCAACCTCTCCAATTTTCCCAAATATTTTTTCTGGGCGTTTCAAGGTGCCTAGATCAGAATAAGCAAATGTCCATCTGCCGTCCACGCCGTTTTTAGTAGTAGAACATTTTCTAAAAATCTGAAATTTTGGAGAGGGCCGCTTTTCCGGCAATAGTTGGTTCTCGAAACTTTTCAGCCCGATCGGATCAAATTAGGGGAAGGGGAGGTGGAGAAAATTGTGCCGATTTAGGCGTGTGGGATATTATTTCCCACTAAATTGTGGATGCTGAATCGATTAGAATCAGTCCGGGACTCTCCACACTCACTGTTTTTCCCAATTTTCTCCATGCTCCTGGGCTGAGGAATAACCAAACCCCTGTGAAAGAATTTGCACCATTTTCTATTGATGATTGAGTTTGCAGCGCAGTTTTGCATACTTTCTTATCGTTTTAGTCCGATAAACGCCTTGGTAAATTCTCGGAGTGCTCTTTTATTGTGATTCAATTACCAAAGTACTTGGCAGTGACATCTGAATTACATGACAAGTCTCAATAATTAATGTACCATATTCAGGGGAATTTTCATGCAGATAAAATCATCCACAATACCTCAGTAACTATGGGGTACCTTCGTTTGGCATTTTCATGTAATCGGACATAGAATGACAATGCATACCTACAGCCTGGCTCAAGCTGACAACATTTTAAAAATTAGCAGATGAGTTGTTGGAAGATGGTAGATGACGGAAGCGTTATCGCAATGGGGCTTTGAAGGCAACAAAGCATCTTTAAGATCGTAGAAATAAAACGTTTATTATAGAAATACATTCACATGCCCATAAACATCCTCTCTGATCAGGCTGTAAATGAGATAGGTCCAAAAATAGAGTCCAGATAGATTATATACGCAAAATTCCAGTTTTTTGGACAAAATTTTGGGGGAACGTTTTGGCTGCGACGACAAATGAACGTTTCCACGGATTTTGAGTCTTCTGTCACACGAGGAACGTAAAAGCGTGCAGCTTTTAGAATGAGGAGAAGGGGGTTATATTGTTCATTTAATTATTGTTTTTGCTAGTGTGATACAACATTGTATGGACATTATGCTACAAGTTGGTGATTGGGTATTCTTCGCCCCTGGACAATTCTGAGGAACCGAGAGCTGCGAAAAGAATCAAACATTCTGAATGAAGGCCAAAACTCTAGTTGCGGCTCGTAGCTGAAAGTGGGGTTCAGACCACCAACCTCGACGAGTCTAGACGTCTTGTGCGAGGGCGCGAAAACGACCTGGGGGAGTAAGTAGGTATAATGCATTTAGAAACAAAAGAGAGAAAAAAAATATCGGGGAAAAAAACAAAAAACAAACGCCACGACACGCGCGAAAGGGGCGTTATTTCCAGTCGGGGCCCTTGGCCTGAGGCCATTTGGCCTAAAACGAAACTTAACAGAGGGAAAAGCCCTTCCGACGTAAGGCCTCGAAAGTCATCGCGGATAAAGAACGTTGATTTACGCCTCGACCTTGCATCTTGTGAAGGATGAGCCATTTTACAAACTGCGCCTGTGATCTGTGCTCTATTCAGTTCAGTTTTACGGGTCAATTTTGACGTCTAACGACATTTAACTAGTTGGAGTCAACGACGGACCCGAGCAGTCTTATCGGTTTTCAAGGATTTTTTATTGTTTATCAGGATTATTTAAGAGATCGATTTGATATCCTAAAAACAGTTGCGGGATGTGTTACTTCCATCTGAACGTTATCACCGACTCACACTTCGGATAGAGTTACTTTCTTGCCTTTAGATTTACAGTGAAGTTAGTGTTATAAACTGACGAGTATTCAAAGCACAAGCTTATAAATGAAAAACTTCATTGATATTGGGACATCTTTTCGAAATTATAAGGTAAAAATAGGGAAACTTCGCCCCCAATTGTATTGCTTTTTGCCATTCTCATGGTAAAGTCATATGTGGATCAGTTATAACCATATTTTCTACGCTTTCATATTAAGCCTTAGTGACTCTGAATGGACCTGCTGACATCATTCTGCACCTCTTGAATTAACAATTTATTGTAAAAGAAGTCGTTCTCAGCGTGAAAACTAATCGGTGTCATTTGTTTTCCCATTACATTGCATCTAATCGTCACCAGTTTCATAGCTTTTGATCATTAGAATAACGTGTTTTTTTGTTTTGGTTTTTTTTCGCCAGGCTTGTTTTCACTTCACCTCTGCCAACATTATTAAGGCGTTTCGAACGGCCTCCGCTCTAGCTTTATGACTACAACTTTTTTTCGGGATCAAACATCACGTCCGACACTACTCCGGAACATTTCTTTCTTTCACCTCATTTTAGCATAGATAGGCATCTCAGATGAATATCCTCCGCTTGAAAATCCTTGAATTCAATTAAACAAGGCTGATGTATGATAGTAATAACTTTGAAAGAGAATAATTACCTCAGTTAATCATCTTTAGGTCTCCAGTTAATTACATCATTTCGTAAAACGATCTTTTGAGGAAACCAGTTAGAAAAAAAAATCGGGGGCGATATAATTTTAGATAAATAAATTGCTTCGGCTTGACAGTGTTAGAAGTCGAGATTTCACGGATCGTTTTTGGGATCCGTTGGGCGAAAATTTCGATCTACATAATTGAAAATTGGTCCGTCAGTGGAGTGCCGGGAGGGGTTTGACTGGATGGGTGGGTATCAGATCAGGCGTGTGCATCGTATTTATCTGCGTCGGTGGAAATGAGACTATGACAAGGCAAGAAGCGTGGGGCCAGCGAACTCCAGAAATAAGTGAGAACTTCCTCAACCGGAGTAGGTAAGCTCTTGAAATATCAACTCCCGAAACTACATTTATCGGAGTAACGCACTAGGTACACTCATAGTTAGGTTATGGGAATGCCTAAAATTGCCTGTATGAAAGAAAGTGATCAAATAATATAGTAATCACAGGGGCTGATTATTCCTCGGTGTCGGGAGCGTGGAGAAAATTGGAGAAAACAGTGGGTCAAAAACGTAGTGGATGATGATACCCTACTTGGCAAAAATCTGTTTACCCCCCCCCCCCCCCCTTAAATAGGGTTTGATCCGGCTGAGAAGTTCTGGAAACCAACTAATGCCCGAAACGGGTCCCTGACCAAAATTTTAGATTTTTAGAAAATGTTCAACTGCCAAAAACGGTGTGGTCGGTGGACAGACATGATACCATTTAGTTTGTTATTCCTTGAATAATCAACCTATGTTTTCAAGAGCCAAACTCTCCGATTTACACCAAAATTTGACAGTTTGACAATGGAAATGTCTTCTTTCTCATCTAAAAATCTAAAATTTTGGTCAGGAACCCGTTACCGGTCAAAATGTATTGTTTGAAAAGTGGATATTCGGCGATTTAGGCGTGTGGAGTATCACTTTTCACTATATTTCGGTCGCCAAATCAGATGAGTCTCAGACTCGATTGGGATGAGTCTGGAACTCCACACCCACTGTTTCCCCCATGTTCTAGGTCCGAAAAATAACCAACCCTTGTGTATGAATTTGCAGCGATTTTGTTCTAGGCACAATGAAGAGTCCAGAAAAAAAATTTGAGGCCGATTGGAGATGGACCACCCGTGACCTTGAGCATGAAAACATAGGTTAATTATTCAAGGAATAACCAACAAAAATGAATAACATGCAAATGCATCTCAGACGGCATCTCTGTGCGGTCCTTCTCCAGTATCATGCGATGTGTGCAATGGAGCTAAATTATTAATTTAATTTGATTTTTGCAAGATGGTCACAGGGTCGGGTGAGTGACGGTCCGACGACTATTGACCCAGAACCTGAGCTTTAACTTAGTTATCGATCACCGATTCACCTTGAAGATATAAGAGAAGCTCCAGATCTAATCGGACGTTCCGCGAGGAGGGTTGAGAAGACAGAGGCGCGGCGCCACCTGGCGGTATCCGATCTCACCTGTTCTGGTCAAGTGGAGCCACCTTCCGCAAGGAACTGACCACCTAACAAGCTAATAGCCACTCGGAGCCTGCTCGACGACCACCACCTGCCACCCTCATGTTCAGAATTGCGGTCTATTGTCGTTTTGCCTTCCCAACTTCATGCCGGAATACTCATTACCATTAAATCAAGGTGATTACGCCCTTGTTCCGGTGGGCCGAGTGGAGGACAACACAACATGCTACGTCCAGTGAGTAGTTAAAGTTCCACAGATGACCTGTCTCGTTTTAAATTCAAACTACGTCGTTAACCAGCCGGCAATTTAGGAGTGTACAGTGACTTAGCTGTCTGGCATCCCGTCTGGGACATGTTCATGAGGAAAAACCACCAAACTGAGCATGAAGACACTGCTTCGGGTACATACCTATTCATTAAACGCTCCATAATTTGGTCGATTCCACAGTAACTCCTTAATCTTCGAGAAGTTGACAGAGGCTCATAATTCCCTCGCGACAAAAAAAAATCCAAATAATTTGAGCGGAATTAAATTGAAACTTTGTAAGAGCCTGAGCATATTTATATTACCACAATCGTGTCTGGATTGCCCTTGAAGAATCCTGATAAATGTATGGAAATGGACTTCGTCTTGACCCATACCCTAATGCCTGCATCAGCGCCGAATCTCTCTCCACCTATGCAGACGTTCCTCAGACATCGGTTTTGGCGCCTGTGCTCTCCTACTGCTCCTCTGGGACTCTGGTTCTGTAGGAGGCTCTTCTCCTGTTCCATATCCCGCTCTGATATGGTTTATCTGTCTACCTCATCAGGACATGTGTTGGTTGTGACTGCGCTCATAACTTGTCCTCTTGGAGGGTGCGAGGTTGTGGAATGGCCTCCCGGCTTCTGTCCATTCTGCTTCATCACTGGCGAGACTCATTCCTCTCATTCCCTCTTCCTCTTCATCTTTCCCCTGATTCCTCCTTTTCTGCACCCCAATTATTTTCAGCTTGTATAAATCTGAAGGGAAACCAAACTCTGCTGTTAGCTTAATCATTCTCTGTTCTGATCAGTTCGTTACTTATCAATAAAACATTATTATCAGAACATTTGGTGAGCTCATTTTATTTGATGAAAATAAAAATGACTCTATGTATATAATGTAGTCTTTATACTCCTGCTAGTTGTTGAACTCTAAAGCAGCAGCTGGATATATGTGTACATCTCATATATCACCTATTGAATAGAATAAATTTCCAAAACCTTCATCTATACGTTGAGCTCGGGTTGCATTGCCCAAGTTTATGAGTAGAACATTGCCTGAGATCCATGAGTCGGATGTGAACCGGAAAGCAATCCTTGCAAACAGCTCCTTCCAGACCCGCAAAACATCTAGTCATTGCTGGTCACTTCTCCAGTCCCATCTTCTGCGACCCTTATTTTTCCCATTTTACTTCAGCAGGAGTAGTTGCTCATAATTAAAACAAACCAGTGTTGCTCACAATTATCGCTTGATACTACATTCTAATTTAGTCACTTGAAAATTTTGTCCGTTCGCAAGTCCTTATCACAACCTTTACGTCTACAATTTGGAACGTATTTTAATCAAATTTATAAAAATAGGGTGGATTTAGCTCAGGATGGTTCAATATCACTATTATGAGGGTTCAACTTAAGCTCTAACGTTCATAATTCTACGAATTCCGAGATAATTCATTGGTATCACTGTATGATGATAATTTTATTACCTACCTACTTATATTCCTGTGTTTGGATTCAATTAACTGAGGAAGAGTTCGAACGTGACGGGATTTTTTGTCGTACTTGATGTACAATTTTATGCTTTCCTAGAGCAAGTTCCTCAATGTATCATCATTTCGAAATTTGGAAGTGGGGGGGGTGGGGGTTGAGTAAGCTATAATTATTGTTCGGGAAAATGAACGACTCCACGCAACCTCACAGCGTCAGAGTTTCTAACTGTATGCCCAATAAAAACCCACGCATACTCAGCCAAACCGTTGGCAATGATTAATTTCTCGCATCCAGCATGACGTCACTGTTTAGAGCAAAGTCGACTCCCACTTGCCTTGTCGTTATAGATCGCTCATTTCGTTTTCTCCTGTTGATGGTATTGACAACTCTTCGCAGCCAATTGACTGATTGCCTTCACTCGGCGTTAACCCTTGTAGCTTGTACTTGCCTCGGTGAAAAATGACCCGATCGGCGCCTTGGGCGAGAAAAACCACTGGTCCCAAAGACTGAACAAGTCGGTTTTGAAGGGGGGAAATTAATAATTAAAAAATGCCCCCACGGGGATACCACACCTATCCGCCCCGGCCTACCGAGTAGGTTCGATCGTAAAGTTTGCGCGGCCATCAAATAAATTCGGTTGGTTCAAAAACGGCTTCTCCTCCATAACATTTACATACACCAATAATCAATATAAAACATCTTAATGAACGCAGGCGGGAGCACCCTTCAGAAGCCTACACTCTTCCAGGATGACAAATTAACGTCATATCGTAAAACTTGCGAGCGTTCTGTATCCTTTATGTTCGTAATAATTCCCCGTGTTCAAATAAGCTGTCAGATTTCTGAATAGATGCAAAATGACCTGAGTTAGTCGATTTCCAATTCCGGATCATAGCCGCAATGGTGGGATTTGGTTTATTCAAACCCCCTTCCTATAGGGTTTAATTAGAAGCTTTCATATTTCCTTGGTGAAAGAGTCAATCTCTCAAGAAAAATGTGAGGCAGACTGGTTCAAAATTAATAACGACAACTTACTCTTCAAGCATGCATGAATTCAGGTTATCGAGTTGGGATGAGTTCAGAAACGCAAACCTGCCTGGGTTAGTGCCAACCTACCTGCAGATACCCTATACGTTGTGGTTTGGCGACTAGTAAGATTAAGGTTCTAGGATGGTTTTGCAACTAATGGGCCCCATCCTAAACAGTGAACCTTGTTGGGGATGGAAAAGGATCCCATACGGCTGCAGTTCTTCCTTTTACTCCACCTCAATTGTTAATGGCACTGTACCAGTCTTTCTCCTTCTGATTTCATACTCGTACCATTCAATACTCTGACACGAGGTCAAACAGGCTCCTTTTGGGACCTAGCTGTGCCCATAGGATTGGTCTGACGCTCAGCGCATTAGCCTCAGATTGAACGTAGCTGAGAGCCAATACTGGAGTCAAAATACGTTTCACTCTTACGTGTGACATGTTCTAACGGTCGAACCGTTCCATGTAATTTACATTGAGAAAAGAGTTTCGAAATTTCTTATCGAGCCCCATTCATGAACTGCTATCAAAAAGATCCCTTCGGGCCGTTTTTGTCGTATCCAGGACGGTAACGGGCCGAGAAAGTGCTTTCAAACACATTTTATTCAAAGTATTTCCAATAAATTACTTCGACAAAACCTGGTGTACCAACTTCTCAAAAAAACGGAACCTGAGACCTATGCGCTCTCGCTGACCGCAATAAAAAGCGGCCGTTAGCCCCTATCGCTCTCAATCTTATTTCAAATATACGGAACAGGTTGTTAAAAACCAAATAGGACTCGGTACGACATTAAAACTGTTGATTTAATTGAGGCGAGGAGCAGGGATAAACTAAAATTAACGAAGTCTGTTTCCTGACTAATTCTTTTTTCGGCTCAGGGTAATAACCCCGAGGTATTGAACAATCGTTATCGATTTTTCTTATTTATTATTTATGAAGCGTTTCAGGGATTCATTCGACTCACCATAGGTACGTTACACGGATTTCTTCAATATCTTGTATGAGTTTGAAACTAGGTGTAGTTTGATGACGAAATGTGCTCTCTTTTTACGCGATCGTCAATAGACGAAAAACTGCTGCAAATTCTTTCACATGGGTAGGTTATTTCTTGGACCAGGAGCATGGAGACTCATGCCAATCGATTCAGCGTCCAAAATTTGGTGGGAAATGATGCCACAGTCACCTAGGTACCAGAAATCTTGAAACCCCACTTTCGAAATAGGTGGATAGATCCCCTTCTGACCCATACCCTCTTCCGGTGGGCGCCAATCGTTCCGTATGGCTTGGTACATAAGAAGATGGATTCGACCCCACAAAAAAGTGGATTTTTGGGATTTTCGGCAATATACGAGGGTATCAGGGTATCATTTTTCCAATAAATTTTGGAAGCTGAATCGATTGGACTGGGCCCGGGACACGCTGCACCCACTATTAACCCATGTACGAGATTTTCGGCAATTAGGGCGTGTGGGGTATCGTTTTCCACTAAATTTTGGACGTGAATCGATTGAAATGAGTCTGCTCCTGTTTTCAGGAATAACCTACTCCTGCGAAAGAATTTTAGCGTTTTTGAGTCCGGGATATAGACTTTTCAGTGGTTTTTTCAATATGATGATTTTGAGACTTCTTTCGGAGAATGTTCTCTATTTAGAGGATTTTTGAAGTGAATAAACATTTCTTCACGCCTCTGTATGCAATAACAACTGATTTTTATTATGCACACACCACTTGCTGGCTCTCTAACGTTTGTTCAAGCTAAATCGGGAGTTTGGATCACTGAGAGTAAATTCCACAATTCGTGAAATAACAACGAATAGGAGAGAAATTTTCTCCCTACTCACAAAGGCTGGTTCGACTTCTTGGTAGGTATAATCTCACTATTAACGCCTATATTCATATGTTTAAATATATTTATCCAAGCCTGCTTATCGCGCAGTCGGCTTTAAGAACTTTCGAATTCGGTCGCCACTAATATAAATCCCGGCACAACAAGGTTTTTGAAAAACGGTGTTATTGAAATACCTAATATTTTCCAATTATGCGACGGTAGTTTGTGAAACGCTTTTTCAAGTTGAGAGGAATTTTTATGGGGTCTAGCGGCTTAGGTAGTTTATTTGTGCTGACCCGTACCTTCAACACCCAGTTTCTATTGTGCCTGGGGGAAAATGCGTGTGGTTGTGGGGACGTATCCGTGTGGACTGGTTATTATAAATTATTAGCCGCGGCGGGATGTGAGTAGCCGGGCCGTTCCTTCCGAGGGAAACGAGGGTGGGCCTTTAACATGTATATCATTCGGGCTACCGCGTCCAGCCCAATCAGGCGATTTTCTTTGGCGACCGGTGGCCGGAGCGGCGATAAATAATTCTCGAGAGACGAACCTTCGCGGGGGCTTTCGAGAATAGAATCAATGACCGATGAATGGGAATATTGCGAGCGAGGCCGTAACGAAGGGAGGCAGTTTGTCGGAGGATTAGGCGAGTTGGAGGGCGAGGACTGATAGCCGGTCGGCGCACGGTAGTTCGCCTACGGGAGCTTCGACTCCTGCGGGCTCATTGGGCAACTACGCGGTCGATTGGGGCGCGCGCCCTGAACGCGCTCGGGGGCTGTTCTGTTTCACAACCCCTTTGATACCATAATGTTCTATATAGGTAGTATACCCCGAGGGTGACGACCAACCTCGGAAGGTGCTCCTTCAATCAGAGACCCCGTCAGAAGTGGAATTAAACGCGGTGCTGAGGCGCTGCGCAATACAGTGGAATCCGCTTTTCGGGGAATAATCGAGCTCTGTATTTGGGCTAAAAAAATCTAACCACTCCCACCGTCAATTACATCCGTTCATAGTATATTATTCGCATATTTGCAACAACTGACCATTTTGATGGATAAATTTCTTGGTGTTTTCAAACCGTCTGCCAGAGATACAGATTTCTGTTTTGGACATTCTAAAACAGTTCATGTTTGAGAATCGGGGGGCAGAGAGTACAATCACCCAATACACCTTAATGGAGTGATTCAAGCATATAACGACAACGCCAAGCCAACCGACAAAATTAAACCACTAGAGCCCAATCAGGACCATCCAAGAGGCTTACTGCAGCATCGAGGGTGAGGGAACCGTGGGCAAACGCAGCCCATCTAAACTCCGAGAGGGTGGGAGATAGACAGAAGATGTGGAAGACATCTTCCCTCTCTCAGGGAGTGCAATGCGAGCATTCCCCTCTTTGACAGGAGGCAAAAAGCTTTGCGTTCAGGTAGAGCAACTCTGCCTTGATTGAACACTCAGCACAACGTCGTAGTCGGATAGCGGAGATATTTGTAGTGCAGATGAAGCGAGAACGCAGAGATTGGATTCAGCTTAGTTCATAGATTGATAAAATACCCCGGAGTTTCCTATTACAGATGAAATAGGTGATCCACGAAGGACAGAAGCACACTCTCCATCGATGCAAACTCCCCACACTGGAGAAGTATAGGTGAGGATGGCCCGAACGACAGGCCTGGACTTTCGCAGGTAGTGAGACCCTCTGAGATGCAATGCTCGCACCTCGTGCTCAGTTCAAAGCGGTCCGAGCTGCTCCTTTCTTTTGCTCAAAGAGTTTTGTCAAGGGAGGAGGTAATGTCACACAAAGATACAGGGTATTCATTCCCAATTCCTAAGTCATGTCTGCTGAAGTACCAATGCCCCTAGTTCCTGAGCCGCCCAAGATAATCCAATACCTTTGATTTAACTAGATAGACCTACGCTTTTTACTATTCACATTAATCCTGCTGCGAATCAATATTTTCCTTCAACCGCCCTGGTGCTCAGTCAGTATGACAAGATCATCTGCGTACCACAAGACTTTTCTCGAAACTTGAGGCATTGTTCTTAATCATTGATGAAAGCCCAGGAAGGGAAGAACTCAACTGGCAACCCTGCTTCACCCCTGACAATCCCTCCCCACAAAGGAATCTGACCCGGCATCCTCTGTCCACTTTGGAGATTTGACATCGAGAACTCATTAGGACACAGAGTGATTAAATTATCATTTGCCTTCCGAACTCTTATCTTCATTCGATTATTTTCTCAAAAAGTATAGTTTCTGCGCATCCATACAACTGTTGACACCTACAATGAAAATTTGACTACGTTGCGTTCTCCCAGTCTCCCAGCGCCAGCCTTAATTCAGTCTTCCATTGGCCTGCAAATCCCTATAGGGTTCATAACGTCACACATTTCTTCTTGAATCCCGTGGATAACAATATCCATTTTTTCGGCAAAAACACACACACAGAAACAACACAAATCGTGGGAGTATGAAGATAGTGCCTTAGCATAATTTGACAACCTAGTGAGCGTTTAGAAAATTTAGTTGAAGTATTGTATATTATGTTTTGCCGGTTTGTGTTCTTGATTATAACTGACTGCCAATGAAGAATCCATTAAAAGTCATTTCAATCCTTTCAACGCGCACCTATCGAATACGGTGCAACTTTGAAGTCTTCATATTATACTTCCATTTATGTGAGTTGTAAGTCTCGGCATTTCAACCAGACGCCCACTCATAACTAATTGAAAACCATAGGAAAAAGACCCGGTGCTAAATGTCAACCGCCTTTCTTGGTGCTTGGGATCGATACGTCTCGACCGAGGCCTCGATTGTTCTGTGGCGAAATTTATCGTTCTCTCCGAGCTAATACAGTTTTAACTGGTTGCATATCCGAACCGTCTGCGGTTCTATATTTACTAGTCCGCGTCTCTGTACCATAACTAACCGATTAACCCCGTAAGTCCTCCACGGAGTCATTCCGAAAGCCAAGTGCCAAGTTGATAAAACTATCAATATCTTTACCTGTTCTGTAGCTCGTATTGTAGCATTACATCATGAGTTGACCTTTGTTCACCTATTCACCACGTTCATTATGCAAATAGGTGGTAATAATATTCATCAAGATATACGTCGTTACAAGTATGTATCGGGGTAGTGCGATCCAAGCGGTTATTGGGTTCATTAGTACGTGATAAGGGTGCAGTGTCGTTCGTTCTGAAGACCTAAGCAGCTCGAGTGGGAAGTTGAGCAGCCTGCGGCTCTCGGGATAGTACGTTCAATTAGGTGCAGGTCGTCCGATCAGGTCAAAAAAGAGGTCGCCAGGATATGAGGGGCTTGTACCATACGATGGCAATACATTTGGGTAGATAGTTTGAGAGGGCGCAAGGGAGCTGTCGGGGTGGTTGCTGCAATTCATCTTGGGGGTGGTTTCCTCCTGGTGTGGGCATGCGTTCTTCAGGTTGGTGAAGTTGTTGACAGCACTACACTTTATTCATAAGCAGCGAGTAAAGCGAGTAGTTGTGCCACATAAGCATTAAGAACTTTGCTGACGGCAAACTATGCTCCAAAGTTAGAAAAAAAATAATATTTTCTAGTAAAATGATCCGCCGAAATTCTACAAGTTGTAGTTAGGAGTATGTGTTTGCCTGGGTGCTAGTAGGGCATTAATGAACAAAACGACGTCAACCCATTCGTGAGGGAATTTTCCTAAAAAAACCAATGAAACCTTCAAAAAGGTTCTTCAGAATTGAACGAATTTGCAAAATTGGCATGTTCACCCATATTGTTTTCACCACTTAAAAACGCTACTTCTTCCGCTTTTCTTCTGCTTTTTTTTTCTTTAGAGAAAATACGATTGTAATTTGTTCTCACGAATCCATATTGTTTTTCTATATCTCATGAGCAACATTTGAAAAAAAAACTGTTTAACAGTGCTTCTGCCCACAATATCCAATTTATCCTAGAAATTCTGTCGAAATGAATATACTCGATCAGGGTGGTGGTGATAGTGAACAGGATAGAGATCGTTTCGCTCCTCCAACGAACAGTCTCCGGCTGTGTAAGTGAATTTAACCCAAATCTATCAGGTTGGAGCAGTGGACCACAGGTGAAATTATAGACTTCAAAAGATCTGAGATCTAAAATGAGAATTCACCAACAGGAAAGGGAGGAGACTGTGAAGGAGGTTTGAAAAACAAACAAAAAATTTGGCCCACTAAACTCGCCATTCAGATTCTCCAATATCGAGGAAGATGAAAATTAATTGGTAAAATCGTGTTGTAGGTCTTCTCCGCTCTTTATTGATTCTCCAGGTAAAAGTGGGTGGTCTTTACGAAGTAAATGACTATGCAAATAAAAAGCATCGTTTTGAGGGCCGAGATAATAGGTTGTGATAATTCTGGCCGCCTTCCTTCCTTCCCGACCGCACGAGTCACCTTCTTGGTCACTGTGCCATCAACGGGCGCGTGGCTCGTGTGCCGCTCGAGGGGTTTGGCCTCGTATCGTCTTCCATTTTCCACTAATTCATCGAAAAAACATTCTTCCGACGAGTTGTAAAACGTTTAATCACACACCGGTTTCGCCGGTGTAGAGGGTTCCGGTCAGGCTTGATTACGATGAGCTTCCGTTCTAGTGAGGACAAGCCGAATTTCAAAAACCGATCAACTTGAAAAATGATTGAGGTACGATTCTCTAGAAATGGCCGCTCTTAATCGAGAACTTCGATGGTTGCTCGATACGGACTATACCTCAATATTGGAGCAAATCTGTCATCAACCATTCATCGTCAATAACCGGTTGACAATGATGCTTATTCCTTTTAGTCTTGTTTCTGTCGTGCATCTAGACTGAGGGCAGTCATCAAAATCAAACACCAAAGTCATCAGAATCACCATTTAGAAAGCTTCTGGTGTCTCCTTCTAACGTACAAATACCTTCAGAAACAGAATTTTTGTATATAGGGTGTCGCACGTCCAACATTTAGTGAAAAATGATACCCCGCACGCCTAGGTACTAGATATCTCGAAAAAACTCATTCGAAATGGGTAGAAAGATAATCATAACCTTTTTTGGTGGGCACTTATCGTTCCGGAACCCATCTCATTGGATTCAGAGTCCGAAAATCCATTTTTCGAAGTACACATTTTGAAAAATCGGCGTGGACGGTGGATGGCGTATGGCGTATTATGTACGGATTTGGACCATTTTGGGGAGGGGGGGAACTCGTGGGACACCCTGTATATTAACTTCTTTCTTAACTTAGGTTAATTCATCATATACTGTACGTACGAAGCGTTGATTTGTTCACAAATATTAGAGTAAAGGTACATTCTGTTCGGATATGTATTTTTAAGATTGTTTTTGTAGAACAAAAACACATTTCGAAAGCAAAATAGGTTAGAGTCAATATAACTTTTACAATAAAAGAAAAGTGGGTTTCAGCAAATGAATCGTAATGCCCCGAAGCACGGCGAAATTAGCTTTTTTTTATGGTAAACACAAATAATAATGAGTTCGAATAACGGTGAGGAATTGAACGACTTCCTCAAAAGCGCTGTAAAATGAATATGTTTTCGAGTGGGATTCAATTATTACGTGGCGTCATCTATAAAATCCGCAGACTTCTATCAATTTATTTTATCTTGGAGTTGAAAGATGCATTCTATACATTCGCACGCAAGAATCAAACTTCTACAAGAATGATCTGGCGCAGGGTAGTTGTTGATTATTGAGGAGGCATCGGTGAAAGGGATGGATGAATTTTAATATTAGGGAATGAGGAGCGCGCTTATCGAATTTTCAACTTACTGAATGATTAAAGGAAATGCATCGAGAATACCCATAATAAATTTCGAGAAATAATGGAAAAAATATCAGGAATGAAGATTATTTTGTGTTATTCCGACAATTCTTGGCCCCAGTTTTTAGATATAATAAGCTCTTTGACAAGTTGGTCACATATTGTCAAGATTTTTTAGAACCTAAGCGGGTGGGTACCATTTTCCAGTATTTTTTGAAACAGTAAATCAATGGGGGGTTAGGTCCAATGGGATGAACTCATTTGATCAATTTTGGTTATCCAGTAATGTCGTCTGTAAATGTGAAAGGTGCCAGATACATGAGAAATAGTGTAAATGATGGATTTTTCAAAAAAGCTACCCGCTGAAAGGTGATGTCACAATCTGGTGATGGTCACAATTACCCGCTGAAAGGTGAATGAGTGAAATCGTGACAGTACATTAAGCCGAGCTACAACAGCAATCCTTGTTTTTCAGGGTACTGCGCAGACAACCTAAAGTTTCCTCCTCTTGGTTTTGTTATTGTAAGCAAAACATCAAAAACAAGACGTTTGTTGATTGATAGATCAATATCGGTAAAATACTTACCGAAGCAATGCAGGGGTTTTGAAACTAATGATAGTGATAACTCAAAAATTGGAACTCAATTAAGTTGTCTCAACAGGACAGATAGAAAAACGCTGAATGCTGACGTCACGGAATTTTCTTCAAATTGATTACCTAATTTTTGGTTTGCTTACTTATTATCATTATTCCGCTGTTTTTCTTTACAATTATTTTTGGTAATTACGTACTGTAGAAACCTCATGAGATTTCTCACATGAAAGAGATCTTACTACTGTTATAAAGCCTTGTAGGATAATATTTGCAGTGTTTTTTCTCATCCCATGTGTGAACGCGTGATAAACCGATAGATATTGAATATTGCTATCATCATTTTCCAATATTTTTTTTACCGTGTATTGTTCTGTTTCTTGCAGGTAAGTTGAAGCCTGAAAGGCAAAGAAAAAACTTGACTCTTCGAAGTGAACTCAAGTAGCTGCAACGGTGACAACATTCTTCAGGATGTGGGCGCTTGCAGGTATTCTTCTCGTGATTTATACCTAACAGCTACCTCTTCTAAGATAGAAATACGATAGTTCTCCCGGGACTATGGTCTCGATCCGGGTTCTTTTCCAAGGGATACTCAACAACGACTCAATTATAGCGACCGGCCCGATAGATTTTTAAACGTGGTCGGCAGCCCTCATAAGTGGTACGTGAGAAATCGTCGTAGAAAAGCGTTCGGAATGGTATTTTTTCTTCTTTTTACGTCGGCATAAAGAACGTTTGTGTCGTAGGTAGGAGGCAAAAGTGGCGGCGACTGGGCTCGTAAATTGTCTATCGAGTGGCTTGGCCACTCCTTAGGGTTAGTAGCGGAAAATCGGATACATGAAGGTCTCTATCGAACAGGAGAAACGTATGGACAATTCTTAGTTGATATCGTGATAAGTGAATCATTAATTTTCTAATCAACTGAATCCTAAAAATAAATATGCTAGTATAAGCTTATCAATTGTATTCATTTCACGTTTTTCGCGAGAACCGGTACGAGAAAATTCCCCTTGAAATGATGAGCGGTTCAGAAAACCTTTACGTTCTGACCATGCCCAGCATTTTACATTTTGCCTCATTCACGACTACTATGACATTTCTTCTTGTTAAAGGCACTCTGTCTTCACATTATTCAGCGTTTTAATAATCATGCGCAGAAATCCTACATTAATAAGTCGTAAATCAAATGGGAATTGCGAAATGTCAGTAATTAAAATGGATTCAACGAGTCATTGATTATGAATATCTGAATCTCGTGAGTTGAGAGCACTGCATGTCCTTTTGAGATCGCAGAGATGTTGGGAATATGAACCGACTAGTTTCTAGTTGAAGACAAAACGAAATTTACAGTCGCTATTTAAACTCGGCGTGTCACATCAAGTGGTATTTAAATCCATTCTTAGAGGGGACGAAGCAAATCTTCTCATTGGGAAAGGCTATTGAAGTGCCCAAAGACTCCCCAGGAGGGGATTTACTGCTGAAAACCTCGGAGATGCTGAGCTGTAACTCAGACCACCCTAAACAAGGAGGTCTTCGCGGTTTGCTCGCTACCTTAACGGAAAGAGTTAGAGGCCTAAAAAGGGAAGAATACCCATTCTTTGGGCCCCATCGGCCGCTCCTACATTATACCTAGATGAGATCGGCCTCCAAGGAAGAAACACCCCCTAATGAGACAGGAGAATGTGTGAGGACAGCGGAAGACGGGCTGGGTGGAGGATGGACATCGCATTATTTTGGATTTAGTCGTCACGGCGTGGCGCATTTTATGGGACGGGTCATCGTTTTTCTATAGTTCACCAGCAGGCATAAATCTCAGCCAGAAGGTGCGAAAAGGAGAGCACTCTAAGCCTGGTGCTTACTTCGTCGACAGTAAATTCCCCCTAGGAAATGATCCTGTACCCATTGTAGCCTGATGCTATCCTATTTATGATTTCCTCCCTCCGGTTTCTTCCATATATCAGTCTAGACGGCTATACTTTGTGCAATCGGCGAGTTACCTGTGAACAGAAATCCAGCCAACCTAATTTTTGAGAAAAAAAGATCCTATATATCCTAGTTATACGAAGTATTATACTCTAGGAACGGATCCATCTTGCCTGTATTCAGTGTAACATTACTAGATTCGTGTATGACCTGTTTCTTGAGACATCTCCTTCGTAATTTAAGGAGCATCGCGTCACAAAAGTCGAAATCGGACCCAATGAAGGGTTAGTTTCAACTGTCAAATAAAAAGTTGAGTTGCGTTCTTTAAAATAACATTAAAAAAATATGTTGAGTGTCATTTTGAGGGTCAAAAATATCTTTTCATGCAAATCGTTCAATCATTGAGCATATTTAGGACGTCAACCCCCTCCCTGACCGCCGAAATAATACGTACGTAATATTTAAAAAAAAAAAAATTAAAAACACCATAGCTAGAAGATCGTATAATTACTATCAATATTACCCTATTGATATTTATTTATTTTTATTTTTAATTGGGTAAATAATTACCTAAAATTATCTTTCTCCTGATTTATATTTATTGGTAGCAAAAAAGGTTTATTACTATTTTTTAAAACCCACAAATAATTAAGCTACGTACGGAAGATTGAAAGTAAAAAACGTTCAATAGCCACTAGTGCTCAATTATCACTAGGGCAGGCTTCGAAGAATGCACCACCCATTCCGGCCTGATCTATTATTCGGCCGTCTAAATGGAGACGTCTTAATCGGAAAGGGGGAGCTCACAATTAGATGAACCCATCACTCACGGCGAAGGTGCGCTGATAGCGAAAACAGTCAGGTAGTTGGCAAGTTTCTACATGTATAATCCGGTCTTGTTTCAAACCTCTTCTAATTCACTCCGAGCGGAAATTTACATAGCGATTAGCGCAAAACGCAGTGATCTCATTTTTTATCGCGGTTAATACTCCGGATGAGTGACTGTTTATATAAATTTCTTCATCCAACCTCTCGTCGTGTGATTTAATAAATTATTATCTGCAAGTTTATCTTACGCATTTAAAGTGATTCATCATTTTAACACATATCATTTCTATGTAAGTTGAAGGGTGTAGTTGACTGGTTTCGCTTCCTGCTGGGTCTTGTTTCGCGATCCAATCAAGTTTAGCAGGTTCAGAACAAAACCAGGAAACGCTCAGCTCTCGTGAATCTTCCGAAATCTTTGGGGAATTCAAACTCAGACTGTGGTTCCATTATAATAACGTTCTGAAATGTCTCCTGTTTGACGTTACCGCAGTACATATAACCTAATAGCAGTATTGATGATAGTAATATTGTTTTGAAGCAATCCGGAGGCTTTACGGGCTCACCTTGGCGGCAGCTGTCAAGGAAGGGTGTTAAATACAAAAATCATCGGTAACACACACCATATTGACGGTTTATTACTACAGAGGGAGAGCTGGTAATAATTCAGGCTTTTCTTACTTGATCGATTCTGAAAAGGGCAATGACGCCCAGCCATAAATTATCTCTCACATAACGAGAACCGCCTTCTCTATGAATGAAATTTGGCCACTGTTTTACTCGGAGAACTCATAAATTATATTGTACACTTGTAGGCCTTCCCGGTATAGGTTGTTAATTGCTCCGCATACTCTTCTAGTTCCAAGGCAACAAAGTTCTTTAACGGGAGCCCCGTCTACGGCTAATGATCGGCGACCTGTTGCGTTTTCATCCCAAAAGGCATGCGCATAATCGAGACCCCTTTTTGTCGGCAGCAAAAAACAAGATGGCGGGAATGCCAGTCCCACATCGATAAGGGTTGCGTGGGAAGGCGCCCTTCGAGGGTGTAATTCGGGTGCTTTCGGTAACTCATTAAGCTACCGATTCTCAGAGGGAAAAACTTTTTTCAATCCCGACTAGATGGAAAGTGCCTTTAATTTATACAATTTTTTATAATCGTACACCCACTTACGCCTGGAGGCAGCACCTGATAGTCATTAGCATTTTTAGGATCCCGAAGGAATGCGTACTTGATGGCTCAACCTCCTGCCCTCGACCATCCATTAGACTTTGGCTACCTATGCGACCTTTTTCCCGTAATAGGTATAACCCTGAGGGCGAAAGGTGTCCAATAATTTATGCTACCGAGTCTCCGGAGGCTGCCGATGTGACGGGAATAACAATGATTCAGTGAAGTTTAAGCCTCAGCTACACATGATGCCTTCCAGCGATCGCTCCTCGATAATGGCGTAGGTACCCGCGTGCACTGGACCTAGAATTAATATTCTGTAATAAATCTCAGTCTTCATTGGTAAGGGAGGTGAAGACCAAAATTTGAACGATGGTGAGATGAGGATAAACGCGGTAATAAGAGAAGGCCGCGATCAAGCACAACGGGTGACCACAGGACACGGCATCTGGCGAGGGAACTTGTAGTCCTCCTATAATCGAGTTTATAAAAATATCGACAAAAAAATCGACTGGTGGGGATCGGGCGAAAAATCGTGCGAGGCTGTGACGGCAGTATCAGCCCTTCGGTCCTTTCGTAAACTGAACTCCACGTTTCACACCAGTCTCGGGTAGAGAGGGAAAAAGAATCAGTGACGAGCTGGTCTCTATTGAGGCGGCCGAGGTCCACGCGATAACGATTTGTTTTCGGTAGTTTCATTCGGTGTTTGTCATGGTTCTACATGATAGGCAATGGACTGTTCTCCTGAGTCAAAGACCTGCGACAAAGTAGCACCTAGCCCAACCGAAGATGCATCACATCTGATCGAATATGAGAGTTCTTCGATAATGAGCACATTCAAACGTACATCATACCACATGAGGATCCCCACACATTCGAGTACATTTCTGACGTTGACAAGCGCTTGGAGTTTGTTAGCATGTTCACTGGTTCTGGGGGCACTGTCGTCAACGAAAGCTCACTTGAGGGCTGATGGCCGCTATTACGTACAAGCAACGGAAGAGAACCCTGCTCCATTTGAATTAATGAAATTGACCGCTACTTCTGGACTGTTTGAATGGCTCACCGTAAATATGCCAGCAGGGTCAAACGTTGGTGGTGACCCACCCTTGTTCGCATGCTCTGAATGGGGAAAATTATTGGGACACTTGGCTGCTCATTCAATTCATCTGTTGAGAGTGGAACCAAATTGGGTGGATCATATTTAGGCTAATAAACCAGAAAGGGCTCATAACCTGATTTTATCACACGATCAAAAGTTTAGTGGTAGCCCTTCATCCGCCATGATCAGGCAGCTTGCTCAAGAGACGCAAAAAAAGAAGAAAAAAAAGTGATCTTCATGTTGTCTCTGAACTAAATAATATTGCCTGGTTGGTGAACCTGAGGGGATGTGAGATAGAATATAACCCACTCTTCTTCAGCTTCGTAATAATAGCGGCAAATGAAGGTGAAATCAAAATCAGCCTTCTCCTTGACAAGATAAAGGTGACGCCTGAAATCCCTAATCACTTTGCGAATCATAATCTGAGAGTTGTGGGTCACCATCGCTGTGAGTCTTCTGGGTCTCCACTGAAGAATCGCCTGAGTCTCCACGAGTATGAAGACGTCTACAGTAAGAACAGTGAAGTTTCTTCACTCGAGTGTGGTTCTCCAACACCTGTAATCACAGATTATATTCTTCAGTTCCAAGATCTCAGAAATTCAAAGAGTCTAGTTTAGTCACTCGGCTCAAAGCGATGAAAACGCCGATGGAGCGCAAGGTATGGTCAATGCCCACAATCGTGACGGTTATGCCCTAAGTATATTTCTTATGTGGTGGGAGGATGAAATTGAAAAGGGGACTGTCATAACTGAAATCAGTGAGGCCACAGAGCTGGAAGAATTCAGGAGTGTTGAAGAGAATTTCCGCGTGCTTACATACTATCTAGTCCGTTGGCAAGCACGCAGCCATCATTCATCACCATCCTCAATAAATAGGAAAAGAGTCTCCTCGAGAATGAAGACGCCTGCAGCAAGCACAACTACATGTCTTCACAGGCAACATGAGTGTGGTTCCCTACAGCAAGGACAATGATGTGTCTTCTCACATCTCTATCATGTCCATAATAAATTATTTAAAGCTAACCGTGATGATGGGCTTGGTTTTTGGAGATCAGTAGGTACTCCCAAATTAACTGTTTGGTTGACATCAGTAGTGCCATCCCAATACTGGCCGCTGATGTTTACCGAGTAGATTCCATCCTTCGCGATTCGTTTGCCACAGCTTTCTTGAGGATCGGGCGAAAAATCGTGCGAGCCTGTATCGGCAGTATCAGCCCATCGGTCCTTTCGTAAACTAAACTCCACGTTTCACACCAGTCTCGGGTAGAGAGGGGAAAAGAATCAGTGACGAGCTGGTCTCTATTGAAGCGGCTGAGGTCCACGCGATAACGATTTGTTTTCGGTAGTTTCATTCGGTGTTTGTCATGGTTCTACATGATAGGCAATGGACTGTTCTCCTGAGTCAAAGACCTGCGACAAAGTAGCACCTAGCCCAACCGAAGATGCATCACATCTGATCGAATATGAGAGTTCTTCGATAATGAGCACATTCAAACGTACATCATACCACATGAGGATCCCCACACATTCGAGTACATTTCTGACGTTGACAAGCGCTTGGAGTTTGTTAGCATGTTCACTGGTTCTGGGGGCACTGTCGTCAACGAAAGCTCACTTGAGGGCTGATGGCCGCTATTACGTACAAGCAACGGAAGAGAACCCTGCTCCATTTGAATTGATGAAATTGACCGCTACTTCTGGACTGTTTGAATGGCTCACCGTAAATATGCCAGCAGGGTCAAACGTTGGTGGTGACCCACCCTTGTTCGCATGCTCTGAATGGGGAAAATTATTGGGACACTTGGCTGCTCATTCAATTCATCTGTTGAGAGTGGAACCAAATTGGGTGGATCATATTTAGGCTAATAAACCAGAAAGGGCTCATAACCTGATTTTATCACACGATCAAAAGTTTAGTGGTAGCCCTTCATCCGCCATGATCAGGCAGCTTGCTCAAGAGACGCAAAAAAAGAAGAAAAAAAAGTGATCTTCATGTTGTCTCTGAACTAAATAATATTGCCTGGTTGGTGAACCTGAGGGGATGTGAGATAGAATATAACCCACTCTTCTTCAGCTTCGTAATAATAGCGGCAAATGAAGGTGAAATCAAAATCAGCCTTCTCCTTGACAAGATAAAGGTGACGCCTGAAATCCCTAATCACTTTGCGAATCATAATCTGAGAGTTGTGGGTCACCATCGCTGTGAGTCTTCTGGGTCTCCACTGAAGAATCGCCTGAGTCTCCACGAGTATGAAGACGTCTACAGTAAGAACAGTGAAGTTTCTTCACTCGAGTGTGGTTCTCCAACACCTGTAATCACAGATTATATTCTTCAGTTCCAAGATCTCAGAAATTCAAAGAGTCTAGTTTAGTCACTCGGCTCAAAGCGATGAAAACGCCGATGGAGCGCAAGGTATGGTCAATGCCCACAATCGTGACGGTTATGCCCTAAGTATATTTCTTATGTGGTGGGAGGATGAAATTGAAAAGGGGACTGTCATAAATGAAATCAGTGAGGCCACAGAGCTAGAAGAATTCAGGAGTGTTGAAGAGAATTGCTTCATGCTTATCTACTATCTGGTCTGTTGGCAAGCACGCAGCCATCATTCATCACCATCCTCAATAAATAGGAAAAGAGTCTCCTCGAGAATGAAGACGCCTGCAGCAAGCACAACTACATGTCTTCACAGGCAACATGAGTGTGGTTCCCCTACAGCAAGGACAATGATGTGTCTTCTCACATCTCTATCATGTCCATAATAAATTATTTAAAGCTAACCGTGATGATGGGCTTGGTTTTTGGAGATCAGTAGGTACTCCCAAATTAACTGTTTGGTTGACATCAGTAGTGCCATCCCAATACTGGCCGCTGATGTTTACCGAGTAGATTCCATCCTTCGAGATTCGTTTGCCACAGCTTTCTTGAGGATCGGGCGAAAAATCGTGCGAGCCTGTGTCGGCAGTATCAGCCCATCGGTCCTTTCGTAAACTAAACTCCACGTTTCACACCAGCCTCGGGTAGAGAGGGGAAAAGAATCAGTGACGAGCTGGTCTCTATTGAAGCGGCTGAGGTCCACGCGATAACGATTTGTTTTCGGTAGTTTCATTCGGTGTTTGTCATGGTTCTACATGATAGGCAATGGACTGTTCTCCTGAGTCAAAGACCTGTGATAAAGTAGCTCCCAGCCCAACCGAAGATGCATCACATTTGATCGAATATGGCCGCTAGTAGTCCAGACAAGTGAGTACTGGGGCAATGATTAACTTCTCATTTATTAATAGGAGAGCATCCTCCTGCTCAGATCCCCGAATCCACATTACTTTTTTTCTGCAGTTTGATGAGTGGAGCAGCGATGATTGAGAATCCATCAATAAATCGCCTATACCAACCAGCCAAGCCAAGGATATGGCGCGCTTGGCGCGCAGTGGTGAGGGGTAGACTGTCTGAGATGACAGCTACTATTGCTGGGTCAACTTGCAGACCAGTTTGGTTTACCAAATAATCCAGATACTAAAGTTACTTACGGCAAAAGTTAGACTTCTCCCATTATATTCAAACCCTGCAGTCCAGATATCATTGTAGAACTGGGGTGAGATCTTGCAGAGGAGTCGTAAAATCAGGAGTGCAATAATTGCATCGTCCAAATAGATGAAATAGTACTTTTCCAGCTCTGGGCCTAGTACCTACTCCACCAACCGCTGCCAGATCCCATTGTCTGGTCATTCGAAAGAACAGGAATAAACCTGTATTAGGCACCGTGTAGACTGTCTTTTCTTTACTGGATACATCCATCAGAACTTGCCCATTGTAATAGTAGCGAATAGTAGGAGTATTGGAGGACTCAGTAAGCTGATCCGTTCCATAGAGGTACCGGCTACTAAGGATAGACCAATTATCCTTGAAGTGGATTTCTGGAAGAAAATTCAGATTGTGCCTGATCCTTCCAAGAATCAGTGTGCTCGACCGCCACAGAATGTGTGGGTGGGCATGGAGGACACCAACACTAACTGAAAAAAGACAAAACCGCCTGTTTAAGTATAACTGATTCAACTGCATTATGTACAGCAACCCCTCATTACTCTCGTATGTATCCTTTCATTGATAGCCTCCGCCGCCAGTCAACATGACATCGTCATTCGACTCTGACAGCAATAGCAGGTATGACGGCGATGGAGAAAGCAAAATTAATTCGAGAGTTCTTCGATAATGAGGACATTTTTCCTACGCCAATTCAAACGTACATCATACCATATGAGGATCCCCACACGTCCGAGTACATTTCTGATGTTGACAAGCGCTTGGAGTTTGTTAGCATGTTCACTGGTTCTGGGGGCACTGTCGTCAACGAATGCTCACTTGTGGACTGATGGCCGCTATTACGTACAAGCAACGGAAGAGAACGCTGCCCCATTTGAATTAATGAAATTGACCGCTACTTCTGTTTAAATGGCTCACCGTAAATATGCCAGCAGGGTCAAACGTTGGTGGTGACCCACCCTTGTTCGCATGCTCTGACACTTGGCTGCTCATTCAATTTATCTGTTGAGAGTGGAACCAAATTTGGTGGATCATATTTGGGCTAATAAACCAGAAAGAGCTCATAACCTGATCGTATCACACGATCAAAAGTTTAGTGGTAGCCCTTCATCCGCCATGATCAGGCAGGTTGCTCAAGGGACGCAAAAAAGAAGAAGAAAAAGTGATCTTCTTGTTGTCTCTGAACTGGATAGTATTGCCTGGTTGGTGAACCTGAGGGGATGTGAGACAGAATATAACCCACTCTTCTCAGCTTCGTAATAATAGCGGCAAATGAAGGTGAAATCAAAATCAGCCTTTTCCTTGACAAGACAAAGGTGACGCCTGAAATCCCTAATCACTTTGCGAGTCATGATCTGAAAGTTGTGGGTCACCATCGCTGTGAGTCTTCTGGGTCTCCACTGAAGAATCGCCTGAGTCTCCACGAGTATGAAGACGTCTACAATAAGAACAGTGAAGTTTCTTCACAGGCAACTCGAGTGTGGTTCTCCAACACCTGTAATCACAGATTATATTCTTCAGTTCCAAGATCTCAGAAATTCAAAGAGTCTAGTTTAGTCACTCGGCTCAAAGCGATGAAAACGCCGATGGAGCACAAGGTATGGTCAATGCCCACAATCGTGACGGTTATGCCCTAAGTATATTTCTTATGTGGTGGGAGGATGAAATTGAAAAGGGGACTGTCATAACTGAAATCAGTGAGGCCACAGAGCTGGAAGAATTCAGGAGTGTTGAAGAGAATTTCCGCGTCCTTACATACTATCTAGTCCGTTGGCAAGCACGCAGCCATCATTCATCACCAACCTCAAGAAAGCTGTGGCAAACGAATATCGAAGGATGGAATCTACTTGGTAGACATCAGCGGCCAGTATTGGGATGGTTTAGTTTCAGGATCTAGCAGCGGTTGGTGGAGTAGGTACCAGGCTCATAGCTGGAAAATTACTATATCATCTATTTGGACGATGTGGCTATTGTCACTCCTGATTTTACAACACATCTACCTAAGTTCTCACCAGAGTGCTACAATCATTATATCTGACCTCGTCCGCTGCAATAGAGACCATCTGTCCATGCGGGCATCTTATTGTGAGAATTATTGTGTGGCTACACTTGGTTGTATCGCAGTCTAGCTGTGTTTGAGCCGTCGGCGTTCGCTCATCTACTTGCCTCGCCCATTGTCTGGGGTTGTGCTTTCGTGTTGTGGCCTGTCTCATCCCACTTCTATCGAGATACCTTGAGACACCTTTCTCCTCGAGCTCAGTTGGTCTTTAGCCACCGGCGGATCGTTTCAGACACCTGATAGTCCACAATAAAATAATTTCGCCTCCATCAACATTTCGTAGACGAGTGATTTACTGAGAATGGTCCGTGGATTAAATTAGTCTCAAACCCAACTGTGGTTCTCTCTGAGATTCGGACGTTGATCAATCGTATTACTTATTTTTGGTTATCTCATTTTTCCCGAGTACCTAGTGTTTACGGGATTTCTCCCCGTTTGTCATAGTCTCCGAAAATAATCATCTGAGGTTGTGGTTATCTCCTCATGGGTCGTTGATTCCCTTTTCTCGGCAGTTCCCTGGACTCTGGGTGTCTTCTGGACAGCCTGTGACAGCCTGGTTCCCATTCGTTTATTCGGGCTACGGCTGTTATCGAAGAGACGGAGCATTTCAACCCTGATACTTCAAGGTACGGAAATGCTATCAAGTTGTTTCTGTCGAGCATATTATCCCGGCTAGCTCCATGTCAGACTCTGGTTAAGACGAAAATAAGGAAAGAAGAAGTATCTGTAAATTTAAGGTTCTCCCTCAACCTGTTCACTGCCACTCGGAGTGAAAACTTTCTTGGAGGCCGCAAGTACGAGGTGAATTATTTTGGGAGTCCTTGGGAGCATTTCTCATTGTGTCGGCAAAACAGGTGCCGAAACCCCATTTTGATTATTTATTGACACCTTTCAAGATCTACCGAAAATAATTTTCTTCCTCATAATTTCGTTTATTCCTGAAGATGTGCGGGTGGCCACTCAATAGGGCATTAGGAAACCTATGAGGCAATCATTCAATTTCTGATATTTAATTTCTTAGAGTAAGGCATATCCTTTTTGTCTACCAGTTTTTTTGTTTATATTTTTACTGTTTTTTTTTTTAAATTAAAAATTGTATCTAGCAGTCCGAATCTGGTTCCAACTTTTAGTTCTTTAAAGAAAAAATAAATATTAAATTAAATTAAATTAAATCCTGCGAGGCAGTGTCGGCCTTTCAGTCCTGCCGTAAAGTGAACTCCACGTTTCGCAGTCTCGGGTGGAGTGGGGAAGAGAATCAGTGACGAGCTGGTCTCTATTGAAGCGGCCGAAGTCCATGCGATAACGATTTGTTTTTAATCGTAACAGTATCTATGCGTTTGGGGTATCATTTTGGACGATGAATCCTTTGAGATGGATCCCAGACTGATTGGTGCCCACTCGAGTTTTCGGGATTTCCGGGTTCATAGGCGTTCACGCCGTTTGTATGTGTCGGATGAAGACAGTAAGATGTCCAACAAAGGACAAACAGACTACAAATAGAAAAAAACATAATCTACACTGTTTTTCTTTAATTTTATTTATTTATTTTATTTTATTTTATTTTATTTTATTTTATTTTTTTTTTTTTATGGATTTTTGTTTATCTAGGCCTGTGGGTAGTCATTTTCAACTAAATTTTAAGCGCTGAATCGATTGGAATGAGTTCGGGACACTTCACACTCACTGTTTTCCCCATTTGCACTATGCTCCTGGTCAAAGGAATAACTTACTTACCTATGAATGAACATGCAGCGTTTTTTCGTATTATTATCTGAATTACAATTTTTTGTATAAATACGTTATGTTGAGTGTACCCATCATTTGAATGTCTGCCTATACGGCTCTGAATAATACTAAGTTTGAAATAAGTAGTGGCGTTCCGATTGTCCCTTCATATCTGTGTGCGTATTAAATATGTCTCAAGCGTTCAGTTTGATCATGACATAGCTCTAACGTCCTCCACTTTCCTTTACCTTGTCACATTCAAATCATACTCTCTTCTCGTAAAAAATAACGGCGCCAACTTTGGTATAATGAATGAAAACAATGGCGTCGCGTTTCGTCATCTGAGAGATTTATGACTGCTATGATTTCGTAATGATTAGTTTAGCCTTTCTGATTAGGTTTAGCGAACTCGTTTGGTTACCTTGTCGCCTTGCCCTCGTGGGTTCAAATGAGCTGCCACCAAAAGGTGCCACACACGCGCCCTATGTAAATAATGGATCGTCTTGAGGGTGGAAGCGTGGGCTCATCCCGCTTTCAACAAAGAGATCATAGCCACGTATCTATAGTTGGTCTTGATTATTCGGACCGAGTCTCCTTTATGGATTCGTTATGCGTTGTAGGCACCGCAGACGGGAATAAATTACTCGTATCAATGGTAAATTGATAGAATATTGTGATGAATTGACTAGCGAGCCTTCGACACACTTTTCCGTATAGGAAATAAGCCGCTTCAATCGATACTCCATTCTCAACTACAAAAATATGAACTTTATCACCGTTTTCTGATCGTCATTTCCGTTAAAATGCTGTAGCCGCGGCTATTAATATTCGTAGGTAGCGATGTATAGGCCAGAAGCCACCAATATTTTGTTCCGGAACCTTTGAAGTCGTCTTCACTAGGAAAAGGTGATAAGTTTTGTTGAGCCACCGTTCTATTTCCACCCAGTGACCTCTAAAGTAGCGCTGACTCCGTTTTCAACTATAAATAAGAAGTCAGTTTCAGGGTGATATTTGATGTAGCAATTCATGGATTCCTATAATGGATAAAAGGATTTTTCACAACAAATCTAAACGCTCCTTTTAAAACGTACCAAAATATCATTTCAAATATATTTTTCAAATAAAAACGCTATCGCACCTTCTTCTTAGTCCTCGCGAGGAACTAGAAAACAGGAAGAAAACGATACGAGGGATACGGGTACGCGTATGGAAAAACATCAGGATTAAAGGAGCTGCGCAGAAGGATACGGGCAGAGAGGACTACAGGTGGTAAACATCTGTCTTTTTTCACATCATCCAATTAAAAGCGATCTGACTACATCTGACTTACTTGATCACGCGATGTTTCCATTTGAAAGAGGGCTCCTCGTTTCGAGTACAAAAGAACTCCACGTATCATCACATTGTGACTTACTCCGGTGGTTGAAGCTCTTCCGCCTTTCGTTTGTTTTGAGTCAAGATAGTCTAAGCAGATCATTTTTTGTTCAGAATTCTGATTCACAAGTAAAATAGGGTAGAGTTTCTTTTCTCGAATATGTAAATCGACTGGGAATAAATAATGAAGATCCTCACGTCTGTTGGTTATTTTTGTCAAGAATATTGAACAACTAATTTTTTTTCTATTTCCTTCAATTTTGTTTGGTTATTCCCTAGATAATAAACCTATGTTTTTATGCTCAAGGTGATGGGGGTCGCTCATCTCCGATCGGCCCTAAATCCATCAGGCTAAACCATTACTGCCCTAATTCTGTACGGATACAACCCAATTTCAATTACACCCGGGGTTTGTTCAGTCCTAGATCATTCCATATCAGTTTTATCATGAATTATGAATGAGTCAGTCTTTGTTAGTCTTATCGACTCTTCAAGATTTTGAGGTCCAACCGTAAATAGAACGGTCCAGTTAGTCAGGTTGTTATCGAATTTAGCACAATTTACACTATCACACAATGTATATTGCCATTTGACCTTGAGAATGTGCTTTACGTGCAGAGACATCTGCTGGCCAAGAATGAACTAAATTATCACTTTTCCCTGATTTCTGTAGACGGAGATGATTGTATTCTCCTGTTTAAACTGCGGAATGTGCCCAGGCTCGACGCTTACCGCAAATCCCCCACATATTTAGTTCGTTTCTTCGCCTAGAGGGCGCCTGTCGTAACCTTTAACCGGTAAGCCTTTTGGGGGGTTAACAAGTGGACTCGGTGTCAACAGACTTTTCAATGGCGTTTGGTTGGGTGTCCCACAGCCACCTGATTGCCTGCTTGGAGTCTTTGGGCGTTCCCTTCTTCTTTGGATTGCGAATTACGCATTATGATGGTGAGATTGAGGGGCTTGGTATCGAAACCATTTCCAGCCTTGTCAGATGTACCACAGGGTTCACACATTGGACATAGGCTCTTCATTGTTTTCTATGGTTCTAATGGGCAGGATTTATTCCGATGTCTCGTTTTTGATGTTTGCGGACGACCTCAAGATTTTCCGCTCCTTTTCATTGGCTGCTGAGTGTGGGGTCCTACAGTTTCGCCTTTGAGACTTCGTTGAGTGGTGTGAGGTCCATTGTCTTCAGCTTAATTCGTCAAAGTATTTGATCAGCTTGTTCAGTCGCCAGCAGAACCCCCTCATTCAAAGCTATTCCATCTTGGGCGCCCCTCATCGAGATTTGAAAGACTTGCTAGATCCTCAGCTGCACTTTGCGGGCATAGACGTGGTTACTGGCGTGCTTGCCGTTGGGATTTGTAAAACGTAACAGTTGCAAATTTACCGATGTTGCGGTAATCATGGTCCTTTACTGCTTTTGAACGCTTGTTCGCCTATCCTGAAGTACTCGTCGGTCGTGTGGTCGCCCCCAATATCCCACCTATATTCAGCAGATAGTGGTTGTCCAACACCTTAGAGACCACTCGCTACTCAAACTCCCTCGATAGGTGAATTAGATTCTGCAGGGGATTCTTCGTGTGATTTGTTTGCTGACTCGTTGCGCGTATATAGGGATTGCCTAAGGAAGTTCCAGGAAAATCATTGACTTCACTGTGCTCACAAGAAATAGTTATGAATTATTCTTGCAGTTACATTTGTATTTATTTTATTGTTACTTAGACTTCGTGTCCGTATAAATGTTTAATAAATAAAAACCTATAGATTCTTCGAACTGAGAGCTCTTTGTAATGACTCGATTCACTATGTACTGAGGTTGTACTTCTTTCGGTTAAATCATTTGGAACGCTACAGATTCCGAAGGATCATCTTCAGCATCCGGGAGCGGATCATGATCATCATCCCGACTGAGGACAATAACTCGACAGAAGGCGGCGGCACCTGTGACCGCATAGCAGGGCGACATGTGTTGGCTTCCTCGGCCGAGTCTGCGGTTCCTTCGTCCTTCGACAGTCGGACAGAACAATACGACTACCGAGAGCAGATGCTGCTTTGTACAACTCCCACACTCTACACGCATCCTCGCGGCGATTGAAACAAAAGAGTCTGTAGTTACGTCCTGGAAGGTGGATGATTTGAACGTACCAAGTTATTTCCAGCGGAAGACGAGACGGGTCCGTTCTCTTATTCATTCCCATAGACATAATTGCCAGGGCACGTCCACAGTCAGTTGCGTCCGTAGGATCCAGACCTCCAAATTTATGAATTTGATATTGAACACCTATCGTGTATACAATAGTTGCTTTTGTCTGATGTTGGATTGTGCGTCATTAAAGACTTTACCACCAGACTTTCCTAGAATAAAGCGCAATATTTGGAGGTTGATGGAGCCTGATATTTTCTTTGGCCATTTTTCACCCTCTCGTTGGTTTTACTTCGCATTCACGACACGACGCTAGTGTTAATGCACGGTTGTCAACACTGAAAAGATAGGTGTTGGACTGATTGCACTCGTGGCTTAGTTTTGCTCAGCTCAACGGCTTTTCTAAAATCCGTAATGAAATTGTCAGCGAAGAGAAATTATCCTGCCGACAGTAGCGCTTGCTGGTCCGCGTAATTTGTGAATAACCTCGAATGCGGACGAACTTCTCTCCTCAGCGCTGATGAGCTTCTGCATTTAGCATAATCAGTCGAACCAATCGCTTTCTCGTAACGATTCTCCTTACCACGTTTCTGTTCGTAATTTGAATGTTTTCACTCCTTGCCCTCCGCCCGACGGATTTGAAGCTTTTTGAATAATGGGACCGCATAAAAACTCTTGTCACTTTCTGTGGCTCCTTCTGGTCCGATCATCCAAACGATCAGTCACACTTGGTTACGAGAGGGTTCGAAAAATTCCTCACCATCGCTTCGCTCCCGAGGATTAGACGAACTGGAGCAAGTTTCTACCACCTTCCCACCCACATCGGCTTGACCGGAGGCTAGTTTCGAGATTGCTCCCGAAGCATATTATCATAAATTGAATAAATCATTTCACGATCGTGACAACGTCTTGAAAGAAACGAAACGAGTCCACAGAATTGGACGCATAGTATGCGTATACCGTTGAGAACAGCAGCAACAACGAGGTGTGCTCACTGATTGCTTATTGGATACGGCAACCAATCTATATCAAGTACAGCAGGGAATACGTGTGTGCGTGATGCATTTCTCGAGCGAAAATAATTGTTATCCTACCTCACCGTTATGCCGCACGGTAAATTTGAACCTGCACAAGCCAAATTTCTTGATTTTTAATTTTTAATTGTATTTATTTTTTAACAAAGTGTATTTTTAATGTTTTAATGTTGCCAGTTTAGTACTGAATATGCGCGAACTGGCCCTTCGCCTCATATAAACATGTAGCGATAACCAAAAGCCTTTCCGTTACAGACTATCACAATCCATTTATCAGGAAACTTAGTATTAATTTTGAGAGGGATATAAATGGATTGCCAACGGTTTTCCATGCACTATGTGCGTAACTGCTCACCTCTCTCATCATCAATTATACCCCGACTAGTGACAGTACACCGGGCGTGCTTATTGGATTAGGGATTTCAACATATTAGACGTACTTGGGGGATGTTAGGATGAAGGAGAATGATATTATACCCATGCCTAACGAGATACTTCATTCAATCAATAAGTATTAATAACCGGAGAGCACATGGGCATGACCCACCTCTACGAACGAACGATATTGTGCTTTTTTGGTTGGTTATTCCTTGAATAATCAACCTATGTTTTCATGCAAATGTTCAACCTCTTCGATTCGGCCCAAAAACATTTTCTGAGGGTTTCAAGGTGTCTAGATCAAAAAAGTCAAATGTCCGTACGCCGTACGCAGTCCACCGTCCACGCCGGTTTTGGTTGTAGAAAATTTTCTAAAAATCTGAAATTTTGGTCAGGGACCCGTTTCCGGCTCTAGTTGGTTCTCAAAACTTTTCAGCCCAATCGGACCAAATTTGGGCGGGGTAGGGGTCAAATGTGTTTTTCGAAGAATGGGTTTTCAAGATTTAGGCGTGTGAGGTATTATTTTCCACTAAACTTTGGACGCTGAATCCAATGAAATGGGTTTCGGAACGATTGCTGCCCTCTGGATGAGGTTATGGGTCCAAATGGGTACCTACCTACCCATTTCGAATGTGTGTTTTCTAGATTTCTAATACCTCGTCATTTTCCACTAAATTTTGGACGCTGAATCGATTGGAATGGGTCCAAGACCCGCCACACCCACTGTTTCCCCCATTTCCCCCATGTTGAAGAAATGAGTCTGCATGCGCCTGGTCCGAGGATTTTTTTACAAAACTATGATGTGTGAGGGTATGTTACCTACTTCAAATGGCATTACTCAAGGGTGGAAAATTACGAGGGTCGTCCAAACGTATACCTGGTTTTCATGGGAGATGATGAATTTGATCATATTAAAGCGTATTTACCTACCTCAGTAGTTGGTAACGACGAAACAAAATTCTCTTCAGAGCCTAATCTCATAAAAATGAATTCCAAAAGAAATACGGCCGACGCCACAGCTACTGGAGCCTCGTTAAGGGGCCCCCATATGAAATGTTGATGACTTGCCAAGAAGGTTGTAAACAGCCCGAAAAGTCGATTCGTTTGCGAGACTAGTGTCCGGAGCTGCCTCCTCCCTTCTTCGTCTTCCCTGTTGTTTTTAGCCTATTACGCGGTTACGACAGCTCCTATGGGGAAGGTTCGAAATAGCGGGAGTCCCTCACTACGTTCGAAAACCCCGCCAATCGTAAAGTATACGTTTAATGATATTTCCCCATGACTCAGTGAGAATTTCCAACATCGAAAGCGTTTTGAAGCATCGGAGAATTTGACCCGAGCGGAGGACCATCATCGCAACAATAGAACGTGAAGGATTTCATCCAGGCTAAGAGCTCTGTGGGGATTTGAAACCCACAAATTACATTTGTCGGTTGACATTGTTTCTACTCGTTGACTTGAGCGTTTCAATCCAGGAGACCGCGAGAAATATTACCGACGTCTCGTAAAACTTTGAGTTTTGCTTGAAGAGACCTGATGTACCGAGAGACGTCTCTAAAATTAGGACGCACTTCGCGACCGATTGTGAGACTTTTATAGCTTTGGATAATGCACTAAGTTTGAGTTATAGATGTGTTTTATATGGGCAGTGCGAGGTCGCGAGGATTTACCAGAGAGCTGTTGGCGCTGAAACGCACACTTGTATAGAAGAGTCTGCGGTGGGTTAGATACCTTTTCAAGTGCCAATCCCACACACGGCGAAAGGTTTCGCATAGTGATCAAAATGATGTATTTTTTATTCACACGAATTCGTTTGTCGTTGTCTTCCGCAACACGTTTCACAACCTGACGATTGTCGCACACCAAGAAAACTATGCCTGTAAGTCAAAACAAATTTCAAAATAAATTTTAGGCGAAACCTGGGCGTATGATGTATGTAATTTTTTCATATAACCAAATGGCTATTAATTCACCTAGTCAATTGACTTGACCCATACTGATGTGACGTCGAAAATTTGAAAAAAAGCTATCAACAAAACAAAACGTTGTTTAAAATTTTGGGTTCATTTTGGTTGGTTATTCCTAGAATAATCAACCTCTGTTTTTATGCAAGAAGTCAATTTCCGTCCACCGTGTGTACACCGTCCGCCGTCCACGCCGATTTTGGAAGTTGGTTTTTAGGAATAACCAACCCCTGTGAATGAATTTGCAGCGTTTTTCTTCTGGTAGTACAGTCTTGATGCCGACATCAATCCCCCTAAAATTTGACATTTCCAAAATCCAAAAATTTTCGAAATTTCCAAAAATCTGACTTTGATAAATGACTCGTTTTAGGCTCTAGACTCTTTTAGGGGACTCAGACGTCGGAAATTTGACCGATGAGATGAGATAAACAGAAGTAGGGTACGGATCCATTTTTGGATTTTGAAAATTCAGTGTGGGACCTAAACGTGAGGCTTATCATTTTTCAAATAAGTTCAGAGGCATCGACTCAAATGTGTCCCGTACCGAATGCCGCAGGTAGCCCACTCTAACAATTTGGTAGAAATCCCACCTAAAATGTTGACCAATTGTTGAAATAATTGCAGCGAATAGGTTAATTATTCTTTAATAATCAACCAATGTTTTCCAACGGCCAACCTCTCGATTGGTTCCAGAATTTGACATTGTGCGTCTAGATCAAAACATATCATGTTGACTATTCAAGGAATAATAATCCGCCTACCGTTTTTTGTAGTAGAAATTTCCTAATAATTTGAAATTTTGGTCAGGAACCCGTTTCCGGCCTTAGTTGGCTCTCGAAACTTTTCAACTCGATCAGCTAAAATTTGAGGAGCGTATGGGTGAAAATGTGTTTCTTGGGACTCAGATTTTTTTGGGAAGTATGCATGTGGGGTATCATTTTCCTCTGATTTCGAAGTTGAATTAATTATTGGAATGGGTCCCAGAGCGGCCCAAAATGGGTACCTACCTACCTATTATGATGAGTCTTGGGCACTCCACACTCACTGTTTTTCCCATACACTTGCTCTAGGAAATAATAAACCATTATGGAAGAATAGGCATCGTTTTTCTACAAGATCAGCGATGTAAAGAGAGTGAGAATTAAAAATTAATATCACACCAACCCCCCTATTGACAGTTGTACTCTCTTGAACAATGTTGCATCAGAAAGGATAGCAAAGGGATAATATTTCATGTCACGAAAGCCTTTGATAACATCTAATACGGCGATGATGTACTCTGGTTTGATACTGTTTAATTAAAATTAATGACAACTGTTGTGAATCCGAGAACATAATATGCCAATTTAACTCTTTTTTTTCGGCGTCGGTAAGTGGGTGCGATTATTTGTTGAATCGGCGAGGGAGGGCTACGAAAGAAGAAGGTTTCGAGATGAAATGCAAAAGATAGTGTAAGTAGCTGGTCGATCTTGAGATAAGTAGGTAGCCCCCGGGGGGTTACAACGCTGTCTCTAATTCTCAGCAAGATCTAGGACTGAGATGATAAAAACCGACCTAGAGGAGAAGGGAGGCCAACTTTAAGACCTGTGGGTTATTTATTGAATCGACCTGGCAATCTTATAAAACTTAGTAACACTGTCATTAGTGTAATATTATTCTTTTCAGTTGACTTTCCACGTTATCAAGAGGAACGTTGGAGCGTTTAACAGATTTTCAAAAGTGGGTGGGGCCACTGCGAGCCAATACCTTTTACGTTAGGAAGATAAGCGGCTTCGAGAGGGTAGGACCAGCCCAGGAAAACGCCTATCTGTTTCTCATCTGAGAACGCTCTCATTTTTCATACGTCCCCGCGGCCCCCGCGTTTCGCTTAAATAAGGCACATTAACATTATCAATACATGTTATTCCGCTTCTGTTTCCCCGTATCGTGATGAACATCAGCGATTCGAGGAGCAAAGCCGGGTATTTCGCGGCAAATGTATCTCACGATCGGGGTCCACCCTTTACTTGGACTCTGTCATGACTCGTACCGCAACGTTATCCGGACGTCTCAATCGTATTTGGCCCGATATTTCCTCGCAAAGTACCGCCTAACATTTATTACGCAGCATTTTATCTCTGTTGACCGCCTACATCATAATAATATCAGATGCGTTACGCCAGACGGTATTTCGAAAGCTCTGAAATATTTTCTTAGTGAGAAAGAAGAGTATTATAAGCAAGTTGGAGCTTCTAGAAATTCAAATAGATGATCGAGGAATCTTCATTACCCTAAACTATTGTTGTTCGAATGATAAATATTTGTATTATTGTTATTACATGAATTGTGAAGTACAAACTGATGAACATCTACGATTGAATTTGCCGCAGAACGAACATTCTGAAGTAGACCTGTGGGTGTCGTGCACCGCATTCCTTCAAAAATTACCTCCAACTGGACTCACCTTCCCACAACGTTCACGCGATCGAAAATTTGCATTCATCCCACAACTCAATTCATGGGTTTCACTTCTGTCGTGACATTAATTGTTCGACTTTCAGCCCGACGAGCGAATTCGACGTGACTGAGATTACACGATAATTCTCGACCTTATAGTTATGACAGGTCGGGGATTCTAATTCATAAATTCGCATTGTTCTCTTTTTTCGAAATCCTCCGTAGCACCCACTAAAATATTTAACAATTGAAATGAAGCGGAAAGAGGTGGCGGAGGGGTGGACAGGTGGTACTTAAACGTCCGTTATTCTATACAACACTCTCGATACTCGAAAGGGCAATTAAACGCCTACAACCTGAATGGCATGATTTTGAATGTATTTGTGACGACTTTTTTTCCCCCTTTGTTGAATGTCGCAAGAACTGGTCCAACACTCCGAAAATAAGAGACGGAAGTGTGAATTTTTCATGACAAACCACCCAAGTCGAAATTCGAAAATTATTCACAGCATTTTCATAATTCTTTACTAACCTCCTTCTATTAAGAAAAAATGTAGAAAAAACATTTTCTCCTTCGTATACCTCGAGAATGAATTAATGAAGATGGATAGCGTAGGCGTGACATCACTAACGGCCTGATGAATAAATAGGAGGGTATAGCTGGATAATTTCTCATTTCTAAGCCTTTCCAATCTCGACGTGATTTGGCGTGGATCGAGAGATTCCTGGGACTAATAAAGCTATGGGATGACTGCGACGGAATGGGTTAATCTTGCAATAATGGCCTTTCGAGGAGGGAGCCGAAATGCTGCGTTACGGGAGGGTCAAGAGTGAAGCAACCTCGAAAAAGATATTTCTAGTAAAGTAGGTATGACTTTGGGATTTTTCTCGTGTTTGTATGTACCTGTCATCTACCGCTACGTATCCAACAATATTGGCAACAAAAATCACTCCTCCTACGTACGTATGGCTCGGGGTAGTAGACCAATATACTATCGAACACTTGATCTGAGGTCTCATTCGCTATCAACGATCGTAACTTGATGATCCAAGGTAGAAAATCAACCAAAATTGTGCTATAATTGAGCATATTTTATCCAGTTACGCTAAAACCCCCTTTTTACGGTTATTCCACGAACAATCCACATATGTTTGAATGCCCAAGGTCCTGGCGGGTCGACCATCTCCGATCACCACCAAAATTTTTTTCTTCACGTTTCATGACGTCTAGAGTAAAAAGCTAGGAAAATGGGGAAAACAGTGACTGTGGTGAGTCCCAGACTCATTTCAATCGATTCTGCGTCCTACATTTAGTAAAAAATGATGTCCCACACGCCTAGGTTCCAAAAATCTCGAAAAAACAACTTTCTAAACAGGTTGATTCGTACCTAACCATTAGGACTCATACCCATTTCCAGTGAGCATCAATTGGTCCAGGACCCATCCTAATAGATTCAATGTCCGAAATTTATTGGAAGATAATACCCCACACAACTAGATGGCCAAAAATCTCAAAAGTTTATTTTTCGAAATACAAATTTTGACCCCTAACCCCCTCCCTCCAAATTTGGCCCAATTGGGATGAAATGATGAAATTTCAGACCTTTTGGTTGGTTATTCCTTGAATAATCAACCTATGTTTTCATGATAATGGTCAATCTCTCCGATTCGGCTCAAAATTTTTTTCTGGACGTTTCATGATGTCCTGATCAAAAAGGGTCAATGTCCGTCCGCCGTACGCCGTACGCCGTCCGCCGTCCATTGTCCACGCCGTCTTTGGTAGTAGAAAATTTTTTAAAAATCTGAAATTTGGGTCAGGGGTCTGTTCCCGGCCGAGACGGATCCTCGAAACTTTTCAGCCCGATCGGACCAAATTTGGGGGGGTTAGGGGTCAAAATGTGTTTTTTGAAAAATTGATTTTTCGAGATTTTGGGCGATCTAGGCGAGTAAAACATTGGGTATTTATTACCCATTTTGAATATGTGTTTTCGGGATTTCTGCTACCTAGGCGTGTGGGGTATAGTTTTCTACTAAATTTTGGACGCTGAATCCAATGAAACGGGTCTCAGAACGATTGACATCCACTAGAAGAAGTGATGGGTCAAATTGGGTATTTATTACCTATTTTGAATATGTGTTTTTGGGATTTCTGCTACCTAGGCGTGTGGGGTATCATTTTCCACTAAATTTTGGACGCTGAATTCAATGATGTGTGTCCCAGAACGATTGGCAACCACCGGAAGAAGTTATGGGTTAAAATGGGTATGTATCCACCCATTTTGTATGTGTCAGGATTTCTGGTGCCTAGGCTTGTGGGGTATCATATTCCACTAAAGTTTGGACCCTGAATCGATTGGAATGGGTCTGGGACCCGCCACACCCACTGTTTCCCCCATTCGAGGAATAACCAACCCGTGTGTAAGAATTTGCAGATTTTTCTGTTCTGACATCAAGAATCGTCCAGAAAACTAATTTCGGGGCCAATCGGAGATGGTCAACCCCATATGATCTTTACTATAATTACTCATGGGGCCTACTTTGACAGCTTCATATGGAATGAAAAATGTATTAGGTGAGCTTTGATATATTTTATCTTTTGATCAGGTATCATACATTGGAAACAATCAATGGCAACGATCGTTTGAATCAACGTGCGATCTTTTGAGAATTTTGCTGAAGCATCATTATTATTGTCCATGGGTCAGGTTAAGATCAGGTTTGATAGTTAACAAGAATCTCCTTGAGAATGAACTTTGTTCTGAGGTTAACGTTAACTTCCACCACCTCTAGAGCCATCTTTCTTGTCATGCGCGTACAACTGGAACGCGCCGTTTGGGCTTCCAAGCTCATCCGAGGAGGTTAGCCAGCGGAACGGACTCGCTCCACTGCCGAGATTTATTTCTATTTTTCTTCAGGGCCGAGGGCGGCTTCACCATTACGGTACTGCATAGTACGTAGGACAAGATAGAAGCCGCGGAACCGTAGACGCTTCCCGGTTGACCGCTTTATTTGACATCTTTTTCTGCCGAGGGAGGTTGGCGGAACCGCGTGTGCAGCGTGGAAATGCGTTTAGCCCAAACAGGAGTCCACAGACGTCCAAGTTTTTCTGGGCGGCTTGAAGAAAGTTTGAGGGTGGACGTTTCACCCTCCGAATAGGGCGTCATCCCTCTCGTCTAAATGATTTTAATTGGCTTTAGCACGCACCACGACTAACGAGGGTAACGAGTAGCATGACTTCTAATATGGTTCAATTCGTCTACAAATGAAAACGCTGTAGATTTGTCGAACTTGAAATTTGTTTTGCTTGTATGTTTAGTTTGCAATGCTTACAATCAGAAATAATAAACTACAACTATTTTTGCTCAAGTAGTTACTGCTGTTTGCACAAAATTAACGTTTTTGTTAATCATTGAATGTTGTAATAAATTATTATTGGCAAACGGAGCCATATTGATGCGAATCTTCTGATAATGCTGCAGAAAATGAGTAATACGCTTGTTGCTATAATAATTTAGTTGAATTTCAGGAACTTCTTTTGGTTGGTTATTCCTTGAATAACCAACCCATGCAAAAAGTCCGCCTCTCCGATTCGTCCCAAAAACATTTTCCGGCGTTTCAAGATGTCTAGATCAAAATTAGCTCTGAGGCTCTGAGGTGAAGGATCATCCAAAATTCGTAGTCTGATGTACTTATCCTTCTAAAAATTTCGTAATACAGGGATTGTGCGATGGACTTTGCCTTGGCCAACGGTTTCGCGGATGTTTTGTAATAGCCCTGTCTATTTCAATTGCAAAAATTATAAATATTACCATTCTCAAGTCACTTTCCGTCCCGACTAACGTCGCTCTTTGTGTTTTAACATCATGAGACGCCCATATCTTCCGTAAATTCAAACCTCGACTGCACTGTTCAGTTATGAAAATGGAAAAACATCTTGCAAAGTATCCAGTGTCTTCGGGGTTAAAAAGAAGAGCTTGCTCGTACAAAGTCTTGCGACGCATTGGAATTCAGAGGGATTGGAGAAATTACTAAGACCTAGCTAGATGATAATCCCCTTTATTTTGATCTTCCTCAACACCGCTTCGCTTCATCCCTGTTCCTGACCTCTGAGCTACGTAGCAGTCTCGGATGCGCCATTCATCCTCAGCGAGAAACGGTCGGAGTTCGATGTTACTTCTTTCATGTACTAAGACTCTATTCAGATTAGAATTAATCACGTTTAATCCCCGCCCAGCGAAAAAATGGATGACAAGGGAATGGAGAAGGATTACTGCACCCGAGGAACGATTTCGATTAATGTGGTTTTAAGGAGACACCACCGGACTAGATTCAGAAGCATCGGAGCTCGCAAAGGTTAGTCCTCGGCTTCTTTCGCTCCGGATCTCAGACCAGTAACAGGTTGATTTATGACCTTTCGCGCGGGAACGGGCCACTTCGAACGCTATTCCGCCCTAAGTGAACAAGAACTCTTGAAGATTTGAATGCCAACTTGCCCGCCGGTGGGATTTCGGTTTATTTTGCCGCCCTCGGGGCTATTGATTCACTGTAAGACGAGGCGTCAAGTATTCGAAAAAGTAATTTCCTGCCGCCGAACTGATGGGAAACCGCGGTTACTTCGACTCATACCCATGAGTCGGCAAAAGTAGATTGAGACTGAACACTGAATATCTCATACAGAGGATAATCTACTCTCTAGGTTGATATAGGTGTAGAACAGAGAGTTGCTGCCTCCAATGAAAGCTCATCTTTCTCCGCCATTCATCATTCATTCACCAAAAATACCTAGAAGTCTGCAAATTATTGCACAATGTGGTATTGTTCGACTCAGGGTCCATCATTTGTGAAATGATACCCAACGTGCTCAGGTCACAGCAAAAATTTTGGGAACCCATTTTGGTTGGTTATTTTCTTGAATAATCAACCTTTGTTTTCATGCATCAACCTCTCCGATTCGGCCCAAAAATGTTTTCTGGACGTTTCAAGGTGTCTAGATCAAAAAGCCAAATGTCCGTCAGCCCCGTTTTTGTTGATAGACAATTTTCTAAAAATCTGAAATTAGAATCTGAAAAAAATCAATTTTTCAAAATACACATTAGGAACTCCAACGGAAAGAAAAAAGAACGCTGCAAATTCTTACACAGGGGTTGGTTATTCCTTGGACCAGGCGCATGGAGACTCATTTCTTCAACATGGGGGAAATGGGGAAAAAAGTGGGTGCGGCGGGTCCCAAACCCATTCCAATCGATTCAGGATCCAAAATTTAGTGGAAAATGATACCCCACACGCCCAGGTTCCAGAAATCTCGAAAACACATATTTAAAATGAGTAATATATACCCAATTTGACCCATTACTTCTTCCAGTGGGTGCCAATCGTCCTGAGACCCACGTCATTTGATTCAGCGTCCAAAATTTAGTGGAAAAAGATACCCCACTCGCCTAGATCGCCCAAAATCTCGAAAATCCATTTTTCAAAAAACACATTTTGACCCCTACCCCGCCCAAATTTGGTCCGATTGGGCTGAAAAGCTTGGAGGACCATCCTAGGCCGGGAACAGACCCCTGACCCAAATTTCAGATTTTTAGAAAATTTTCTACTACCAAAAACGGCGTGGACGGCGGACGGCGGACGGCGTACGGCGGACGGCGGACGGACATTGACCTTTTATGATCTAGACACCATGAAACGTCCAGAAAAAAAATTTGAGCCGAATCGGAGAGGTTGACCATTTGCATGAAAACATAGGTTGATTATTCAAGGAATAACCAACCAAAAAAGAAATTTTTTTTTCGTTTTGGTTGGTTGTTCCTTGAATTATCAACCTGTTTTCATGCAAAAAGTCAATCTCTCCGATTCCGCTCAAAAATGGTATTCTGGATGTTTCAAGATGTCGAACTCAAAATTCGCATATGTCCGTCCGCGGTACGCCCTTCGATTTTGGTAGTAGAAAATTTGCTGAGAATCAATGTCGGTCAGGGTCCACTAAATGTTGGACCCTGAATCGATTGGAATGGATCCGGGACCCGCCATACCCACTGTTTTCCCCATTTTCCCCAGGTTGGAGAAATGAGTCTCCATGCGCCTGGTCCGAGGAATAACCTTGTGAAGGAATTTGCAGCGTTTTTAATTCACCCTTCTGCACTCGTACCTTGCCACCAGCCGATTGGACTGGAATGTTTTGAGGGTAATCTAGACCCTCAAATATCAGAAAAATGATCATTTCCATGAATCAGAAAATGAAATTTTTTGCCAAAGCACAGGCGAGAAACCGAAGGTTAGAACCCACGAATAATCTATGAATGTCAAAATAAACACCTATTTACTGAGGAACAGTTACGGTTGAGACCGAAAAGTGATGTAAGTCTTCTCAGAATAGTATATCGCCATTCGTATGGTAAGTTAGAAGTCGAAATTGCACCTTGCTAATACAATCGCGTTCCGTGGCGTATCACAATGTCACAACTCCGTTGCCCGTGGAGAACTCAAAAGTCGTAAGAAATCTGTTTGATTCATAAGGATTCTCAATCCCCCTATAATTCTTCCCTACGAATGCAAATGACACCAAAGCAGCTCTTCATTCGATATGATCTTCGCGGATGTGATGTTCACCAAGGAGAAACCGCCCGTCTGATGATCAACGACTCACCTATGAAAGTCTCCCATAAAATCCCTGTTCGGTCTCAGTTTGATCATTATTTCCGACGATGTCACAGAAATTGGCAGAGAAGTTCCTCCGACTGCGACGATTTCTATGTAAATTTCACACAGTATGTACGGGCTAGGTATCGTTCCTACCTGGCGCGGGTGGCTGCGGAGGAGAGACGTCTTCACACGTAGATCATAAGTGTTGATAGTCAACGAGAAAGCTCGAGCCGTTCACTTTGAATCGTCTTAAGAAATCTCCATTTGAAATGATCGCTAGTTCTCTCCTCACCAGTTTTTTTCCCTTATAGTTATATTTTATTTGATACAAGGCGTTCTCGGCCTATTACGCTAGCGGTTCCTACAAGAAAATAAAGTTTCCAGCGGGCGAACGGTAACGTAGCCGGTCTTCAACCTCCTGACAGAACCCCCTCACTGTACTATATAAGGAATCTTCGTAAGATGGTGCCGAGAGTGGGATAATAATTGTCAATTACAGCCGCCCAAACTTGGGTATGAAAACGATGAAGAAATGACAGCTATCGTTCATTTTCTTCAACAACGCTGCAACATCGTCCAGTCGCGACACCATTGAGGATTTTCTAGCATCGTGTAAAAGAGCACGTTGATGCTTGGACGCTCTCTGATGTCAACGATTGCCACTCAATGAATAGAAATCCACTTTGAGGATTCTACGTAGATTTTGACGTTACTTCAGGAATTTTCAAGGAAAAACACGAATTTGAAATAACATTCCATTCACAACAAAGAATTTCCGGGAAGAGTATAACTTGTTTTTATGTTCCTACCCGGCGAAGGAATCGACGTCGAATTATGGACGTCAGAGTCCAGATTAGCCTAACGGATTTAGTTCCAACCGAAACCTCATCCTAAAACATGATTTTGAAATGGTTGAGTGTTTCTGGGTATCTATTTTGACTAAAACTAACTCAGGATCCTTCATAATGGGAATACGCAAAAAATTATAAAAATATAAATTTTATATTCAGAGTAAGTGTAAGGGGAAAACTGTGAGTTTGAAGTGTCCAAACTCATTCCAATCGATTCTGTGTACAAAATTTTGTGGATACCCCGCCTAGTTACCAAAAATCCCGAAAACCCACATTCAAAATAGGCAGGTAGGTATCCATTTCAGCTAATTACCTGGGTGCCAATCGTTTTGGGACCCAAAATTTAGTCGAAAAAATACCTTACACGCCTAGATCGACGAAAATCTCGAAGTTTTGAGGATCAACTAGAGCTGGAAACGGGTCCCTGATCAAAATTTCTGATTTTTAGAGCCGTCCACGCCGTTTTTGGTGGCAGAAAATTTTTAAAAAAATTTGAAATTTTGATCAGGGACCCGTTCTTGGGTTTAATTGGTCCTCGAAACTATTCATCCAATCAAATCAAACTGGGGAAGCGAGGAGGGGTCAAAATATGTATTTCGAAAAAGTGGATTTTCGAGATTTTTGGCGATCTGGGCGTGTGTGGTATCAATTTCGACTAAATTTTGGACGCTGAATCCAATGAGATGGGTCCTGAAACGATTGCTGCCTACCGGAAGAGATGAAAGAAACATTTTTATTAAAACGTTTGGCGAAAATCCCTACAATGGTTCTAGAAATAAATAAAAACCCTAACTAAACTAAAAAAAAAAAGTGAACCTAGCACAAAGAGCATCCCTCTTTAGCTTCTTCACGTCATTCTGTTTTTCAAACAAAACTTCCTCCAAACAAGCTCCTCAATGTCGGTTTGTCCTATAACTTAGAATCAGCACGGGGACACCTCTCGATTTAGAAATGCGTTAGTACAATGGAATTTAAAAGAAAATTAGCTGAGATATGACTCTCGACCTAATGCGATTCATCAGTGATCAAACAGGGGAAGTCTAATTCCAGCAGATTTATGGCAGCTCCTGTTCAATAGACGCGTCAAAATATCACGTCAAGTTCGTGTACGTTACTCATTATCGCTGTGACTCTTCTTGTCTTTCTAATGAGATATATTAGCCCTCCAACTGATCTACAACCTTTTCTAATACCCACCGTGTAGTAAAGGACGAAAAAAAAAACTTGTTATACAAACGAAATGGATCTGCTCGGCCCTAAGAGTCGAAGCTGCTCCGGTAATTGCGTTGAGAATCCCAACCCTTTTTCTCTCACTACCCATAAGTCAATCAAAGGCGATAGTGGTTCTCCGGTGGCAGCGAGAGTCTTCCTGGGTTTTATTTTTAATGTTAGGGTTTTAACTTGGAAAGGTAGATTCTGACTCAGCCATGCGTCTTCGGTCAAAACTCCCGAAAGCAGCGTGATTTACTGTCAGGATTGAGTTTCGGCCGTAAATTTCGGTCCCTTGAAGATGCGGACAATGTGATTTAGGAGTATGATTTTGAGACGACCATTTTTAAAGGGACCCCATCAAAATATCCATCTTTGAGCAAAAGGCTTGATAATTAAATTATCTAATAAATAATTAGATTTTTTGTTATTTCCTGAATAATTAACCTCATGCAGAAAATCAACCCGTCCAATTTGCCCCAAAAATGTTCACTGGGCGTTTTGAGATAGCTATATCAAAATAAGCAAATATCCGTCCACCGTGTACGTCATTTTTGGTAGTAGAAAATTTTCTAAATATCTGAAATTCGGGTGAGGCACCCGTTTTCGACTTCAGTTGGTCCTCGAAATATTTCAGTCCATTCGGACCAAATTCGGGGAGACGGAGGAGGAACAAAATTTGTATCTAGGCGTGTGGTGTACAATTTTCCGCTAAATTTTGGACGCTAAATAAATTGGAATAAGTCATCATGCTCCGGGTCCAAAAAATAACCAACTCCTGAGAAAGAATTTGCAGAGTTGCGTTGCCTTATACATAGAGTGAGCTCCTCATTCTGATTGGTCGTTAAATATGAAAAGCATGTGAGCCCACCAGTTCTCCCGCTCGGTTTTGATGTCGAATCTACTGAGAAAAAAAATTCCTGTTCGAATACCCGTCGCACTTACTTCAGAGTCCCCTCGTAAGGGAGCGAAATCTTACGACCACCAACAATCTTCAGAGCTGGAGGACCAACCACGTCGTACTAACTAGCGTCATCAACTCTTATCTGGTCTTGTGGGAGAAACAGCTTCGGAGTCACACGGAGAATGCTGTTTGGAAGTCACCAATCGATAGCTTCGGTTTACATTAATGGCAAATAAAAATCGTCTTAAAATTCAATATTCCCTCGGCGGTAGGAAAAGGGTCAGCGGAAGGGAATGCCGGTCCATCCAGTGTACACCCCTCCCGGAGGCATCTCACACTTTAATTGGAGGAAGGAATGCCAGGGCACCGTTTCGTACTTTTTTACCCCGACCTCTCCCACAAGGCTGGCATCCGCCACCATTAAAATGCTTATCGTTTATAAGGTTGTAAGCAATTATGATTCGAGCTTCTTTGAAGCGAGGAGCACCACTAGGGTCATCTCTCAACCCCCTTTTCTCACCGCCAGGTATATACCCGGGTTTTTATAACGGGCGACGAAGAAAACGCAAACACATAAAATGTGGTGCGAGTCGGTGCGAATTTGCCCTGAACGGAACAACCCGCTTTGGGGTTGGATTCTACTGTCCAAGTGCGGGAGCTCGTACCTGTATATTTTACTGCCTTTCCAACAAGTGTGTTATCAGAGCAACCGTCCCTAGGCTTTTACAGAGTTGCAATTAATTAATTCATTCATTAATTCGATTAGACGGAATTTTTTTGAAAATAATATATGCATTTATTTCGTTATTTTGTGAACAATAGATCATTAACGGAGAGTTATAATGCTAATCCCCTCTTTAAGCTTAGCTTGTGCTTAGGGGATGAGTTGCTTCTACATTCCTATTGCTCTTAAAAAGATACAAAAATACCAAGATTATAGTTACAAGTACATGGTGTCGCCGTAAAGCGGTGTAGAATCATATTTTACTCGCGAGTATTTCTTGATAAATCTGATTCCTATCACCTAGTGCCCCTAGCTAACCTGGCTATGTACGAAATCAAGAATATTGAAGTACTCAAGTACTGAAGAACTCGAGTACTGAATAATCTGGTGTCTACGTTACTTGAAACTGAAGTAAACTACTTTGTTATCAACACGGGATGTATTTCTTCAGTAGAGGCGAGGAAACCAAGTACTCGAAACAGGATGAATTCAGAAGATGGGATTTTAGCGAAGCGTAGTATTTCAGAGAGGAGTCGAGAAGACGCGACGAGCAAGCAACTGACGAACGTCCAAGATGGCGTTCGTTTGTGTAGAGGTTTTTGTCAGCTGACAACCACTGCCTTCCTGATGGGTAGTGAGGGCTAGTAATAAACTCCGAGTGTCAACTCAATATTCACGATATACTGGGTAGTATAATTATGGACACGAGATCGGCTATTCACGCCATTCCCAATGGTGAGAAATCAACCGGGAAAATGGGAGGACATCTACCACTTTCATTTGGCACATGGCTATTGGCAATTTTGCAATACATGCTAAAAATAATTTACCCTAACGCGAGATCTTCCATAAAATGTTTTTTCAAGCCATATTTGAAGGATTGTAAAGGCATCGCCGAAATACAATATTTAGCTGGCAAGTCATTAAATATGCTGGCACCTTTATACGAGAACAGTCTTTGTGCTGCCGAAGAGTTCATTTTCTTTTTTCTTTTTTTCAAGGTAATTCTTTTGGCACATCTAGTTCCTATGTTTACTCGTTCAATTTTATTGTCCAAATAGAAATTATACTCATGTACCATGGTTGTCATTTCCATTAATTTAATCAGATCACGCCAAATTCTGCAGATAGCTTTCTTGATGAGTACCTAAGCAGTATTTTTATTAGGGATTTCTGAGTTTTATGAATTATTTTATTTATTCCATCGTAAATCACATTACATGAGTGACCGAAAACTACCCATACATTGGAATACACCCCAAGCCATAGAGAAAGCTTGTAACTCATTATCACATTCATTTTTTAAAATCATTATACAGAGTGTCCCACGAGTGCCCCCCCCCCCCCCTCCCAACAATTGTTCAAATAACAGTAAAAAAATTTTTTTAAAGATTTTAAATAGGTATTATATATGGTACTTGAGCACCCCCCGCAAGTGACACCAACTTTTTTATCTTGAATGGGAACCCCAATTTTATATTGCAGATTCGGATTCTACTCACAATTTTATGAATATTTGATCCCTCAACCAAATGTGTATGATTGCGCGCAACCGGTTCAGCGAGCACGCAATGTTGCGCAACCTCAAAATTGTCAAATGATAGATGATTATGAAATGTTATCTGATGTACATGTACACATTGCGAGGATGGTTCATGTGTTTGTTGGTAATTCCTTGAATAATCAACATATGTGTTCATGCAAAAAGTCAACCTCTCCGATTCGGCCCAAAAATTATTTTTCTGGACGTTTCAAGGTGTCTAGATCAAAAAAGTCAAATGTCCGTCCACCTTACGCGAGGTTTTTGGTAGTAACATTTTCTAAGAATCTGACATTTGGGTCAGGGATCTGTTCCCGGCTCTAGTGGGTCCACGAAACTTTTTAGACCAATCGGACCAAATTCGGGTGGGGTAGGGGTCAAAAATGAATTATCGAGATTTTTGGCGATCTAGGAGGGTAGGGTATCATTTTTTACTAATTTTGGACGCTGAGTTCTATGAAATGGGACCCAGAACGAGTGGCACCCACTGGAAAAAGTTATGGGTCAAATTGGGTATCTATTACCCATTTTGAAAATGTGTTTTCGGTATTTCTGGTACCTAGACGTGTAGGGTATCATTTCCCACTATATTTTAGACGCTGAAACCATGGGGATGGGTCCCGGAACGATTGGCACCCATTTATTGAGGTTATGGGTCAAGTTGGGTGTCTATCTACCCATTTCGAATGTGTGTTTTCGAGATTCCTGGAACCTAGGCGTGTGGGGTATCATTTTCCACTAAATTTTGGACCCTAAATCCATTGGAATCGGTCCGGGACCAGCCATACCCACTGTTTCCCCCATTTTGAAGAAATGAGTCTCCATGCTCCTGGTTCGAAGAATAACCAAACCGTGAGTAAGAATTTGCAGGGATTCGAGCAGAATTGGACGTTTAAATTCCTCACATATTGCCAATACTCGAAAGAGGGGGATGAATTTAATAATAAATATCAGACAGGCTGTGTTTTGGCTTCTGTGAACGCCATTCTTGTGCACCGTAAAATGTAAGCAACTCAAGTTGGTTTTGAACTAGTTACAGCTCAAGGTGCGGACTTTATTGGAAAGGAGCCCCACATTTTGACGTATCACTGAATCTGCTTAACATAAATCAACCGTGAGCTCCATATCCTTGCCGTCGTGTTTCTTCATGTTCGACAACACGGTTCAGGAATTCCTACGACGTCCGCGAGAACAT